>CAMTDV010000002.1:72378339-72978339 GCA_947069175.1 Scalesia atractyloides
CATACTTTTGAATTGTCACTTTGTTTTGTATTTATTTTATTTATACACAAATGATCAATTTGTCATTAGTATTGTATTGAATTTTAATTGTTTAATTTTCTGAACTTATTTTTGTGTGTGTAATACGTAACTTATTATTTAATTGTTTAAAAAGTATTCATTTTTAATATAATGTAATTTATAAACACAAATTATAAGTAATCAATAAGTTTATAATTTTATAACATGTTCACAACCTGTGATTAAGTTTAACAAAGTTTATAACTCTTTTATAACCAAGACATTTAATTATTCATATTTTTTTGTATAATTTTAGTTATGTTTTAATCATAAATAGTTTTTAATATAACTAACTTTCTCAACCCGGGAAACAATCCGGGTGATAACCTAGTAATTTGTATATTGGAGAGTTTATTTGTAAATTAACAAACTCCAGGGTTATTAATTAAAGAGTTAATTAATGTTATTTATATATTAAGGTAGTTGATTAATAACTAATTATTATAAATATAGAGTCACGATCGAATACAAAGGGCTGATTAAATGAGAAGGTGAGAAGTAAGAGGATTTTGACACTGACATTTTTAGTCTAATCCTAATTTAGGCTGGAAGAGTATCTTTGGAAGATAATCAATTTTATATTCAAAACAGAGTTTAGGAATCATATAACGGATGATTCGTGCAAAAATTGAATAGAGAATAGATCATCCAATCTTCGATTCATACTTTATCTAGAACTCATTTTGTAAATTCGAGCAGTAATGAATGTCGACGAACGAAGATAATGCATCTAGTACGTGTTCTATGTTTTTTTTCCTGATTCGTTTACAATTAGGTTGATTTGCGGGTTTCCTTCAATTGAATACATTACAAAATTCGTTTGAATTGATTGGATGCTTTGAAGCAATTAGAGATTCCATGTTTTTCTCAGTGAATTGATTTAATTGTGTTTTATATTGAAGTTTTTGAATGCGTCACATCTTTTGTATATCATTTTGTCTAACTGATGATACACGTTTTTGTGGTTTATGACAACATGATGTGTGATATTGTGTTATATTTGTCTGATTTTGTGTCATAGTGTTTCATAATGTCATATTTTGTATTCTAATGTGTTATGTGTGATATCTTTTATGTTGTTGAATGTAAAATTCAGTGTGTTTTTTGTTTATGTTTTTTAATGTATTTTGTATTCTACTAGGATTGTCTTATATTTGTTTTTATGTGACATTGTGTTTTATTTGTGCAGATGTTATTGTTTACAAAGAAGTTGATGTACAATGTATGTATCACCATGTACTGGAAAACTATATTTAACACCTGTCGTGAGCCAGTTATTTAAACATGTTATTGATATGGTGTTTGATTTGTTGACCAAGCCTATGCTATTTATATCAAGTATGCTCATTCTAGTGGTTTTCTAGTTAGGAAGAACATTTCATAAAACAATGACATTGTTGTTAAATTGAAATACTTAACATGATCTGAGCAAGGTTTTAAAATTATAATTGTGTTTAATAGTTTAGACGATGATAATAAAGGTAAAGGAAAACGTAGATAACCATCTAAGAGAACCGGATGCTATGCGCAAATTAAGTTGCGCTTAACTGTTGATAATAGGTGTAAGATATATCTTTTTCAAGAGGAACATAGCCACAATTTTGTGCATGAAGAAGACATTCAGTTTTTTACATCTACGAGAGGCTTGATTATGTGAAGGAAAGTGTTAGTCAAGCGTTGGCTACCATAAATCTTGGGGTCTGTAAGGGCATTTAACATTTTTGAAGATTTTGTATGGTGGTTACGATGATCTAGGTGCATAGATTATGTATGTGGCACATATGGGAGAAACTGTGTCACATCCGGATTTTCAACCAAAATCCATACACCCGGGGGGCCGGGTGGGGAGTATCGTGACGTCAGTTGATTATCATCATAGTCAATTAAACATGGCACAGTCAGAAGTCTTGGAGTAAAATTACTATTACAAACCAAATGTTCAAATACAAAATAATATACAGGCTCGTAATAGAAGATCCACAGGCGGATCATAAATTGTACATGGAAAGAATATAAAACAGACTTTGGGCAGATCTAGGATTTGCGAGATCCTCTATCACTACCGAGCACTTCCAGCCTATTTTCGTATTGTACCTGCAAGCTCAGTCTTTTGAAAATACGCCAGCTTTCGCTGGTAAACACACCCAAGTGACTCATTTTGAAAACATTTCAAAAATGTTTTAATGCGTATCAGCACAAAATCTTTTTATAACTTGGGAAAGTTGACCGTCCAACCTTGTTAACAGATTTACATGTTTGTCCATACTATAGGGCCCGTACGGAGACCGAGACATGATTAACGTACACACCACTTTGGACTCACGAAGGAGTCAATTTCCCCCCAACTTTAATGCATTATTGAGTGTCTATCGGGTGTATTGTGACACCCTGTAAAATCGTGTCCAATAGTATAGTGACAGTGTTGTATTTTAAATATAGTCTATTAAAGACCAATAAGGACTAAAGGCGTCAACATGCTCAAACCGAGCCTCTGAGTGACGGCCTAATGTCAACATGCATAAATAACAGCCTTTGAGTGACATCGGAGTCAACTATGCTTATTATAATTAATAACCTCTGAGTGATCCTTTGCGAAGTTCTAACTCTCATACGTGCCATTTGTTGGACGAGATGGTTCAATTCTGTAAATATGTGAAAGTTGGATAATGGAGGGATTAAAAGTGTCAAATGTTAATTTATACCTCTGAGTGACCTTTTAACGAACCGAGAGCTTGACAATGTCCGGGCATAATCCGGGTATGCCAAGTATTAGCTACGGAGGGCTAAAAGTGCCAAAAAGGTATTTTAGAAGGTTTTTAAAAGCTTTATTAAGTTAAGGGGTTAAAAGTGTCAAAATTTGAAACTGGCCACAGGCAGTCGCGGGCCACGAGAGACCAGGCCTGGGTCTCTCGCGGGGCGCGAGAAAGGCTCTGCGGAAGAAAGTTTTTCTTGGCTCCCACACAAAGCTTCAAAAAAAAGTTTACTCGAAACTATGGCTTCCCAAACTGCTATGCCACGTATTGGAACACTCGTAAGCTTCCTCTTACACCCTAAACACCTGGCATCACCTCCTTTGAGTTCTCCAACTATAAATAGGTGTTCAAGTTCACCATTTCAACTTGCACCTTTCTCAATTTCAATTCTTCTCCCTCCTCTGAAAGTTCCTAACTGAAAGGAGCATCCAACTTAGTTCTCTTGAATTTCATGAACCTTTTGTAAGTGTTCCTTGCTCTTGCATTTTCGTTTATAGGCTTTTATAGCCAAAAGTCAAGCGTTTTACGGAAAACGCTTTGACTTTCACTTAAGACTATTATGGTCTAGCCATTGTTCGAATGAACATGGCTAAGTGATCTTAATAAGGTAGGTGTTAATCCCTATAAAGGCACCTCCTGAAGATCACATTTGATAGACCAATTGACGGGTCAAAGTTACGATATTAAAAAGTCAAACATGCCACTTTTCGGAAAAATTATAAATTGATCTTATATATGGTATGAAACCTATTTTGACACTTAAACAAGTTGGTAATAATTATTAGAACATGTGAGAACATGTTCGGCTCATCAATTTCAGTTTAGGGTCGGTTCGCAACCGAAAGTCTCGAAGTTTGACTTCTGCTTTCACTTTGATTCTGACATGATTTAGATTAGTTACCTACTGATCTAAAGTTGCATTATGATCATAATATAATGTAGCATAACCCTCTGAGGTTATATTACATGATCATAATCAGAATCTAAGTTTATGCGCAAGTTCCATAGTTATGCCATCTTTGACCAAAATGCCCTTTTTGCATAAACAAGGTTTTAATGATAATGAACTTGAAAATTAGTTTCCTACTGATGTAATATTATAAGTAGGATTATTTGGGATGTTAAATCAGATTATAAACTGAGTTTACAAGCAGGTCCTTAAATTTTGTCGATAAATGACAATTTAGCCCTTGTGGCTCATAAAATGGTTTTAATCAAATCTTTTAAAGGTAAATCTTTTACCTACTGATATGTTATATTAAATAACATATCTAAGACATCTTAATCTGACCTTAACGTCAGTTTTCATTAAACATCGCATAACACGTCATTTTACGACATAAGCACCGTTTCGGCGCATAGTATGGTTTAAAACCATATTAATTGACCAAGACTTGTTACCTACTGATTTTAAAACTTATTTTAAACATATTTACAGTAGGTACATGTTATAAACTCGGAATCCCAATATGAACTATGTGTAAAATGACCAAAATGCCCCTTCGGTGCATAGTTTGGTCATAAAAGATCAAATACACATATGAATGATATCTACTGATATTATAGCATAAATAAACTATTTTTCCAGAATATTCATGATTATAAACTTAAATTATATTTAAGTTCCTTTTAAATGGTATGAAATTACCAAAATGCCCTTATGAGGCATAATTTCAATTTAAAACCATAACGGGCATAAAAGTTGATATCCTACTGATATTACAACTTGTTGAAAGTATAATGGCATATAGAACTTGTCCACAACTTATCCGGTTACCCGATATCGCTGATATGCGTACGTTAAGAATATGTAATAGGTTTACGAAAATTAACCAAAACGGGTTTAACCTTGTCATTTAAAACTCAAAATCCGGAATGTTTATAGTTTACCCATATTACCTAAGTCAAGTTACTTGCTGGGATTAAACTACATTCTATCCAATCATCGTTTAATCTAGCGCATACGTTTTGATCAAGTAGCTAGTCGGTCTAAGTCGATGCCTTAATATAAGACCGTTAGTATTTAATTGGTTAGTTTATGCCATAATCCAGACTAGAGACTTGCCAGTAAATGCTATCTGCACTTAGTACTTTTGTGTACGGCTGAGTTATAAAAATAAAAGAAGACTAGCTCAGGTAGATACTCTCGACTTATTTCCCCCATACGGGCTTGGTTACGGTAAAATATTACCGCTTGGCGGAAATGGGATCAATAGAATGCCGGATTGTGGCTAGTAAATCCGCATATTCTGTTTTAGTCAGTTTTGTTTGATAACTTAAACATCGAGGGTTAACTACCGTGTCCTGGATATCCTCGGCTCATTATAATAAGAATGGCCACGACCTTAGCGCGGGTGTAGGCATACACCCGATAGACGCTCAATAATGCATTCCCACAAGGTTGGGAGGAATTAACTCCTTCATGAGTCCAAAGTGGTGTGTACATTAATCATGTCTCGGTCTCCGTACCAGGCCCTATATTTATGGAGAAACATGTAAATCTGTTAACAAGGTTGGACGGTCAACTTTCCCAAGTTATAATAAGATTTTGTGCTGATACGCACTTAAAACATTTTTGAAATGTTTTCCAAATGCGTCAGTTAGGTGTGTTTACCAGCGAAAGCTGGCGTGTTTTCAAAAGACTGAGCTTGTAAGTACAATACGAAAATAGGCTGGAAGTGCTCGGTAGTGATAGAGGATCTTGCAAATCCTAGATCTGCCCAAAGTCTGTTTTCTATTCTTTCCATGTACAATTTATGATCCGCCCGTGGATCTTCTATTACGAGCCTGTATATTATTTTATTTCGAACATTTGGTTTGTAATAGTATTTTTACTCCAAGACTTCCGCTGTGCCATGTTTAATTGACAATGATGTTATCAACTGAAGCCAGGATACTCCCCACGCGGGCCCACCGGTGTATGGATTTGGGTTGGAAATCCAGGGTGTGACATGTATGCCTACACCCACGCTAAGGTCGTGGCCATTTCTATTGTAATGAGCCGAGGATATCCATGACACGGTAGTTAACCCCCGATGTTTAAGTTATCAAAGAAAACTGATTAAAACAGAATATGCGGATTTACTAGCCACAATCCGGCATTCGATTGATCCCATTTCCGACCAAGCGGTAATAATTTACCGTAAACCAAGCCCGTATAGGGGAAATAAGTCGAGAGTATTTACCTGAGCTAGTCTTCTTTAATTTTAATAACTCAGCCATACACAAAAGTACTAAGTGTAGATAGCATTACCGGCAAGTCTCTAGTCTGGATTATTGCATAAACTAACCAATTAAATACTAACGGTCTTATTTAAGTCATTGACTTAGACCGACTAGCGTACTTAATCAAAACGTATGACGCTAGATTAAACGATGATTGGATAGAATGTAGTTTAATCCCAACAAGTACCTTGGCTTGTATAATATGGATAAACTTTAAACGTTCTGGATTTTGAGACTTAAATGACAAGGTTAAACCCATTTCGGTTAATTTTTGTAAACTAGTTACATATACTTAACCGTACGCATGTCAGCGATATCGGGTAACCGGATAAGTCATGGACAAGTTCTATATGCCATTATACTTTAATTAAGTTGTAATATCAGCAGGATATCAACTTATATGCCCATTATGGTTTTAAATTGAAACTATGCCTCAAAAGGGCGTTTTGGTAATTTCATACCGTATAAAAGGAACTTGAATATAATTTAATGTTATAACTATGAGTATTCTGGAAAAATAGTTTATTTATGATATAATATCAGTAGGATATCATTCATATGTGTATTTGATCTTTTATGACCAAACTATGCACTAAAAGGGCATTTTGGTCATTTTACACATAGTTCATAAATTATTTGGGATTCTAAGTTTATAACATGTACCTAATATAAATATGTTTAAAATAAGTTTTAAAATCAGTAGGTAACAAGTCTTGGTCAATTAATATGGTTTTAAACTATAATATGCGCCGAAACGGTGCTTATGTCGTAAAATGACGTGTTATGCGATGTTTAATGAAAACTGACATTAAGGTCAGATTAAAATGTCTTAGATATGTTATTTAATACAACATATCAGTAGGTAAAAGATTTACCTTTAAAAGATTTGATTAAAACCATTTTATGAGCCACAAGGGCTAAATTGTCATTTATTGACATAATTTAGGGACCTGCTTGTAAACTCAGTTTATAATCTGATTTAACATCCCAAATAATCCTACTTATAATATTACATCAGTAGGAAACTAATTTTCAAGTTCATTATCATTAAAACCTTGTTTATGCAAAAAGGGCATTTTGGTTAAAGATGGCATAACTATGGAACTTGCGCATAAACTTAGATTCTGATTATGATCATGTAATATAACCTCAGAGGGTTATGCTACATTATATTATGATCATAATGCAACTTTAGATCAGTACGTAACTAATCTAAATCAGGTCAGAATCGAAAGTGAAAGCAGAAGTCAAACTTCGAGACTTTCGGTTGCGAACCGACCCTATAACTGAAATTGATGAGCCGAACATGTTCTCACATGTTCTAATAATTATTACCAACTTATTTAAGTGTCAAAACAGGTTTCATACCATATATAAGATCAATTTATAATTTTTCCAAAAAGTGGCATGTTTGACTTTTTAATATCGTAACTTTGACCCGTCAATTGGTCTATCAAATGTGATCTTCAGGATGTGCCTTTATAGGGATTAACACCTACCTTATTAAGATCACTTAGCCATGTTCATTTCAAACAACGGCTGGACCATAATGGTCTTAACTGAAAGTCAAAGCGTTTTCCGTAAAACTCTTAACTTTTGGCTATAAAAGCCTATAAAAGAAAATGCAAGAGCAAGGAACACTTACAAGAGGTTCCTGGAATGCAAGAGAACTAAGTTGGATGCTCCTTTCAGTTAGGAACTTCCAGATGAGGGAGATAGAGTTGAAAATGAGAAAGGTGCAAGTTCAAATGGTAAACCTGGACACCTATTTATAGTTGGAGAACTCAAAGGAGGTGATGCCATGTGTTTAGGGGTGTAAGAGGAAGTTTACAAGTGTCCCAAAACGTGGCATAGCTGTTTGAAAGTCCGTAGTTTCAAAAAAATGGTTTTTGGCATTTTTGTTTGGAGGCCAAGGAAACTTTCTGTAGACACAGGCCCCTCGCAGCCCCGCGAGAGGTACAAGCCTTGCCCCTCGCGCCCCGTGAGCGGCCCTTAGGAAGTTTCAAAGTTTGACACTTTTAGCCCCTTAACTTATAAAACCCTTTTTTAACCTTCTAAAACACCTTTTTGGCACATTTAGCTCTCCGTAGCCAATTCTTGGCATACCCGGGATTATGTCCGGACATTGTCGAGCTCTCGGTTCGTTAAAAGGTCACTCAGAGGTATAAATTAAAATGTTGACACTTTTAATCCCTCCATTATCCAACTTTCTCATATTTACAGAATTGAACCCTCTCGTCCAACAAATGGCACGTATGAGAGTTAGGACTTCGCAAAGGATCACTCAGAGGCTTATTATAAGCATGTTGACTCCAATGTCACTCAGAGGTTGGCATGTTGACATATCAGTCACTCAGAGGCCAAGTTTTAAGCATGTTGACATATCAGTCACTCAGAGGCTAATGATTTAAGCATGTTGATATATCAGTCGCTTAGAGGCTGTTATTTATGCATGTTGACATTGGACCGTCACTCAGAGGCTCAGTTTGAGCATGTTGATGCCTTTAGTCCTTATTGGTCTTTAATAGACTATATTTAAAATACAACTCGTGTTGCTATACTATTGGACACGATTTTACAGGGTGTTACAAACTGACTCTGAAGGTATCATTCAATGTTTTGTATTTTAAAGTTTTTTTTTACTGGCTTTTGATATTATGTCTTTGTTTCTATTTTTTCATTATTGTGTCATTTTAATCTTTGTAGGTTGGACATGTTCTGTGTGATACTACAGACTAAAAGAATATGGTTGCGAGTGTAAGGTCAAATTCTATTAGACGTGTTGAGTTTGAGGAGAAATGGCACTCAATTCTTTCTGAGTATGGCTTAAGTGATCATGATTGGTTGTGTAATCTTTATAATATTAGACCATATTGGATACCCACGTATTATTTAGAAGAGATTTTGTATAGACTTATGCGTACCATATCAAGATCAAAAAGTGAGAACCATTTCTTTAATCAGTTTTTCAATCTAAAGTCAACTTTGGTGAGTTTTTTAGTCACGTTGAAACAACAATTGAGGCTCAAAGGTATTAACATAGGAAAAATGATCAAGAAACTAGATATAGTGAACCTGAAATTTGGAGTGATTTTGTACCTGAAAATCAAGACACACAATTGTATAGATAGACAATTTTTAGGTCGATAGTTGGAGATAGATGATGCCATTAATAGTTGTGCGTCTGTTACCAAAACAGAAGTTTAGTGATTTTTTGAAGTTTGAATTGAGCATATGTTGCAGCCATGCACTTCGTATTTTGAGGTATTAATTTGTTTATGTATTGTGGCTTATGGTTCTGTATTTTCATTGTGTCGTATGTTTCTGTATTTGCATTGTGTATTTCTATTTGTATTTTGTCCTTATGTTTTGAATGTGTGTTTTGTGTGTAGGTTATGTTTCGACATGAAGATCAAACTATATCATGCATCTATAGAAGGTTTAAACAGTTTGGATTGCTAAGTCGACATACTTTCTATGTTCTTAGAATTTGTTATATAACAGAGTTCCTGAATAAGTATGTGGTTAGGCACTGGAGTAGAGAAGTTATTTCAAATAGTTCACTTTGACCTGTTAGGTTTGATGATTGTGAAAACAATGCTGATCATGTTAAAGATGTACTTCGTGAGATTAGGTTTGCAAATGAATATGCAACGAATCGATTAATTAGGGATAAAGATTAGTTGTGTCTTTATAGAGATTATGTAAAAGCTTACATGTCTAAGGCTGATAAGATTATGTAGAAGCTTCTCGTGTTGACTTGCTTGTAACTTCGACTTGATGGTGTTGACTTTGCTGATTTTGACTTGTTGATAACAGTAGACTACTCATTTTGACCCAATAAGATATAACAAAATATGACACAATTATCTTATACAAACCAGGACATGACAGAATCATCTTTAGATATGACTGAATATGACATAATGATCTTAGGTAAACTAGAACACAACTCAAACGTCTTAAACATAACAGAATATGACCCAATGATCTTATGCATAACAAAATATGACACCATGATCTTAGACAGACTAGAACATGGCACAATCATCTTATAGTATAATATAACAGAATATGACCCAATTATATTAGACATAACAGAATATGACACAATAATCATAGACACAATCATCTTAGACAAACCAAACCAAAACATGACACGAACATCTAACAGTATGAAATTACAGAATATGACACAATGAATTTAGTAATATCCAATAAATCATTACACAATAGTAGAAAATATGTACCTTCATTCATCTTGTTGAGTTGGAACAACACTTTTTTTTATAACTACTTTTCGTGAACTTTTGGATTCTTTAACTGCCTTACTTGTTTCTGTATTTGTGTTTTTTCTATCCATAATCAAATAATTTTCTTCAAACTCCGCATGTGTTGTGCAATCAATCTTCCCAAGCATGTTTGTTGTTTTACGCCATTTCCCCTTAGAACAAATTTATTGTTTTTAGTACACATATAAAATTTGTTCACCACAAAAGAAACAATAATTAAAAAAAATTAAACTTCATTTGTGTATTAATTATTAAATAGGTAAACATTTTACCACCAGAAACAACATAGGGCCATTGAATAATTCGTCTACATTATGTGACCATGTTAATCGAATTCTTGTTAGACTATCTACAATGAGTTTAGTTCCCTTATATTAGTATTCGTTTCTACTGATAACAAAAATCTTTGGTTGACTGTGTTTGTCATCATCATCATCATCTCCCCCCTTACTGTAAAGAACATTACCAAAAAGTTTTTGAAGATCCTTCCTGAGTTGGTTCTATTTAACAAATGTTCATTGAAATTCTTGATAGTAATCTTCTTAGGTATTTTTATCACCAAAATGACTTCGCCATTCATTTACCATTGGATTCTTTGAGTTGGGTCTAAACTTTGTTTTAACTTTCTTTCCAGCATTTGGTATTCCAAAAACATCACAACACTTGTTATTGTGAAATGATGAGTTCCATTATTGATTGTTTGTGTGGTAGGATCATAGTATTGCAGCAGCCAAAAAGCAAAGGCAGTCGGTATTGTGTGAATATATTTATACAATGTTTCTCCAAATCCTAATTCTGAGACCGCCTTTTTATGATCTTTAGCTAAGTCTTCAGTAAAAAGTAGCGAGGATTCCAGGCGGACACCTTAAGTTTAACTTTTGATGTGTAAAAGGATAATACTTCATTTCTGATTATTGTTTTGGTTTTGTTATCAGTGCTTCTGATGTTATCTTCGTTTTCAATGTCTTTCTTTGACAACTTTTGTTCAGCAAGCACTTTAATAGGCTTCATCAAATTATTGATGTCACATACACAATTATTATTAAACAGTAATTAAAATATATTACAAATTAACTATAAGAAACATTATTTGATCTAAGAATACTGTGTTTACACTAACGTGAATGTCTATTGCTTATTGTGTTTTATGCACAATAGTCTGACAACAAATAAAATAGATAAACCCTAAATCACTAACATAACATAATCAAAATTAAACAATACAATATGCTATTGTGTTAGCTTATTCATAACCTTTATTGTATAAGCCTTAAATGAGTAATTGGATATAACATAATAATGATGGCACATTAGACACAATGATGTAGAAACCCAAACATTTTAACAATGTACCAACTTTTGAAATTGCCTCTTGCTTATTTTGAACTTGTGTAACTCTTTTGTTCCTTTTCGGTTACGAATTTTGTTTTTCGAATTCAGAAATGCGAAGCGTCATCTCCAAAGTTTCTGGTTCAATGTGTTGCATAGTAAGTTCCGTTTATGGCTTAATCAGTGAATGATGAGTGTTAATCGATGAAGTAGGCTTTTGAAACGGTGAAGAATCGTGTTGAATTTTTAAAGATGGAGGTTAACTCGATGAAGAAGCCATGGTTGTTTTGTGGTTTGTTCGAATGAGAAAAAGAAGGCGTGTGAAAAAGAAGGGTGTACAAATGACGATCATACCCATCGCCAGGGGTGGAACTACGTGAGGGTCCGTTGATCCTCCGACGGCCGGACTTTTTGTCAACAAATTTATCTAGTAGAGAAGCATTTTCATAGTTGGACCCTTCAAAATGTATTATGTAGAACCGTTAAAGTGAAGTGAAATAGCGAGATTTGAATTCGGTAAGTTGAAGTGTCTTTTGAAGAAGAGAAGAAGTAAACCGGAAAGAGAACCGTGAAACTTTTTGGTTTAATATATCTTTTTAATACCTATTATTTGATAGGCTCATTAGAACAAACCCATATTTTTCCTCCATCATTTATTTTCTACTTTTAATAAATTTTTTAAAATCATATTTCCTTTTTAGTTAATTTGATATGTTTTAATGATTTATGGTCGTTAATTTTTTTCCTTAAACATTTCTGTATAAGCTTTGTTAAAAACAAACATATATTTAAAAAAAATATTTATTTGATATCACAAAATAGTATGATAATAAAATAAACCGGTAAATGCTGAACATTTACCTTGCATTTAGGCTGAGTTGGTAATCTAAATATTACAATTTGCATTGGAGACAAAAAAAAAAAAAGTGTGGGAAGCACAACGTGTGGAGGAAATGCCAAATTTGTGGGACCTCCAACAAAGACTTTCATGGTTTCATTATTGTTTTGATTTTATATTATTTTTTATTTATTTTGTTGAAGGTAACATTTAATTGTTTACTTAAATTTTAATATTTAATCTCAAATAATACATCAATACTAACGGTTATAATTCAACTACAACACTCATTTTGTCCTTTTTTAAGAGATTAATGGTAGTAATTACAAATATCGTTAATATCTTAAATATATTTTCATAATTCAAGAATAAAAGAAATGTATCAATTATAAAATAAGACTTTTAGTATTACAGAAAAGTAAACTATGGTGATAATGTGAAAATTTAAGTATCGATAAGTATGTTTATAGGGTTAGAAAAAAAATAAGTGATTTTAATGCATTTGTGAAATATGATGTAGCAGCTGACTGAACATGCATTTAGCTCTTTATATTGGTGATAATATTAAACTAGAGTCAGAGAAAGTATGATGTTACACACCCATTGGCCTTTGGCTCATCCACTTTCAATGCTATATTAAAATTTCAAAGTATAATTTACTTTTTCTTCCTAAAAAAGTGTATGTGTGAATTAAGCTCTTTTAATTATTTGCATGGCATTATAGTCTAGTGGTATCTTTGGGGTATGATAAGGCATACGAACCATTAGGTTTTAGGTTTGATTCTCACAAGAGGGGTTTTCTTAGATTTATTGAGGTTCTTCTTGAATTGGTGTCTAGGCATTATTGCCAAGTAGAGATGGACATGATCGGGTTGTTCCACTAGTGACACGATAATACTCCAATAGTTCGTTAGTGATCCAAATTTGTCATTCAAAAAAATTCTTTTAATTGATTGACTACTTCTACACACTTTTATCAATTTATTGATTGGGATTTTCACTTTATATAATTTGTCATAAAATCTTTGTATGGTAATATTAAAAAAATAAAGTAAAGTTTTAGTCCAGTCCCTGTGGTTTACACCTAAACACTCGTTCAACCCTCATTTTAAAAAAAATAAAATAGTCTAGTCCATGTGGTTTCAATTGCTCGTAATCAAGTCCCTCCCACCAGGTGCCGTCAGTTGACCGTTAAGTTATTTAATGGTGTGAAGGGCAGTTTGGTCATTTCTCCAAAACCAGACCCTTATTGTAACATCCGTCGAAAAACGGGTTTTCAAAACCCGCTTCGTTTATTAACCGAACAATCAGTTTTAAACTTTTGTTGTTTATTTATGATTTATTTTAATTTTAAACGATACATAATTAATAAACAAATTAGAAGATATAAATTATAATTGTTAAAAGATAAAAATAAATTTATGAAAAAGGAAAACCGGCTGCCGGGAGTCGAACCCGGGTCAGCCGGAAATCCACAATGACTTAACATTCACTCATCCAACCGCTCCGCCACTTTAGTTATTTGATATCATATCGAATCAATTAATTCAAATAATAAAACACGGAAGTCAAATTCAGTCAAAATCGCGCCCAATTTTGAAGTCGTCGGAAATCCCGACGATTACGTCGA
This sequence comes from Scalesia atractyloides, assembly GCA_947069175.1. Taxonomy (NCBI): domain Eukaryota; kingdom Viridiplantae; phylum Streptophyta; class Magnoliopsida; order Asterales; family Asteraceae; genus Scalesia; species Scalesia atractyloides. The sequence continues at coordinate 72,392,467 of CAMTDV010000002.1, forward strand.
TAATTAACGTTTTCTTCCAATTTAACCGAAGAATTAAACTTGACGACGGTTATAACCGACGTCTGAACCCGCGACACCAGTCGTAACCGCCGGAGAACGGCTGACTTTGAATCGAGACTGAATTCAGACCCCATGCATCTCGATTTCTCCCTATAAATTCACCCACAATCCACTGGTAGCCTTTTCGCTCAAAATCGCACATTTTCTCGACGAAAATTCACTCGCCGTAAATATCTGCAAGTCGCCGGAAAACCGAGACTCACATCCACACGGTAATTCCTTCGACTCTTTCTGTTTCAATCATTTGATTAAACTGTCACTAACACAAATCCACCATCAGAATCAATCCCAGTCAACGTTGTCGAAATTCTTACCTTCGCCGGAAAATTTCTGAAACTTCCGGAAACACACTGAGAGCTGGTATGATCTTTCAAACTTCTGTTAAACTTTGTTTAAGTATCTCAATTTCATAAATAATCGAACGGAACTGTTAATTGATGTTAACAGCCGGAGTTCACTATCAGAGCCGACGGACCTCTGCCGGAATTCTGTGAAAAACACTGATCGGTACATCCTTTCCCCCAAAACTCTCTCCATTCGTTACCTTTAAATTACTTATAAAGTTTGAAAACCAAATTAGGCATAAATCAGTCAAAACAGTCGGACTTTGTTTTCTGGGTAAAGTTAACGAAGAAGACGAAGACGGGGTATAATATAAGGTTAATTAAAATCGGTTTAATGAACGGGTTAGACACACAGTCCAGCGGTGGACTGTGTGCAAACATATACACATACGACGCGAGTTCGAATCCTGTCCCAGCCTTACTCTCTTGTTATAAAAATGCCTTTTTAACTGAACCGGGTTAACTCTCAAAATCATGTTAAGTATAATAAAAACCGAGTTATTAACCAGGTTAGACACACAGTTCAGCGGTGGACTGTGTGTACGTTAACTCACAGGTCCCCGGTTCGAGACCTGTGGTCAGCACCGGTTCGATACATTTAAAATCCTTTTTAAAAATAATGATTTTCGGATTTAACTAAATAGTATATAAGTATAATTAAAACATAATTATTTCGGGTTAGACACGTAGCTCAGTTGGTAGAGCTGCGTGCACGCGTACGGGAGGTCACAAGTTCGAACCTCACTCAGCGCAAACAAATACAAGGCCCGAACCGGTCAAAGGTCAAAGTCATGGTCAACGGTCAACGGTCAAAGTCAAAAAGTCAACATTTTTTATTATTTTTATTTATTTATTTAATTTAAAAATCAATTAAAAATACTTAAAAATAACGTTTTTAAAGTTAGAAAGTAGCCTTAAAGTCACAAAAATATATCCAAAAATCCTATTAAAATAGTTAATAAAATCCACATACTTACCGTACCTTTTCGTTATTTATTTGGTTAGTTATCTCTCGTCGATCAATCCTCTAAACTCGTGCGCATTCAACACCTTCAAACAAGCGCACCCAGTGTGAGTGAATCTCTACCAATTCCCCGTTTTAATCACATTTTGGGGTGTATCATGTGTCGCTATTTATTTATTATATTAAACACTTGTGCATCCATCATGTCCATGATCAAATGTGTATTCGATATGTATCGTTTGTTTGTGTGGTTGAAGTTTAGATTTAATTTATCATTTCAGTACATACATTTCATAGGCCGCCGCTCCCCATTACCTATGAGCGTGAGCTGTTCCCCATTACCTATGAGCGTGAACCAGGCGTTGCCAACATAAGATCGGCTCCGTTTGATTGAGCCTTGATCTCACATACATTAGCATAGGCCGTCCGTTCCCCATTACCTATGAGCGTGAACGGGACGTTGCCAACATATACATTGTCATTCTTATTTCATGCTTAAGCAAGGTGGTTTGTGATTGTTATGTTTAAATACATTTGTTCATATATGATTATTGCACAATTTTCCTAAATTAATTACAATAATGAATTAATAACAAATGTTTTTAACAAGGTTCACTCGCCAACTTTTGTTGACCCAAAATTTCCCATTTTTACACATGATACAGGTGATCAAGTTGAAGCAAGAAACATATAGGACGGCTTAGAAGAATAAACCAGTTTAGATTATGGATTGTTTAGTTAAATTTTTTCCTTTCCTTGTATTGTATGAATTTGACTTGGAACTTTGAAATGTAATTTGAATTTAATAAATATGAAACATATTAGTAAACATCATGAGCTTTGGTGATAACCCAATTATGCCCCGACTCTTATTCCGCTGCGGGTCGGGGTGTGACACTTATCACACCTTTTAACCCTCTAGCTTCCTAGAGAAGCACCAATTCAATCCCTCTTTCCTCCAAAACCCTCCGATGAACAGCGAAGCTACGACGAACCACACATAAAAGCTCTGATCGTTAAAAACATGAAGCAATACTCGATAATCTTGATGACTCTCCTTGTTATTCGTACAACATTGTGTAAATTTTACTTAAAATCGTTGATTTCATTATGCATGCCAGGTACATAATTTGAAATATGGGTTGGTTTCATCGAATTGTAGTTGGAATTCGTGTGCAGGTGACCCGGCGCACAATCCGGATCCAATACAAGGTTCTCTTGAGGACTAGAAGGGGGTTTAGGATCGAGCTCTGTTTTAGCCGGCGACCATGACGATGGGGGTGCTTGGTTGGCGGTACACATTCTATCAAACTATTAGGATAAGTATAACACTTTAAATGGGTTAATTTTGGACTGATCCTAATCATTTTTGGAGTTTTGAAGTTTATGATCAGGAGTTACCCTTGTTTTGTGATGTTCATTAGGATGCTTATTAAACTGTTACTTATGCTTATTAAATTGTGTTTTACTTATAAAGGGAGATGCTAATGGTAGTCTTTAATGGTTAAATGAAAATGTTAATGATGCTTATTACACTATGTTTGAAGTTATTAAACAGGTGTGACTTATAAAGTGGATGATAATGATTTGATGAGCTTAATTGTGTTTGGTTGTCAAACATGATAATGACTTTGATGAGCTCAATTGTGCTTTCTATGTTGTGCATTAGGATCATGTTAGTAGCATTTTGATTTATTACATGCACTTGAGTATGACTGCTGGATATTATGTTTTGAATGCGCATAAACAATTATGCTTTCTATGTTGTGCATTAAGATTATGTCAATAGTATATTGATTAGATTAAATTTAGTTGAACAGCTGCTGCACATTATTCTGTTGAATGTACATAAGCCTTTGAACATTTTATGCAAAATTAGACTTACTTATAAGTTGAGCAACCGCTGCACATTAAGTTTTGATTGCACATAAGCCGGCTGGTTTTTTTTCTCATTGTATGCACAATTACACTTAATTATAAGTTGAACAGGTATGATAGACTTTGTTTTGCACAATTGGATTTCCTAAACTCAGGAACAAGGATGCTAGACTTTGTTATGCAAAGTACGGTTTAGCAAGCTCAGGAACAATGATGATAGACTTTGTTAGGCTTGGTAGGATTTATCAACCACTTGAACAGGGAGCATACCCCTTGGTAGGGATAACATGAACTATTGACCAGATAAAAAGGTCAAACAAGTGATAGTCTTGCCATTTAAAGTTTTGATAGTAAAAGTCAATTTGTGTGGTGAAAGTGAAACCCAATTCAAGTTCTAAAACTAAAATCAATTTAAACTGCTAAAGATCAAACAAGTTGAAGGCCAAAAAGTCAAACCCAAGCTAACTCCAAAAATTTAACCTAATTCAACTTATAAACTGCATTCTAATTCTGGTTATATGTGTTGATCTCTTATTGTTGTTGTTGTTGTTGTGTTGTCTGAGTACCTTGATATTGTTGTTAAATAATAGATAAAGGTGGTGTGTTACTAAATTAGGAAAAACTTTTGAATATGGAGGGAATTTAAGAAATATACTTGCAGGGACCGAAATGGTAATAAAAGTTGTGAGGGTATTTTTTCTTTTCATCATATTACTAACGGTCAGTTAATGGGAGGGACTTGATTGCGAGCAATTGACAACCACAAAGACTGGACCGTTGATTTTTTTTTTCAAATTAGAGCTGAACCTGTAATTGGGTGTAAACCCCAGGTACTGAAACTGTACTTTACTCTAAAAAATATATAAATTTAACGAAGAAGAGATTTTTTTAAAATAGGTAAAATCTCAAATCAAGCATTGAGCATTCATCTTGAATTTTTCTAAATAAAAAAGAATAGTTGATCTACCTAACAAACTAAAAAAAAATACAAAAATTCTATTACGACCTTCTGGTTAAAAAGTTCTGATTCTATCACTACCTAACGCGCCCTCAATAATTAATTTAATGGCACTGCGTATGTTAGAGCCATTGATAAAGTAATAAATGTGATCTAAAGGCTATAGATCCTTTTTCCAATTCTTATTTATTTACCTTTTTTTACATAACTCAACCCTTTAATGATAGAAAAAGCAATATTCTTTTAAATAACTTTTTTTTTAATTTTAAACTCTAACTTATTCCTAAAGAAAAATAAGGAGGTTATAAACATGATATTAGGTTTTACAAAAAAAACTTATATGAAAACACCATTTCTCCTTCTCTCTTTATCGCCACCCTTACTGGGCCGCCTTTATCGCTGGCCACCGGCTGTATCACGCACCACTGCTGGGTACCGTAGTCGTCATCCTCCTTTTCCTCGTCACATCGTGTGTTGCTGTAACACCCTAAAAACGGGTTTGGTAATCAAACCTTCTTAATATTAAAGAGCGGGTAAAAGACTGTTAGAGGTAAAAGTGGACCCGTAAACAAAATAACTAGGAACAAATTAACCTAATTAGTAATGTGGAAATAGCAATAAACAATGAGTTGTAGCTCTAAATAAATAAGACCTCTAATATGAGGGACCAAAAAAGAAAAGGTTGAAAAGTTGAATATATAAAAATAAAAGTTAAATAAAACACTACACACACAAAAGGTGTGTGTGTGTAGCGACCAGGAGCAAAAAAAAGGGGGTGAACCCTTGTTTTGCTTAATTCATCAAATTGAAGGGTGAATTGAGCTTGGAATTGATGCATGAACACAAATAAACAATCACCTAATTGAAGGGATCATAAGGTATGTCTTAAAACCTAGATTGGTGAAAGTTGCAATTTGAGACAAGTAGATTACTTGCAATTAGATAGTTGGATTATGATCCAAAGATGATATTAAGTGTATGTGTATGATTGATTTCGTTAAACTTAAAGAAATTATGCACAATTTGATGTAAGTTAGTGATTAACAAGTAGATTATAAAGTAGGTTTTGATTATATGATGAAATTGATGATATATAAGTTTTTATGATCATCATACTTGTATGTATATATAAGATATTTGAACAAATTAGAGGTTCGAATAATGTTCATACATGACTTGAAATAGGTTTTGATGATAAGATGAGATTTATGTTAAACACATGTTAGTAGATGCTTAAAATCATCATGTGAATGTGAATGTTTAAAGTATTTGGCTAAGTTTAATGTTTGGGTAAATTCCATATATATGATGCAATGGGTTGTTTCATAGTGATGAAACAATCCCAAGTTCTTGCATAAGACTGATAGATTAGCATATGATTGTAGAACCTATGTTAATTGATATTAGCAATCATGTGAACTTGGTTTGGAAAACATAACTCAATTGGTGGCCTAAGAATAGTGCTTAATGGGTAATTAACGAAATGCATAAATGAGTTGTTAAACTTGTTTGTGGGTTAGTTTGAGTAAATAGGCAGTTGACTTTTAAGAGTCAAACTGACCTATACTAAGATCGAATGATAAATTTGATATAAAATCCGTAAGGTGGAATAGTCGTGTTAGATGATGACTAACCTAACCATCTTACGAATGATAAATGATAGTTTGACGCTTGACAAGCTAGGCGGAGGCTTGAGAAGAAGCGGGTCAAACGAGACAAGTCCGCGGAAAAAGAGCATAATTAGATCTCAAGGTAAGTAAAGCTTACATCTTTAGAATAGTAGAATTACTTATGTAGTTGAATAAGCGTTTTGAGTAATCGGGACGAGATTTCGAAATATAAAGTTCCAATACGGATAGATACGGGTTGGAACAAGTGAACATGGTATTAAACCATGATTTATGGTAAAAAGGGTTAAAACGGTAAATTAGTCATGTTATGACGACTAAATAAGGAGTTTTGAAAAGGATACCAAGTGGCGTAAGTCATAATGGGTCAAGCAAATTAAGAAATGATTTTTAAGCAATATGATCATACAATGTAAAACAAAATGGGTTAAATAGGTGAGATGGCAAATAAGTGCCATCTCATAATGACAAATGGTTATTTAGACCGAACAGGTCAAATGGTGATAGTATCACCATTTGACAATGATGATGACTAATATCACTTGTTGAATTTTTGTGTTCATAGAAAGAATAGAGCATGATATTTGAACGAATCAATGTTATGAGCCGAGCCAGGTACGTGTAATGGGTCAAACTCTCAACCATGACTTAAAGGTCCGATGAGAGTTAAATGAGTCATAAATGAATAATGGATTACCTAAGATAAGGTAAATCCAATAATCTAATCCGTAAACATTATGTTCTTAAGAACATAATGATTTTACATAGATTATGGTTAAACGTTCATTTTGGTCAAAACATGATTTTGTGAGTCCTTCGTCGTAAAGAAGGGTCTAAGTTGACAAAAATGCCCTCGAATGATAAAATAAGTAAAGGACTCTAATATTAGTTTAAAAATGAGTTTTATAATACGATAGACCCCTTTGATAATGTAAAAGCGAAAAGCATAATCCGTTTTGGCTTAATGCCTTATATTAGATCTTTTTCGTAAAAATGCCAAACCGAAGGGTAGAACTGAAAATATAATATTTCTATAACCAATCCACCATAATGTATAGTTGTGGTGGAATGTAAATAGATATTTTGATATGAAAACGAGAAACAAAGTAAGAGGAAGTGAGATTTAAGGTTATAAGCTTAAATATCTTAATGGGTTAAATTGAATATACGCATAAACCAAGAGTGAATGCGTAATTCATAAGAATTAAAAATCCAATTTAAGGATTTCAAATTAAATATGTAGGTATACAAATTTCGGACAACTGGAAATAGATAGATATCTTAGTGTGGAAATGATTAGATAGATAAGAGTTGGTCGAAATAAGCGTTGGATTACGCTAAAACAACCAAACGGGTTAAATAATAAATAAATAAAGGTTTAGCTAAATAAGGCAACTATACGGATAATAATGGAGTGTTGATGCACACCGAAAAGAATGCGTAAATGTATAGTTTGGTTTAAATGGAGTTAAAGGGCAAAATCGGAAAATAGGAGCATAAACCGGGCATAAATGCATAAATTATATGAAATAAGAATCCGGGTCAAGGATTTTGGGTTAAATATGTAAGAAAATATTCTACGGATATTTAGAAACAAGTTTTGAGTAAAACGGAGAAGAATTGAGGGAGTTATGGAAAATGTCGTAACTAAAACTGCAAACAAGAGAAATTTGCAGCAAGACACCGTAGGCTACGGTGGCCTACCGTAGCTTACAGTGGGCAGCTGCATGCTGAAAATGGAAGTCTTAACCGTAAGACAGTGAGCGAGGACTGTAAGGCTTGACCGTAAGCTACGGCGGTCACCGTAGCTTACGGTGGAGCCTAAAGCTAAAGTTTTGTTTTTATTTGTTTTAAGCCTTCGGGTTCATTCGGTTATGTTATAATTTATTATAACTAACGTATTTCATAAAATATCAAATATAGGTGATATTTGGAGCACCAGAGGAGGATCAAGCTATATGAAGAACCGAACACGATCAAAGACGAAGCTTCCGCACTTGGTTTTGATTATAACAAAACAAATCATTGATAAAATGTTACGTTGTTTAAATATGTTAAAAAGTTTTAATAAACTTGAAAATAAGAGTGACGTGTATTCGAAACATGTTTAAATACAAAATTTTTAATAGAAATTCAGTAAAGTAAGATAGGGTCTTATTGTTGCCACACCGCACAAGGACTCATTGTAAATCGCTTTATCACGATGTTGCATGAACCGGTGTTGCTCAACGGGTTTCGCTCAAGTTGGTTCATCTGATTCTTGCTTGGTTTGTTTTTTGTAGAAATCGAAAGTGTTCGTATTTCGGGAATACTCACCTAGGACTATGCTATGATTCGGAACCAGACCGTACCGAACCGAACAGGGAACCATTAATGCTAAGTGTAAGAATTGGAACCGGACCATTTTATGAATTAGTTCAGTTCGGAACCAGAACGGTTCTCGCGTACACGGTTCTTGCCAGAACCGGTTGTCAATTAAATCTCAAAATTGATAATTTGTTGATGCACTTTATGTCCGTCACTGTGCGAATAGGCTAGATAGAGCGTGTGTTGAATATTGTATAGATTAGATACGAACACAAAGCCGGAGTATGAACGTGAGAGGAGCATTTATGTCACTTCGTACGAAGTGAACCCACTTTGTACGAAGCCACATGCTCACTTCGTACGAGTTGGTCAATGTCTATATATAGGTGGTGTGTGTTCATTGTTTTGTAAGTTTTGGAGTTCCTAGAGGGAAACGCTGGCGGAATCTCTCCAGGATTACGCTAGCTTGACAATTTATATACTCTTTCTGTATGAATGAATGAATGCTTCCGCTTACTCTGTGTAACACCTCGTAAAAATCGTGTCCAATAGTATAGTGATACGTGCCATTACTTTTATAATAAGTCCATTATGGACTAATAAGGACTAAAGGCGTCAACATGCTTAAATGAAGCCTTTGAGTGACCTTCTGATGTCAACATGCGTAAACCGAGCCCCTAAGTGACTATTAGTGTCAACATGCTTAAAACATAGCCTTTGAGTGACCGTTGTGTCAACATACTTAAATTTGGCCTCTAAGTGACCGTTGTGTCAACATGTCCAGCCTCTGAGTGACATCGGAGTCAACATCCTTATACTGAGCCTCTGAGTGATCCTTTACGAAGTCCTAACTCTCATACGTGCCACTTGTTGGACGACAGAGGTTAATTCTGTAAACATGTGAAAGTTGGTTAATGGAGGGGTTAAAAGTGTCAACATGTTAATTTATACCTCCGAGTGACCTTTTAACGAACCGAGAGCTCGACAACGTCTGGGCATACTCTCGGGTACACCAAATATTGGTTACAGAGGGCTAAATATGCTATAAAGGTGTTTTAGGAGGTTTTATAAGTTGAGGGGCTAAACATGACAAACGTTGAAAGTGGCCTTGGGGCGCTCGCGGGGCGTGAGAGCACAGGCTATGCCTCTTGCGGTTGCCAGAAGGCTGTATCTGCAGAATTTTTTGCTTGGCCTCCACACATGTTGCCAAAATCCATTTGATTCGAAACAAGGGACTTCCAAACAGCTATGCCACGTTTTAGGACACTTGTAAGCTCCCTCTAACACCCCTTAACACTTGACATCACCTCCTTCAAGCTCTCCAACTATAAATAGGTGCAATGCTTCACCATTTGAACTTGCACCATTCTCATTTATCACTCTATCTCCCTCATCTGGAAGTTTCTAACTGAAAGGAGCATCCAACTTAGTTCTATTGCATTCTAGGAATCACTTGTAAGTGTTCCTTTCTCTTGAATTTTTGTTTATAGGTTTTTATAGCCAAATGTCAAGCATTTTACAGAAAACGCCTTGACTTTCGGTTAAGACCATTATGGTCCAGCCATTGTTCGTAACGAACATGGCTAACTGATCGTAATAAGGTAGGTGTTAGTCCCTATTAAGGGCACCTCCTAAAGATCACGTTTGCTAAACCAATTGACGGGTCAAAGTTTAAATATTAAAAAGTCAAACAGGCCATTTTTCGGAAATGTTATAATCTGAGCTTATATATGTAAGAAAATGTTCGGCTCGTCAATTTCAGTTCTAGGGCGGTTCGCAACCGAAAGTCGCGAAGTTTGACTTCTGCTTTGACTTTCGATTCTGACCCAATTTAGATTAGTTAGCTACTGATCTAAGGTTGCATTATGATCATAATATAATGTAGCATAACCCCGTGAGGTTATATTACAAGATCATAATTAGAATATGAGTTTATGCACAGGTGCCATAATTATGCCATTTTGACAAAAATGCCCTTTTTATGTAAAATAAGGTTTAAACGATAATGAACTTCAAATTGAATTACCTACTGATGTAATATCATAAGTAGGATTCTTTGGGATGTCAAATCAGATTATAAACTGAGTTTATGAACAAGTCCTTTTATAATATCGATAAATGACGATAAAGCCCTTGTGGCTCATAAAACGGTTTTAATCATACCTTTTCATATCAAATCTTTTACCTACTGATATGTTATATTTAATAACATATCTAAAACATATAAACCTGATTTTAACATCAGTTTTCATTAAACATCGAGCAAATCTTCTTTTATGACATAAGCGCCATTTTGACGCATAATATGGTTTTAAACCATATTTACCAACCAAGACTTGTTACCTACTTATTTTAAATATTTTTACAGTAGGTACATGATATAATCTCAAAATCCCAAATAATTTATGAAACCTATGTGTAAAATGACCAAAATGCCCATTCGGTACATAGTTTGGTCATAAAAGATAAATTACACATAATATCATGTTCTTACGGATATTATATCATAAATTAATTATTTTTCTAGTATAATTATGATCATAACATTAAAATATATTCAAGTTCCTTTTATACGGTATATAATTACCTGAACACCCTAATGAGGCATAATTTCATTTTAAAACCTTAACGGGCATGTAAGTTGATATCTTACTGATATTACAACTTATTTAGAGTATAATGGCATATAGAAATTTTCATGACTTATCCGGTTACCCGATATCGCTGATATGCGTACAGTTAAGTATATGTAACTAGTTTACGGAAACTAACCGAAGCGGGTTTAATATTATACAAGTTAAAGTACTTGTCGAGTTTAAACTACATTCTATCCAGTCATCGCTTAATCTAGCGTATTTTACCGTTATTGATCATGTACGCTAGTCGCTCTAAGTTTATCACCTATATAAGACCGTTAGCATTTAATTGGTTAGCTTATGCCATAATCCAGACTAGAGCCTTCCGGTAAATGCTATCTACACTTAGTTCATTTTGTGTATGGCTGAATTATTAAATCTTGCGTTTAAATGAAGACTAGCTTAGGTAAATAGTCTCGACTTATTCCCCTATACGGACTTGGGTTATGGTAAACTATTACCGCTTGGTCAGAAATGGGATCAATCGAATGCCGGATTGTGGCTAGTAAATTCGCATATTCTGTTTTAATCACTTTTGTTTGATAACTTAAACATTGGGGGTTAACTACCGTGTCGTGGATATCCTCAGCTCATTACATTAGATAATGGCCACGACCTAAGCGCGGGGTGTAGGCATACACACGGTAAACGCTCTATCACACCCCGACCCGCAGCGGAAAAGGTGATCGGGGCATGATTGGGTTTTCATCAAAGCTCATGACATTTATTATAGAGTTTCATATTTATTATTTCTTTTTAAAGAAGAATCATTACAATCAATAATACAAGTACAACATGTTCTATACATCTTTCAAGACTTCATTATTTTTCTTTTAAGGCAATTTCCTACGTGTTCCTTGCTTCATCCTGTCCACCTGTATCATGTGTAAAAATAGGTTTTTGGGTCAACAAAAAGTTGGCGAGTGAATCCTATGAAAATATTTAAACGTGTTTATTGAATCAATTATAAAATAAAGTGCATAACCACATATGAGTAAATGTAGATGTAAATTTATTCACAAAACACATAATATTAAATATTGCACACACATACACCAAATGATTGTTTTTGAGGCACGCGTTGTTCAACTCGTCTCCCACGAGGAACTGATGGGCCTAATGAATGATTTTTGAGGCACGCGTTGTTCAACGAACTGATGGGCCTAATGAATGTTTTTGAGGCACGCGTTGTTCAAGTCGTCTCCCACGAGGAACTGATGGGCCTAATGAATAATTTGCACACAACTTGACAATATGTAACACATCACAACAAACAATATTTACATTCTAAGTTTAGATCATATAATGGTATAACACGAGTTTGAATAAGCGAATTATTTTAAGCGACACATGATACACCCCAAAACATGAATAAAAAGGGGAATTTGTAAGAATTCACTCACAGTGGTTGCGTTTTCTTGGATTGATGATGAATGCGCACGAATTTGGATTTAACCACGAGAGAAATTAACCTAAATAATTATGTTGACCGTTGACTTTGACTTTGACTTTGACTGTTGACCGGTTTTATAAAAAGGTTTGAATATTGTGACGAATCGGAAACAAGGACAGAGTCAAACCCGGGACCATGATTTAAATATGCACACAGTCCACCACTGGACTGTGTGTCTAACCCGATATAATTTCCGTTTTCAAAGTTCATCTTCTTCATTAAACCCGTAGCCTAGTACATAACCCGCCTGAAATCGATTTTTAGACATTTCTGGGTGTTTGTTCAAAGATTCGTAACATACAGAATGATAGATAGAGAAGTTAAAGAAATATAACAACTAGAAGTAAAATCCCGGTTTTCCGATGAAAATCTCCGGCTAGTTCCAAATTTTTCCAGCGACAGCAGACAATTCCGGTGAACAGAAAATTTGATCAGAGAGTTTTAGAGTGAGTGTGGGTGACTTCTGTCTGAGCTCTAGAAGTCCTATTTTAGAGTAGGGCAATAAAGGGATGGATTTTTCGGTTTTCCGGCGATTTGCAGAACTCCGGCGAGTTTTAATTTCAAGCAAGGAACTTTCTGATCGATTAGAGAGTTTGTTTGAGAAAAGTGAACGAGTTCTAATCGTGTGAACCATTACTATTTATAGTGAAAGGTGGTCAATCATAAATTTTCGGTTTCAAAGAAAAATCCTCAAATCATGGTACTGAGTGATTGAAAACGGTTTGCAATTTGAAGGAATCAATTATGATCCGCGTTTACCAGTTAACGAAAAAAAAACATATCTCCATTGATTCAGCGGTTTCAGTATTTTGTGTTTTGAATTGCCGATTCAGTGTCAGTTTGGGTATAAGATTTAATTGTTTCAGATTTGAATTAAGTTGCGTGTGTGGTGTAGAGTGTGTTTGGTCTTGAGAGTGACCCGGGTTCGAAACCCGGCGCCTGTAATTATTTTTTTTATTCATTTTTTATTAGAAATTTTAAATTATGGTTTTTAAATTCTAATATATTTATTAATTATGTATCGTATAAAATTTATTTGAGCATTAAATACGCAACCAAATTTATAACTGATTATTCGGTTAAATAAACGAAGCGGGTTTTGGAAACCCGTTTTCTGACGGATGTTACACGCTCATGCTAAAAACTTTACCCACAAGGTTGGGGATAACTCCTTCGTGAGTTATTAAGTGGTGAGTACGTTAATCATGTCTCGGTCTCCGTACCAGGCCCTGTATGTACGGACAAACACGTGAATCTGTTAACAAGGTTACAAGGATGAATTTCCCAAGTTATAAATGATTTTGTGCCAATGTGCACTTAAAACATTTTTAAAATGTTTTCAAAATGAGTCAGTTGAGTCAGCGAAAGCTGACGTATTTTCAAAATACTAAGCCTGCAGGTACAATACGAAAATAGGCTGGAAGCTGCTCGGTAGTGATAAGAGGATCTTGCAAATCCTAGATCTGCACAAAGTCTGTTATACACTTTTGTACATTTTACGATCCGCCTGTGGATTTTCTATTACGAGCCGTCTGTATATTATTTTGTATTTTGAACATTTGGTTTGTAATAGTAATTTTACTCCAAGACTTCCGATGTGTTGTGTTTAATTGACTATGATGATATCAACTTACGTCACGATATTCCCTAGACGGGCCCACTGGTGTTTGGATTGGCTGTGGAAAGCTGGGGTGTGACACTCTGCTTCTACTCCTTTCTTTAATAACTTTCTACCGGATTAGTACTATCCCTACCCAAACTTTCATCTAGAACTGCTGAATCCCGGACCTACAATTGGTATCAGAGCCTGGAGGCCTGATTTGAAGACAATTGATCGAGTTTCAACCATTGAAGACTTATTATTCTACTCCTTCTTCAAATTTTTATCAGATCTGAATGAATTCATGGAAAAATTGGACTAAGTTTCAAATATAACAAGTTAAAATCAGTTTAAACAAACCCTTGAAAGTTTCAGAACTAAAATCAACCGAATTCACATCAAAATTGCAAAAAACACAAAACTGTGAATACACCTCGTACGAGTTGTTAGTATCACTTCGCACGAGGTGACGAGTCTCTTCGTACGAAGTGACAACTTGCTCTAAGGTGTTTAAAATTGTTTGATAAACACTTCGCATGAAGTGTATACCAGTTCGTACAAAGTGGTCAAAAGACATTTCGCACGAAGTGTCACATCTTTCAAAAACCCACTTCGCACGAAGTGTCACATTTTCCAAAACCCACTTCGCACCAAACAGGTGGTAAACCAATTTTTTGATAAAATGGAAAAGAATTTTATAACGCTTTTGCTACGTCTCCTGTTACAACCGCAGCTGCCCAGAACTTAAACCTAGATAATGAAATGGGCACTATGACCAAGCCGCCAAAGTTAATGTATCTTGAAGATTTTAAAGGTCTGCATGAACAGTTTACAAACTGGGTGCAGGCAAACTACCTTGAAAACTGGTACGCAATTGAGGAAGGTTATATGATTCCAGTTGGAGAAAACGGTCTCGAGAAAACTTTAATGCAATACAACAATCAAGAGAATGATTTGTTCAAGTGTGAGAAAAAGATGATGAACATATTGCAACTGGCCATTAAAGAAGATATATTCTTGCAACATGATAACACCGCTCAAACCATCTAGAACGCTCTAAAAGTCAAATTTCATGGAAGTAAGCAGATGATTAAAAGCAGATAATCGCTGCTGAAGAAAAAGTTCGACATCTTTCATCCATTAAAGGGCGAAACTATGAAACAGATCATAGAGAGGTATTGTTACCTCGTGGTGGGAATGAAGCGTTTTGGGTGTTAACAAAGATGATGAAGATCTGGTAGAAAAATTGGCTGACGCTTTGCAAGAAAGTGAGTGGTCAACATATCTTACAATTATCAAAAATAGTCTAGACTAGGCAGCAACACGATGACCTTAGCAAAATTTATTTAAAAGCTTGAGGCTCACGAACTAGAATTGCAAAAGATGGCAAACTCTAAAGGAGCGCATGCACAGCAGGATATTAATTTGTACTACAAGGGAAGTAACCTGCCAACATTCAAAGTCCAAAGATACAGACGGCATTTAGTGCTAACAACTCGATAAATGTTCCAAATCAATCAAGTAGCAATACTGGTGTTACCTCATTCCAAAGTTATGGTCTGAATACTCCAATTACCCCACAATCATCTCAAAGCTCTATCTTTAACAACTGCCAAAACAACCAGTCTAATCCTACTTAGAGAGTTCTTTACTGTAACATAGCTGTCAACTTGGAAAATGCACAGAACTTCAATGAACAAACAGCATCGGGAATCCGAACATGACCAAAGATGATTACTTTCAAATCAACCCTGAAGAATTAGAACTGACAGACATCAAATGGTGCATGGCCAGTATAGTTAGAAGAGCGCAGCGTTTCATGGAGATATCCGGGCATAACAATTTGGGAGGTTTGGATGGAAATTTGGGTTTTGATAAGTCAAAGGTGACATGTTTTTTAGTGCCGAGAAGGAAAAGTTTGGCACTGCTTGCTAATATAGTTGAAGAACTAGTGTTTGATGAAGTGGTCGAGGAGAGTTCGATGGAAGAAAGTGAGATAGTGTTTGATGAAATGACTAACCTTATTGTTGAAGAATGTGCTGAGGCGAATTACTATGAACAATATGCCAAAGAACATTTAATTCAACATGCATCTAAAACTATAATTCCTTCTGATGTCTATAACTCTTTTGTAGGTTTCTTATATGGATCAAGTCAACACCAGTGTGTACCAAAACCAGAAGAATCCGAGAAGCCAGTTGTGTAAATTATCGATGTTACGAAGGAATTTGAATGCAGAAAACTTAAAGAAGATTGCTGACAAAGCAATGATGGCTAAGCTACAAGAGGTAGTTCCTGAATAGAGTAAAGATGGGATGAAAGAGTCGGTCATTGAGTCAGTCAAAGAGGTTCAGGTTGTGATTAAAGAAATTAAGAAACCATGCACGAAATGCCTAGAGCCGTGCAAGGAATGCTCAGAAAAGGAGCTAAAATTTAAAGAACTCAAAAAATATACTAACAATCTTTCAAGTGACATGAAAGACACAAAAGCTGCTTATGATAAATTAAGCAGATCAATCAAACAATTTCAAGAAGTCAGTAGAGAGGACATGGCGATAAAGTCAATGTTAAAAGCTACAGTAATGGACAGGAAAATGCCGCCAAGAGTACGAGCAAGATGTAAAGGACCAATGAGAGGAGGACCATCTGGACACAAGCCTTCTCAACCCCATCACTCGAATCCCTATGAGGATTCGGGGGATTCATGGCCCCTATCACGACATTCACCAACCTGTACCCAAAACTCGTACCACTCATATCATTCGCACCAATCACACCACTCCCATCACTCTCATCATTCATATCATGATGAGTTTAGCCAAACCGTTACTGTAACACGCCCCCAACCGACCAAAAATCAGTTAGACCGACCCAACCCAATGGACAAGGACTCCGACCCGGAGATGCCGCCGTCAGGATCACACACCCATCCCATCAAAATTTCAAGCGATTCGCACTCTTACGCTGGATCGCCATACCAAGGTCCTAATGAATGGGACCAATATTGGAACCAAATTACTTTCGCTAACACTCCTTCCCACCACTCCCCAGCACCTCCTGTACAAGAAGATGTTCACATGGAACCGGTGGAACAACCTCAGTCGAGACCTGAGCGACCAAGGAGGAAACGAGGAGCGCGCATGTCGATACATGCAGGTAAACGGTCGGGTTCGCTACCACAGTTACCTAAAACTTACCCAACCATCCACGAGACCCACAAATGGGTGGACCCTCTAATACTTCACCTGTGGTGGAACCAACACCATCACCAATGGTTCAACCACCACCATCGGGTTATATAACCCTATCCCAACATATCCGGATACATCTGAATATGATCCTTTTAATCCATCTACGCCAGTAGATTACCAAGCATTGTCGCATGACCCTTACATGCAAGCAGTCATGCATAACGCACTTCACTCATCTCCTTTCCTACCCGTTTATCCACCTACTGGATATCCAAGCTATTGGTACCATATCCTGTTATGCTACAACCATAACCTTCGCCGCCACTAGAGGCCATCAATGAGGCCTTGGAACAAATGAAATAAATGCAACAAGTGGAGAAAATGGAGAAGAAGACGAATTCTTCAAGAGTCTCTCCAAATTGGTTAAGGGAAAGAAGGACGAGTGAAGTCCCTTCTAATTATATATGTTAGTCCCTGCAAGGACATTAATATTTCTTTAATCCCTGTGTGGAAAATTGTTATTTCTTTTTAAGTCCTTGCATGGGTAGTTTGTTTCATTTATTATTTCTAGTATTGTACTTCCTTATTGGCATTTAATGAATTATTTTGGTATTATATATATGTATTCATCCTCTTTAAGCGATCGTCTCGATTTTACTCGAAATTTATGCTCTGCTATATAATTCCAAAAGCCCTTAATGGATTTGATTAGCCAAGTGGCACAGACCACATATTTGGCCAAGAAATGATAGTTAAGGATAAGATGGCCTTCTATCATGATAGTTAAGGGAAGTTACCCTTCTATCCAGAGGTGGTGAACTACATTCAAGCTTCCAAGTCGTTAAGGTAAATGTGATCAGGCCATTAATCAACCATTAAGGTACTCTTATGTTAACATTAAGGAATGTTCATACTCCTGGTAGTGTGACTTGAGGAACCACACTAGCCGTCTAGGTAATGGACTGTGTCCTAAAAACCTATAGCCTATGTGATCAATATGATCCCGGCTAATGTCATCAATATGATGACGATTGACAGGCCAAGGTGCCGTAATTTGTCCAATAGTGACAGGCCAATGTGCTGTAATTTGTCCAATGGTGACATGCCAAGGTGCCGTAATTTGTCCAATAGTGACAGGCCAAGGTGCCGTAATTTTGTCCAATGGTGACAGGCCAATGTGCCGTAATTTGTCCAATGGTGACAGGCCAATGTGCCGTAATTTGTCCAATGATGACAGACCAATGTGCCATAATTTGTCCAATGATGACAAGCCAACGTGCCATATTTTATGTTCGTTAGTGACAGGCCTATGTGTCGTATTTTATGTCCATTTGGGACAGGCTAATGAGCCATGTTTTAATGTCCTTCGTGACAAGCCTATGAGCTATATATAATTGTCTAAATGACGATGACAGTTGTGACATTACGATCCACTGTCTAATGATATACGGACTACGTCCGATTTGTAATTTACCTTTGATGGTCCTTTTGAGACCTAGACCAATTATAGATATGATAAGCCTAAGAGTTGTGATTAAATTCACACTAGTCTCAAAAACCTGCTCACACTCGCACAACTTCCACTCTCTCTACAAGTCGCTATTCATCAAGAAACACCTCACCGGAATTCACTGCAAGTAGCCGGAAAACCGAACCCATTTCATCTTTTCTGCCTTACTCTAAAATAAGACTTCTAGAGCTCAGACAGAAAGCACCACACTCACCTCAAACTTCCTGTAGAGCCTCTGTCGCAAGATAAACTTCGCCGGAGTTAACCTCAGCCGTCGGAACTTCGTCAGAGATCACAACTGTTCGGTACAGCACCTTTAATCCGTTCTGTTTAAATTATTTCGTTAACAGTATTGATCAATCAACTAATTCAATAAAAATTTTCGATTAAACAGTCGTGTTGATTCTCTGGTTTCATAAACTGAAGTAGATGAAGCACTGTTAATATATAAGTTTAATTTAAAACGGATTTTTAAACGGGTTAGACACACAGTCCAGTGGTGGACTGTGTGCAATTTTAAACCACACGTCCCGAGTTCGATTCGTGCACTTAACCGGTTTCCTATGATAAATCTCAATTTTTTTGAAAGGCCCAGAACACCTTCCAGTTAGTATTTAAGTTTAATAAAAACCAGTATTCTAACCAGGTTAGACACACAGTCCAGCGGTGGACTGTGTGCAAAGTTAAACCACAGGTCCCGAGTTCGAATCCTGCTTCTGTAACCGGTTCTGGCAATTATCAAGTTTTTAAATAAAGACAGAAATGAATTAATCTAATTTGTATATATATATAATTAAAAACGAGATTATTTCGGGTTAGACACGTAGCTCAGTTGGTAGAGCTGCGTGCACGCGTACGGGAGGTCACGAGTTCGAACCTCACTCAGCGCACATAATAAACACAATAAGACCGGTCAACGGTCAAAGTCAACGGTCAACATTTTTTTTATTTATTTATTTAATCAGAAAATTATTTAAAAATACTTAAAAATAATATTTTTAAAGTTAGAAAATGTCCTTAAACTCACAAAAATAAATCTAGAAATCCTATTAAGGTTATGAATTAAAATTATTAATCTCAAATAAAATCCATTTATTTACCGAACCATTATGTTATTATTTAGGTTAGTTTCTCTCGTGGTTAAATCCAAATTCGTGCGCATTCATCATCAATCCAAGAAAACGCAACCACTGTGAGTGAATTCTTACAAATTCCCCTTTTATTCATGTTTTGGGGTGTATCTTGTGTCGCCTAAATTAATTCGCTTATTCAAACTCGTGCTATACCATTATATGATCTAAACTTAGAATGTAAATATTGTTTGTTGTGATGTATTACATATTGTTAAGTTGTATGCAAATTATTCATTAGGCCCATCAGTTCCTCATGGGAGACGAGTTGAACAACGCGTGCCTCAAAAACATTCATTAGGCCCATCAGTTCGTTGAACAACGCGTGCCTCAAAATCATTCATTAGGCCCATCAGTTCCTCGTGGGAGACGAGTTGAACAACGCGTGCCTCAAAAACAATCATTTGGTGTATGTGTGTGCAATATTTAATATTATGTGTTTTGTGAATAAATTTACATCTACATTTACTCATATGTGGTTATGCACTTTATTTTATAATCAATACAATAAACACGTTTAAATGTTTTTCATAGGATTCACTCGCCAACTTTTTGTTGACCCAAAAACAATTTTTACACATGATACAGGTGGACAGGTTGAAGCAAGGAACACATAAGAATTTGCCTTAGAAGAAAAATAATGAAGCCTTGAAAAATGTATAGAACATGTTGTACTAGTATGATTGATTGTAATTATTCTCTTTTAAAAAGAAATAATAAATATGAAACATTATAATAAATGTCATGAGCTTTGATGAAAACCCAATCATGCCCCGATCACCTTTTTCCTGCGCGGGTCGGGGTGTGACAGATTGGTATCAGAGCTTTTGACTATAGGGATATAGGATAGGTTATTAGACCCTTAGAGCCTATACTATAGTTGATTAGATTTTAATTGTTTATGTGGTTACATGCAAACTTATGATGTTTATTTGTTTCGTATTTATTACATACACAAATGCATGCAAACACTCCCACTATCATTTTGTGTGATACTTAATGAGTTATACTTATAGTCAAACATAACATGCTTACATATACAATTCATCACACATATTTCAATGTTCACATATTCAAATCATCTTCATACTTCCGTTATTCAAGATTTTGTCGCATTTTTTCATTTTTCAATCTCATCAAAGTGAGTTCTACTACGGGCATGTAGTAACTGTAAGGGTACGAGTACCGGCAGTCGGAACGTCCTGTCTAGGTTGGCATTCGTATAAATCCAATATAACGGACCAGTTTGCCTACCTGGGGACTAACGATGAGAGTACGAAGGACCTATTAGGCCAAAGCATGCCACACCAAACGTCGTTCGAACTAACCCCACTTTGAGGTGTCACCGTGTCCACACCTGGATGCACTCCGAATATCATACGTTACATACATATTTCTCGATTTTCTCCGGGTTTTAGTGTACGTTACCAGGCTAACACATGCGAACCATATGAAAGACCCGGTAATCATGGGGGCCCACATGATTACGAAGGTGAAGTATGGCGGCATGCAAGGCCCAATTACGAGCAAAGCCCAAGACATCCTATGGATGTAGTAAATTTATTATTCATCATTTATTTTATGAATGTTCATTCCTAAATACGACACATGACCCCTAAAACGTCCAACTCATACTCTTGATGCGTATTTCTTGTAGATGTCTTCTAGTCTCGCTCGTAGAAAAATGAAAGCAGGAAAATCCCGCGAGCGCATGGCTTCCCAAATCGCTCAACAAATGGCGGCCGTAATACCCAACATCGTATTTCAAGTTCAACAAGCCCTTACCGCTAATCCCGTCAACCCAATCCACCAAGAAGATCAAAACATTGTCAATCCTTCCCCAAAAGTCACTAAATGCACCTACAAACATTTCAAATCCTGCGATCCTCCAAAATACGAAGGGACTGAAGGTGTCACCGCTCTCCTCCATTAGTTTGAGTAGATGGAAAACACCTTTCTCAATTGCGACTGCCCCGATCATCGCAATGTGCGATATGCTACCGGTCGTTTGTTTGGAGTAGCACTTACATGGTGGAATACAGAGAAGGCCAAGCGAGGTACTGAGAATGCTATGACTTTGACTTGGGAAGAATTGAGGGAGATCATGACAAAACGTTTCTGTCTAAGAAGCGAAATCAAGAAATTAAAGGATGAGTTCTATTCTTTGAAACAAAAGGAGGGCGACCACACCACATACAACAAGAGATTTCTGGAGTTAAATCAGATGGTCCCCAACTTGTTCACTCCCCTCTACCGTTTGATCGAGCACTACATTCGAGGTCTTCCTTCAAAAATTCAAGACCCTGTAATAAGTACCACACCTGTAACTTTGGAAGCAGCAATGGAGTTAGCTACAGAGCTCACCGAAAACCGCATACAAAATAAGGACTTCAAGGAGGAGAAGAAGAAGGATAAAGCATCAACCGAAACCTCAAACTCCACCCGAACCGAATCCTCTTCACAACCCATTTCTAAGAGAAAACGAGATGGGCAAATTTTCGCTGTCACTCAACACAATCAACCAGCTTCATAAGCCGTACCCCTCCAAGCTATCCCAATCACTCAAATAGCACCCAACTCAACTTACCCAAATAAGAAACCTTACTTTGGACCTCACCCTCAATGCAACACCTGTTTTTATCACCATCCATCTACCTTACCTTGTCGACTATGTGCAAATTGTGGACGCTATGGCCATTTGAGCAAGGTTTGCCGCACCCCTCAAAACCAAACCTCACCCCTTACTCAAAACATGATCCAAACATATCAACAACCCCAATACCCCATGTTTCCATATGTTCGAGCTTGTTTTAATTGTGGCGACCCTACCAACTTTAGAAACACATGCCCTCGATTGGTTAACATCATAAACGCCCAAGCTCAAGCAAACCCAGTTAACCAAGCAAATCAAGAAAACCTAACCACTAGGCCACCACCAAGAGGAAGAAGTTACAACATCAACGCCAATCCTGTTGAAGATAATAACGGCCCAAACGAACCACTCAACTAGCTTTCTTCACCAAAAATCAAGATTCAACTCCAACCGTCTAGTTTTTATGTTTTCTTTATGTTATCTCAATCTTTACGAAGTTATGTATCCAAGAATCTTAATGCAAATTACTATTTCAGTTTTGTTTTATACTCATATCATCATCATCTCGACGTATCTCAATCTCATCATTCAAAGAAGTTGGGTTGTGTCTCACTTTTACATAGACTAACCCCTTTATCATAACAAATGATCATTCAATCATGTATACTTTCAGATTTGAGACTCAAGTTTTGGTTGTTGTGTTTGTTTATGTTTTAGAGTCACATAGAACTAATCATAATTTACTGATAAAGCCAATGAAAATTTGACAAGAATATGGTGGATACGCCGCTGGTACTTCCTATATATAAGTATTCTTGCCAAAGGATCAGAGGCATTGTCAGCGGTTATGAGAAGTTCCATGTAGGATTTAGTAATGTCATGGTTGAAGTTTGTTTTATACTCACTGATTTAGCATTCATATCATCATACATCTCAACGTATTTCAATCTCATCAATCAAAGAAGTTGGGTTGTGTCTCACTTCTACATAGACTAACCTCTTCATCATAATAAACGAGAGAGGTACTGTCATCATCCAAACATGTATACTTTCAGAATTAAGACTCAAGCTTTGGTTGTTGTGTTTGTTTATGTTCTAGAGTCACATAGAACTAATCATAACTTACTGATAAAGCCAATGAAAATTTGACAAGAATATGGTGGATACGCCGCTGGTACTTCCTATATATAAGTATTCTTGTCAAAGGATCAAAGCATTGTCAGGCGGTTATGATGTAGGTTTTAGTGGTAGAAGTTTTGTTTTAGGATAACCTTATCTTTCCAAACGTATCGATTCTCTCAAAACTCTTGTGCATGAAATCATACCTAGTCAATCAACTCTGTTTATCAATATTCCTTATCTTTAGGCATCAAAAAGCGATTCCTGTAGCCGGGTATTCAACCCTTACTAGGAACGTTACCGCCTCAAATAAGATTTAAACTCTCACCCTCTTCTAATTATGTAATTGTCAAATTAAAACATCCTCCCTCAAGGCAAATATACCACTACTACTTAAATTTCGGGACGAAATTTCTAAAAGTAGGGGATACTGTAACATCCGTAAAAAAAACGGGTTTTCAAAACCCGCTTCGTTTATTAACCGAACATCCAGTTAAAATTTTCGTTGCATGTTTAAGGCTCAAACTAATTTTAAACAATACATAATTAATAAACATTTTAGAATTTAAAAACTATAATTATTAAAAATTAAAAATTAGTGCAAAAAAAATAATAACAAGCTGCCGGGTTTCGAACCCGGGTCAGCTAGTTCACTAAACAACCACAACACCACTCCGCCACACGCTACCTTTGGTTAATATACTGAAACAATTAATACTTAAGTCAAAACTCAAATTCAAAAAACCAGGTATCAGCGCGGCGGAACTCGCAATCACCGGAAAATCCGGCAATCCGCGAGTTCAGCCATTCCCCTTTTGACTAAAACGCTGTAACCGTCGACGACATTGGTTATAACCGATGTCTAGCCCCAATCATAGTCGTAACCGCCGGAAAATCTTGAATACTCGGTTTTGAAAACTGAAATCGGGCAGTTTCTGTCAATCTATAAATATCATGTGTATTCTCTTAAAAACTTGCTCACACTCGCACAACTTCCACTCTCTCTACAAGTTGCTATTCATCAAGAAACACCTCGCCGAAATTCTCTGCAAGTCGCCGGAAAACCGAACCCATTTCATCTCTTCTGCCTTACTCTAAAATAAGACTTCTAGAGCTCAGACATAAAGCACCACACTCACCTCAAACTTCCTGTAGAGCCTCTGTCGCAAGATAAACTTCGCCGGAGTTAACCTCAGCCGCCGGAACTTCGTCGGAGATCACAACTGTTCGGTACAGCACCTTTAATCCGTTCTGTTTAAATTATTTCGTTAACAGTATTGATCAATCAACTAATTCAATAAAAATTTTCGATTAAACAGTCGTGTTGATTCTCTGGTTTCATAAACTGAAGTAGATGAAGCACTGTTAATATATAAGTTTAATTTAAAACAGATTTTTAAACGGGTTAGACACACAGTCCAGTGGTGGACTGTGTGCAATTTTAAACCACACGTCCCGAGTTCGATTCGTGCACTTAACCGGTTTCCTATGATAAATCTCAATTTTTTTGAAAGGCCCAGAACACCTTCCAGTTAGTATTTAAGTTTAATAAAAACCAGTATTCTAACCAGGTTAGACACACAGTCCAGCGGTGGACTGTGTGCAAAAGTTAAACCACAGGTCCCGAGTTCGAATCCTGCTTCTGTAACCGGTTCTGGCAATTATCAAGTTTTTAAATAAAGACAGAAATGAATTAATCTAATTTGTATATATATATAATTAAAAACGAGATTATTTCGGGTTAGACACGTAGCTCAGTTGGTAGATGTCACACCCCGACCCGCAGCGGAAAAGGTGATCAGGGCATGATTGGGTTATCATCAAAGCTCATGACATTTATTAAGCGTTTCATATTCATTAATACAAATTAAATGGAAATCTACAATAAATGTTACAACATGATCTATCTAACAATCTAAACTTCTTTGTTCTCTTCTAAGGCATATCCTATGTTTTCCTTGCTTCAACCTGTTCACCTGTATCATGTGTAAAAAGGTTTTTGGATCAACATAATGTTGGCGAGTGAATCCTATGGAAAACATTTGAACATATTTATTTAAATTGATTATGAAATATGTGCACAACCAAACATGAGTAAAATTAGATGTAACTTAATCAACAATCATAAGATATTAAATGAAACACTCATGAACAATAATGGAACAATTAAAGGCACGCGATGCTCAACTCGTCTCTCACGAGGAACTGAGGGGCCTGATGAATGATTAGCATAACATGATAATATGAATGACACAACTACAAACAATATAAACTCAATGATACACACATGAACAATAATGAATTTGATTTGAAGCACGCGTTGTTCAACTCGTCTCCCACGAGGAACTGATGGGCTTAATGTATGAGTTTCATATAACTTGACAAAAGGCAATAAGTAAATCACAACAATAAAAACAATCTAAGTTTAGGTCATGATGTGGTATGGCACAAGTTTAAATAAATAAATTAATTAATTTCGTAACACATGACACACCCCAAAACGTGTAATTTAAAAGGGGGAGTTGTAAGATTCACTCACAGTGGGTGCGTTCGGTTGATGACGTTGAATGTACGCGAAGTGGTTTTAACCACGAGTGAGATTTAACCTAGATAAATCGCATTATGGTTTGGTAAGTAAACGGGTTTTTATAATCTATTTTAGTAGGATTGTTGGGTGTATTTTTGTGAGTTTGAGGCTATTTTCTAACCTTAAAAATGTTATTTTTAAGTATTTTTAATTGATTTTTTTTAATTAAAATAATTAAATAAAAATAATAAAAAAAAAATTTATTTTTGCTACAGTTGACTTTTGACCGTTGACTTTGACTAACGTTGACCATTCGGAAGGCATATTGTCGTGCGCTGGGTGAGGCTCGAACCCGAGACCTCCCGTACGCGTGCACGCAGCTCTACCAACTGAGCTACGTGTCTAACCCGGTAATTATCTTGATTTTAATTATACATAACCATTACTGAAACGTCGTCTTCTTCATCCAGTTAGAACCAGAAATCGGAAATCGACTGGTTCAAGATTTTTATCAGTTTATTAGTGTGTTTCAGTCCATTAAGGTAAGATAAAGGTGAAAGATAAAGAAAATAAGCGAAAGAGGTATACCGACTGGACCCTCTGTTTTCCGGCAGAACTCCGGCGACAGCAATCAACTCCGGCGTCAGGTGTCTTGCAGCAGCAAGTCTCCGGAAGGCTTGGAAAAAGTATGGGTATCTCCGGTATAAGCTTCAGGGGCTCAGTAAGGCTCGGCAATGGGGAAACCGGTTTTCCGGCGACGAACAGAAAAGTTCCGGCGAGTGGAATTACGCCGAGAAGAGGTGTATTTTTGAGCGAAAAGGTTTGAAGTCGGTTGTGGGTGAATTTATAAGGCAAATCGTTGAAGAATCTGGTCTGATTTCCGACTGTGTTCACTGATTTAAATTTCCCGGCGGTTATGGTTTTGGTCGCGGACTTCAAACATCGGTTATAACCGATGTCTGGTTAATAGTTTACGTTATAACGTAAATTGTAGTTAAGATTCGCGAGATTTCCGGGATTCCGTCGACTGAACTGTTTGGGCGCCGGTTTTGAATTCGTAACGTTACTTTATGATTTAAATGATTTCATTATATAACAAACAGAATAAGTGGCGCAGTGGTTTGTGTGTATGTGTTAAGTTCGTTTGCTGATTCGGTACAGACCCGGGTTCGAAACCCAGCAGAAGCAAATCATTTTTATTTTGCGATTTTTGACAGTTTTTCAAAAACTAACTATTTATTCCCGTATAATAATTGATTACGGATCGTTTAAAAATATTTTGGGCATTTAATTTGCAACGAAAATTTTGACTGACTGTTCGGTTGATAAACGGAGCGGGTTTGGTAAATCCGTTTTTGACGGATGTTACAGTATCCCCTGCTTTTTAGAAATTTCGTCCCGAAATTTAAATAATGATATATTTTGACTATAAGAATGATGATGTTTTGTTTGACAGTTTTATGTTTAGAAAAAAATGAGGGTTTAAGTTTTTGCTCGAGGCGGTAACGTTCCTTGTAAGGGTTAAGTACCCTATTCAGGAATCGCTTTTTGTTGCCTACTGTATGAGTATTGATAAACAAGAATGATTCGCTAAAAAATGATATCATGCATAAGAGTTTAGATACGTTTGGGAAAGTATGGTTATATCCTAAGGCAAAACTTCTAACACTACAACCTATATGGAACATAAATAAAAACACAACAGCTGATATTTGAACATAAGTAAACACAACAGCTAAAATTTGAGCATGAATAAACACATCAGCAAATATTTGAACATGAATAAACACATCAGCAAATATTTGAACATGAATAAACACAACAGCAAATATTTGAATCCACATTCTGATAGCATATATGTTTGAATGATGGAAGTTCCTCTCTCGTTTGTTATGACGGAGAGGTTAGTTTATGTAGGAATGGATCACAATCCAATCTCTTTAAATAACATGATGATATAAATGTAACACAAATTCCAACCAAGGCAATACTAAATCCTACATGGAACTTCTCATAACCGCCTGATAATGCCTCTGATCCTTTGGCAAGAATACTTATATATAGGAAGTACCAGCGGCGTATCCACCATATTCTTGCCAAATTTTCATTAGTTTTATCCACAAGTTATGATTGGTTACCAAGAAACTAATAAATCCTACATAGAACTTCTCATAACCGTCCGATAATGCCTCTGATCCTTTGACAAGAATACTTATATATAGGAAGTACCAGCGGCGTATCCACCATATTCTTGTCAAATTTTCATTGGTTTTATCAGTGAATTATGATTAGTCCTATAACTCTACAACCAATACAACAAACATAAAATACTGAAATGAAATATATCTGTGCGATCAAGGCTCAATCGAACGGAGCCGATCGTATTGCATGTACTGAAAATGAAATGGATGTGCGCTCAAGGCTCAATCAAACGGAGCCGAACGTATTGAATGTACTGAAATTGAAATTGTGTGCTCAAGGCTCAATCAAACGGAGCCGAGCGTATTGCATGTACTGAAAATGAATAACTTAACCACACAAACAGCCTATGCATGGAACCTCTCATAACCGCCTGATAATGCCTCCGATCATTTGACAAGAATACTTATATATAGGAAGTACCATCGGCGTATCCACCATATCCTTGTCAAATTTTCATTGACTTTATCCGCAAGTTATGGTTAGTTCGATGCGACTCTACTACAAACACCACAACCACAAGATATTGATAATGAAATTGTCTGTGCGCTCAAGGCTCAATCAAACGGAGCCGAACGTATTGAATGAAATTGTATGTGCGCTCAAGGCTCAATCAAACGGAGCCGAACGTATGAATGTACTGAAATTGAACAACTTAATCTAAACAATCATTACACAATCATCCTATGCATGGAACCTCTCATAACCGCCTGATAATGCCTCCGATCATTTGACAAGAATACTTATATATAGGAAGTACCATCGGCGTATCCACCATATCCTTGTCAAATTTTCATTGACTTTATCCGCAAGTTATGGCTAGTTCGATGCGACTCTACTACAAACACCACAACCACAAGATACTGATAATGAAATCGTCTGTGCGCTCAAGGCTCAATCAAACGGAGCCGAACGTATTGCATGAACTGGAAATGTAAATTGAAATGTGCGCTCAAGGCTAAATCAAACGGAGCCGAACGTATTGCATGTATTGAAATGTAAAATGAAATAACCGATCAAGGCTCAAACAACGGAGCCGATCGTGCGGGCACGCCAAGATCAACCACATAATAAAATGGGGATCCAACTCAACCTCGATGGATGGGGAGCCACGGCCTCGGCAAAAGCATATACTGAAAACAATATATAATATATAATATCCAATTTCTCTAACAGTCTACACATGGAAAAACATAAAACTAAACGTTAGGAGTTGAATCTGGATCTTCGGCGAAGAGGACAAGTTGAGTGTCTTCGTTTGGGCCGTCATTATCTTCGACAGGATTGGCGTTGATATTGAAGACTCTTCCTCTTGCTGGTGGCATAGTGGTTGGGTTTTCTTGGTTTACTTGGTTAACTGGGTTTGATTGGGCTTGAGTGTTGATAACGTTAACCAATTGAGGGCATGTGTTTCTAAAGTGGGTAGGGTCGCCACAATTGAAGCAAGCTCGAGCATATGGGAACATGGGGTATTGGGGTTGTTGATAAGTTTGGGCCATGTTTTGAGTAGTGGAAAAGGTTTGGTTTTGGAAGGTGCGACAAACATTGCTCAAATGACCATAGCGTCCACAAGTTGCACATAGACGACAAAGTAGGGTATGGGGATGGTGATAAAAACAGTTGTTGCATCGAGGGTGAGGTCCAAGATATGGTTTCTTAGTTGGGTAAGCTGAGTTGGGTGCCACTTGGGTGATTGGGATAGCTCGGATGGGTATGGCGTGAAAAACTGGTTGATTTCGTTGGGTAGCAGCGAAAAGTCGCCCAACTCTTCTTCTCTTAGGATTGGGTTGAGAAGGGGATTCGGTTTGAATGGAATCGGAGGTTTCAGTCGATTCTTTATCCTTCTTCTTCTCCTCCATGAAGTCTTTGTTTCGGATTCGGTTCTCAGTGAGCTCTGTTGCTAGCTCCATTGCTGCTTCCAAAGTTGCAGGCTTGGTACTTATTACAGGGTCTTGAATCTTTGACGGAAGACCACGAATGTAGTGCTCGATCAAACGGTAGAGGGGAGTGAACATGTTGGGAACCATTTGATGTAGCTCGAGGAATCTTTTGTTGTAGGTGATGTGGTCTCCTTCCATTTGCTTCAATGAGTAAAATTCATCTTCTAACTTCTTGATTTCGCTCCTTGGGCAAAATCGTCTGGTCATGATTTCCTTCAATTCGTTCCAAGTTAAGGTCATAGCATCTTCCACACCTCGTTTGGTCTTCTCTGTATTCCACCAAGTAAGTGCTATCCCATATAATCGACCGGTAGCATATCGTACTTTGCGATCGTCAGGGCAATCGCAATTTAGAAAAGTGTTCTCCATTTCTTCAAACCAATGGAGAAGAGCAGTGACGCCTTCAGTCCCTTTGTATTTCGGAGGGTCGCATGATTTGAAGTGCTTGTAGGTGCATTTAGTGGTATTTGGGGAAGAGTTGAAAATGTTTTGGTTTGCTTGATTGACAGGATTAACGGTGAGTGCTTGCTAAACTTGGATTACAATATTGGGTATTACAGCAGCCATTTGTTGAGCGATTAAGGCAGCCATGCGTTCGCGGGCTTTTCTTGCTCTCGTCTTCCTACGGGCGAGGTTAGAAGACATCTACAAGGAATACATGACAAGAGTATGAGTTGGATGCTTTTGGGTTCATGGGTCGCATTAGGAATGAACATTCATAAAATAATTATAGATAAATAAATTACTACATCCATTGGATGTCTTGGGTTTTGCTTGCTGTTAGGCCCTTCATGCCGCCATACTTTACCTGTGTAATCATGTGGGCCCCATGAATACCGGTTTTTCATATGGTTCGCACGGTTTCTGCCTGGTTGCGTACACAAAAACCCGGAGAAAATCGAGAAATATGTATACAACGTGTGATATTCGGAATGTGTCCAGGTGTAGACACGGTGGCACCTCAAAGTAGGTTTAGTTCGAACGACGTTTGTGTGGCATGCTTTGGCCTAGTAGGTCCTTCGTACTCTCATCGTTGGTCCCCAGGTAGGCAAACTGGTCCGTTATATTGGATTTATACGAATGCCAGCCTAGACAGGACGTTCCGACTATCGGTACTTGTACCCTTCCAGTTACTACATGCCCGTCGCAGAACTTACTTTGATGAGATTTGAAAATTGCATAAAATCTTTGGATAATGAGAATATGAAAATAAATTGAATTCATGAACATCGATATATGTATAATGAATATGTATATATGTATAATGAATATGTATATAAGCATGTATGTTTGACTGTAAATGTAAACAAATATGAAACAAATAAATATCACAAGTTTGTATGTAACCACCTAATCAATTAAAATTTAGGCAGACTATAGTATAGGCTCTAAGGGTCTAATAACCTATCCTATATCCCTATAGTCATGGCTCTGATACCAATCTGTCACACCCCGACCCGCAGCGGAAAAGGTGATCAGGGCATGATTGGGTTATCATCAAAGCTCATGACATTTATTAAGCGTTTCATATTCATTAATACAAATTAAATGGAAATCTACAATAAATGTTACAACATGATCTATCTAACAATCTAAACTTCTTTGTTCTCTTCTAAGGCATATCCTATGTTTTCCTTGCTTCAACCTGTTCACCTGTATCATGTGTAAAAAGGTTTTTGGATCAACATAATGTTGGCGAGTGAATCCTATGGAAAACATTTGAACATATTTATTTAAATTGATTATGAAATATGTGCACAACCAAACATGAGTAAAATTAGATGTAACTTAATCAACAATCATAAGATATTAAATGAAACACTCATGAACAATAATGGAACAATTAAAGGCACGCGATGCTCAACTCGTCTCTCACGAGGAACTGAGGGGCCTGATGAATGATTTGCATAACATGATAATATGAATGACACAACTACAAACAATATAAACTCAATGATACACACATGAACAATAATGAATTTGATTTGAAGCACGCGTTGTTCAACCCGTCTCCCACGAGGAACTGATGGGCTTAATGTATGAGTTTCATATAACTTGACAAAAGGCAATAAGTAAATCACAACAATAAAAACAATCTAAGTTTAGGTCATGATGTGGTATGGCACAAGTTTAAATAAATAAATTAATTAATTTCGTAACACATGACACACCCCAAAACGTGTAATTTAAAAGGGGGAGTTGTAAGATTCACTCACAGTGGGTGCGTTCGGTTGATGACGTTGAATGTACGCGAAGTGGTTTTAACCACGAGTGAGATTTAACCTAGATAAATCGCATTATGGTTTGGTAAGTAAACGGGTTTTATTAATCTATTTTAGTAGGATTGTTGGGTGTATTTTTGTGAGTTTGAGGCTATTTTCTAACCTTAAAAATGTTATTTTTAAGTATTTTTAATTGATTTTTTTAATTAAAATAATTAAATAAAAATAATAAAAAAAAATTTTATTTTTGCTACAGTTGACTTTTGACCGTTGACTTTGACTAACGTTGACCGTTCGGAAGGCATATTGTCGTGCGCTGGGTGAGGCTCGAACCCGAGACCTCCCGTACGCGTGCACACAGCTCTACCAACTGAGCTACGTGTCTAACCCGTCATATATCCGATTTTAATTATATATATATATTAATTAGAGTTAAACAGAAATCCTTTTATTTTAAAAACGGATTAAATCACAAAACCGGTGCGCTCCACAGGTCTCGAACCCGGGACCTGTGGGTTAGCGTACACACAGTCCACCGCTGGACTGTGTGTCTCACTTGGTTATAAACTCGGTTATCATTATACTTAACATATACCCAAAACAATCCGGTTCAGTTTTGCGGAAAAAAGGGATTTTTATTAAGGCAGCGTGTGAGGGACAATACTCGAACTCGTGACCATAGCGTTAAAAGTGCACACAGTCCACCGCTGGACTGTGTGTCTAACCCGGTAATTATCTTGATTTTAATTATACATAACCATTACTGAAACGTCGTCTTCTTCATCCAGTTAGAACCAGAAATCGGAAATCGACTGGTTCAAGATTTTTATCAGTTTATTAGTGTGTTTCAGTCCATTAAGGTAAGATAAAGGTGAAAAGATAAAGAAAATAAGCAAAAGAGGTATACCGACTGGACCCTCTGTTTTCCGGCAGAACTCCGGCGACAGCAATCAACTCCGGCGTCAGGTGTCTTGCAGCAGCAAGTCTCCGGAAGGCTTGGAAAAAGTATGGGTATCTCCGGTATAAGCTTCAGGGGCTCAGTAAGGCTTAGCAATGGGGAAACCGGTTTTCCGGCGACGAACAGAAAAGTTCCGGCGAGTGGAATTACGCCGAGAAGAGGTGTATTTTTGAGCGAAAAGGTTTGAAGTCGGTTGTGGGTGAATTTATAAGGCAAATCGTTGAAGAATCTGGTCTGATTTCCGACTGTGTTCACTGATTTAAATTTCCAGGCGGTTATGGTTTTGGTCGCGGACTTCAAACATCGGTTATAACCGATGTCTGGTTAATAGTTTACGTTATAACGTAATGTAGTTAAGATTCGCGAGATTTCCGGGATTCCGTCGACTGAACTGTTTGGGCGCCGGTTTTGAATTCGTAACGTTACTTTATGATTTAAATGATTTCATTATATAACAAACAGAATAAGTGGCGCAGTGGTTTGTGTGTATGTGTTAAGTTCGTTTGCTGATTCGGTACAGACCCGGGTTCGAAACCCGGCAGAAGCAAATCATTTTTATTTTGCGATTTTTGACAGTTTTTCAAAAACTAACTATATATTCCCGTATAATAATTGATTACGGATCGTTTAAAAATATTTTAAGCATTTAATTCGCAACGAAAATTTTGACTGACTGTTCGGTTGATAAACGGAGCGGGTTTGGTAAATCCGTTTTTGACGGATGTTACAGTAGAGCTGCGTGCACGCGTACGGGAGGTCACGAGTTCGAACCTCACTCAGCGCACATAATAAACACAATCAGACCGGTCAACGGTCAAAGTCAACGGTCAAAGTCAACGGTCAACATTTTTTTATTTATTTATTTAATCAGAAAATTATTTAAAAATACTTAAAAATAATATATTTAAAGTTAGAAAATGTCCTTAAACTCACAAAAATAAATCTAGAAATCCTATTAAAGGTTATGAATTAAAATTATTGATCCCAAATAAAATCCATTTATTTACCGAACCATTATGTTATTATTTAGGTTAGTTTCTCTCGTGGTTAAATCCAAATTCTTGCGCATTCATCATCAATCCAAGAAAACGCAACCACTGTGAGTGAATTCTTACAAATTCCCCTTTTTATTCATGTTTTGGGGTGTATCATGTGTCGCCTAAATTAATTCGCTTATTCAAACTCGTGCTATACCATTATATGATCTAAACTTAGAATGTAAATATTGTTTGTTGTGATGTATCACATATTGTCAAGTTGTATGCAAATTATTCATTAGGCCCATCAGTTCCTCGTGGGAGACGAGTTGAACAACGCGTGCCTCAAAAACATTCATTAGGCCCATCAGTTCGTTGAACAACGCGTGCCTCAAAATCATTCATTAGGCCCATCAGTTCCTCGTGGGAGACGAGTTGAACAACGCGTGCCTCAAAAACAATCATTTGGTGTATGTGTGTGCAATATTTAATATTATGTGTTTTGTGAATAAATTTACATCTACATTTACTCATATGTGGTTATGCACTTTATTTTATAATCGATACAATAAACACGTTTAAATGTTTTTCATAGGATTCACTCGCCAACTTTTTGTTGACCCAAAAACCATTTTTACACATGATACAGGTGGACAGGTTGAAGCAAGGAACACATAGGAATTTGCCTTAGAAGAAAAATAATGAGGACTTGAAAAATGGATAGAACATGTTGTACTAGTATGATTGATTGTAATGATTCTCTTTTAAAAAGAAATAATAAATATGAAACATTATAATAAATGTCATGAGCTTTGATGAAAACCCAATCATGCCCCGATCACCTTTTTCCGCTGCGGGTCGGGGTGTGACATGCAGAATGATAGATAGAGAAGTTAAAGAAATATACCAACTAGAAGTAAAATCCCGGTTTTCCGATGAAAATCTCCGGCGAGTTCCAAATTTTTCCGACGACAGCAGACAATTCCGGCGAAGAGAAAAATTGATCAAGAGTTTTAGAGTGAGTGTGGGTGACTTCTGTCTGAGCTCTAGAAGTCCTATTTTAGAGTAGGGCAATAAAGGGATGGATTTTTCGGTTTTCCGGCGATTTGCAGAACTCTGGCGAGTTTTAATTTCAAGCAAGGAACTTTCTGATCGATTAGAGAGTTTGTTTGAGAAAAGTGAACGAGTTCTAATCGTGTGAACCATTACTATTTATAGTGAAAGGTGGTCAATCATAAATTTTCGGTTTCAAAGAAAAATCCTCAAATCATGGTACTGAGTGATTGAAAACGGTTTGCAATTTGAAAGAATCAATTATGATTCGCGTTTACCAGTTAACGAAAAAAAACGTATCTCCATTGATTCAGTGGTTTCAATATTTTGTGTTTTGAATTGCCGATTCAGTGTCAGTTTGTGTATAAGATTTAATTGTTTCAGATTTGAATTAAGTTGCGTGTGTGGTGTAGTGGTATAGAATGTGTTTGGTCTTGAGAGTGACCCGGGTTCGAAACCCGGCGCCAGTAATTATTTTTTTTATTCACTTTTTATTAGAAATTTTAAATTATGGTTTTTAAATTCTAATATATTTATTATTTATGTATCGTATAAAATTTATTTGAGCATTAAATACGCAACAAAATTTATAATTGATTATTCGGTTAAATAAACGAAGCGGGTTTTGGAAACCCGTTTTCTGACGGATGTTACAGTATCCCCTACTTTTAGAAATTTCGTCTCAAAATTTAAGTAGTAGTGGTATATTTGACTTGAAGGGAGGATGTGTTAATTCTGACAATTACACATTCGGAAGGGAGTGAAAGTTTAAATTTTCATTTAAGGCGGTAACGTTCCTAATAAGGGTTGAATACCCTGCTACAGGAATCGCTTTTTGATGCCTAAAGTTAAGGAATATTGATAAACAGAGTTGATTGATTATATATGATCTCATGCACAAGAGTTTTGAGAGGATCGATACGTTTGGAAAGATAAGGTTATATCCTAAAACAAAACTTCTACCACTAAAGCCTACATGGAACCTCTCATAACCGCCTGACAATGCCTCTGATCCTTTGGCAAGAATACTTATATATAGGAAGTAACAGCGGCGCATCCACCATATTCTTGTCAAATTTTCATTGGCTTTATCAGTAAGTTATGATTAGTTCTATGTGACTCTAGAACATAAACAAACACAACAACCAAAGCTTGAGTCTTAATTCTGAAAGTATACATGTTTGAATGATGACAGTACCTCTCTCGTTTGTTATGATGAAGAGGTTAGTCTATGTAGAAGTGAGACACAACCCAACTTCTTTGAATAATGAGATTGAAATATGTTGAGATGTATGATGATACGAATGCTAAATCAGTGAGTATAAAACAAACTTCAACCATGACATTACTAAATCTACATGGAACTTCTCATAACCGCCTGATAATGCCTCTGATCCTTTGGCAAGAATACTTATATATAGGAAGTACCAGCGCCGTATCCACCATATTCTTGTCAAATTTTCATTGGCTTTATCAGTAAATTATGATTAGTTCTATGTGACTCTAAAACATAAACAAGCACAACAACCAAAACTTGAGTCTCAAATCTGAAGGTATACATGATTGAATGATGATAGTACCTCTCTCGTTTGTTATGATGAAGGGGTTAGTCTAGGTAAAAGCGAGACACAACCCAACTTCTTTAAATGATGAGATTGAGATACGTCGAGATGTATGATGATATGAATGTTAAATCAATGAGTATAAAACAAAACTGAAATAGTAATTCGCATTAAGATTCTTGGATAAATTTCCAATTTATAATTGAGATACGTGAAGATTGAGATAACATAAAGAAAACATAAAAACTAAGCGGTTGGAGTTGAATCTTGATTTTTGGTGAAGAAAACTAGTTGGGTGGTTCGTTTGGGCCGTTATTATCTTCTATTGGATTGGTGTTGATGTTGTAAGCTCTTCCTCTTGCTGGTGGTGGGGCTGGGTTTGCTTGATTTGCTTGGTTAACTGGGTTTGCTTGAGCTTGGGCGTTTATGATGTTAACCAATCGAGGGCACGTGTTTCTAAAGTGGGTAGGGTCGCCACAATTAAAACAAGCTCGAACGTATGGGAACATGGGGTATTGGGGTTGTTGATATGTTTGGATTATGTTTTGAGTAGGGGTGAGGTTTGGTTTTGAGGGGTTCGGCAAACCTTGCTCAAATGACCATAGCGTCCACAATTCGCACATAGTCGACAAGGTAAGGTAGATGGATGGTGATAAAAACAGGTATTGCATTGAGGGTGAGGTCCAAAGTAAGGTTTCTTATTTGGGTAAGTTGAGTTGGGTGCTACTTGAGTGATTGGGATAGCTTGGAGGGGTATGGCTTGTGAAGTTGGTTGATTGTGTTGAGTGACAGCGAAAATTTGCCCATCTTGTTTTCTCTTAGAAATGGGTTGTGAAGAGGATTCGGTTCGGGTGGAGTTTGAGGTTTCGGTTGATGTTTTATCCTTCTTCTTCTCCTCCGTGAAGTCTTTATTACGTATGCGGTTTTCGGTGAGCTCTGTAGCTAACTCCATTGCTGCTTCCAAAGTTGCAGGTGTGGTACTTATTACAGAGTCTTGAATTTTTTAAGGAAGACCTCGAATGTAGTGCTCGATCAAACGGGTAGAGGGGAGTGAACAAGTTGGGGACCATTTGATTTAACTCAAGGAATCTCTTGTTGTACGTGGTGTGGTCGACCTCCTTTTTATTCAAAGAATAGAACTCATCCTCTAATTTCTTGATTTTGCTTCTTGGACAGAAACGTCTTGTCATGATCTCTTTCAGCTCTTCCCAAGTCAAAGTCATAACATTCTCAGCACCTCGCTTGGCCTTCTCTGTATTCCACCATGTAAGTGCTACTCCGAACAAACGACCGGTAGCATATCGCACCTTGCGATCATCGGGGCAGTCGCAATTGAGAAAAGTGTTTTCCATCTCCTCAAACCAATGGAGGAGAGCGGTGACACCTTCAGTCCCTTCGTATTTTGGAGGATCGCAAGATTTGAAATGCTTGAAGGTGCATTTAGTGGCTTTGGGGGGAGGATTGACAATGTTTTGATCTTCTTGGTGGATTGGGTTGACGGGATTAGCGGTATGTGTTTTTCAAATTGTTTGAAGTTACTGCTGTTCACTCCCCTAGAGCGGAGGCTCTTTAAGATCGCTGTGAGTCTTCGATTCCGGGGTATGGGTTCCATATCCCAAACGTAAAGCATCCCGAGGTTGGCGCATCTCGTTGAGCGTGGAGAAGCATTGGGAACCCCAATTTCTTTCTTCGGAGCCGTTTCTTTTCCCGTCCCCCGCCCCGGCATAGCGCTTCGCTTCCGGTTCTTCGGGATGTTGAACTTGAACTACGATGTTGGGTATTACGGCCGCCATTTGTTAAGCGATTTGGGCAGCCATGCGCTCGCGGGATTTACCTGATCTCATTTTTCTACGAGCGAGACTAGAAAACATCTACAAGGAATACGTATCAAGAGTATGAGTTTGACGTTTTAGGTGTCATGTGTCGTATTTAGGAATGAACATTCATAAAATAAATATAGAATAATAAATCTACTACATCCATAGGATGTCTTGGGCTTTGCTCGTAATTGGGCCTTGCATGCCGCCATACTTCACCTTCGTAATCATGTGGGCCCCCATGATTACCGGGTCTTTCATATGGTTCGCATGTGTTAGCCTGGTAACGTACACTAAAACCCGGAGAAAATCGAGAAATATGTATGTAACGTATGATATTCGGAATGTATCCAGGTGTGGACACGGTGACACCTCAAAGTGGGGTTAGTTCGAACGACGTTTGGTGTGGCATGCTTTGGCCTAATAGGTCCTTCGTACTCTCATCGTTAGTCCCTAGGTAGGCAAACTGGTCCGTTATATTGGATTTATACGAATGCCAACCTAGACAGGACGTTCCGACTACCGGTACTTGTACCCTTACTGTTACTACCTGCCCGTCGTAGAACTCACTTTGATGGGATTGAAAAACGAAAAAATGCGACAAAATCTTGATTAAAAGAATATGAGGATAACTTGAATATGTGAACATTGAAATATGCGTGATGAATGTATATGTAAGCATGTTATGTTTGACAATAAGTATAACTTATTAAATATCACACAATATGATAGTGGAAGTGTTTGCATGCATTTGTGTATGTAATAAATAAGAAACAAATAAACATCATGAATTTGCATGTAACCACATAAATAATTAAAATCTAATCAACTATAGTATAGGCTCTAAGGGTCTAATAACCTATCATATATCCCTATAGTCAAAAGCTCTGATACCAATCTGTCACACCCCGACCCGCAGC
This sequence comes from Scalesia atractyloides, assembly GCA_947069175.1. Lineage (NCBI taxonomy): Eukaryota > Viridiplantae > Streptophyta > Magnoliopsida > Asterales > Asteraceae > Scalesia > Scalesia atractyloides. The sequence continues at coordinate 72,432,013 of CAMTDV010000002.1, forward strand.
TGAAAAGGTGATCGGGGCATGATTGGGTTTTCATCAAAGCTCGTGACATTTATTATAGAGTTTCATATTTATTATTTATTTTTAAAGGAGAATCTTTACAATCAATAATACAAGTACAACATGTTCTATACATCTTTCAAGACTTCATTATTTTTCTTCTAAGGCAATTTCCTACGTGTGCCTTGCTTCATCCTGTCCACCTGTATCATGTGTAAAAATAGGTTTTTGGGTAAACAAAAAGTTGGCGAGTGAATCCTATGAAAACATTTAAACGTGTTTATTGAATCAATTATAAAATAAAGTGCATAACCACATATGAGAAAATGTAGATGTAAATTTATTCACAAAACACATAATATTAAATATTGCACACACATACACCATATGATTGTTTTTGAGGCACGCGTTGTTCAACTCGTCTCCCACGAGGAACTGATGGGCCTAATGAATGATTTTTGAGGCACGCGTTGTTCAACGAACTGATGGGCCTAATGAATGTTTTTGAGGCACGCGTTGTTCAACTCGTCTCCCACGAGGAACTGATGGGCCTAATGAATAATTTGCACACAACTTGACAATATGTAACACATCACAACAAACAATATTTACATTCTAAGTTTAGATCATATAATTGTATAGCACGAGTTTGAATAAGCGAATTATTTTAAGCGACACATGATACACCCCAAAACATGAATAAAAAGGGGAATTGTAAGAATTCACTCACAGTGGTTGCGTTTTCTTGGATTGATGATGAATGCGCACGAATTTGGATTTAACCACGAGAGAAACTAACCTAAATAATAACATAATGGTTCGGTAAATAAATGGATTTTATTTGAGATTAATAATTTTAATTCATAACCTTAATAGGATTTCTGGATTTATTTTTGTGAGTTTAAGGACATTTTCAAACTTTTAAAAATATTATTTTTAAGTATTTTTAAATAATTTTCTGATTAAATAAAAAATAAAAAAATGTTGACCGTTGACTTTGACTGTTGACCGGTCTGATTTTGTTTATTATGTGCGCTGAGTGAGGTTCGAACTCGTGACCTCCCGTACGCGTGCACGCAGCTCTACCAACTGAGCTACGTGTCTAACCCGAAATAAATCTGATTTTAATTATATTTATATATTAATTAGATTAATTCAGAAATTAATTTATTTAAAAAGGGTTTTAACTGATCGAACCGGTGCGCAGTATGTGTTTCGAACTCGAGACCTTGGTCTTGCAACGCACCCAGCCCTACCAACTGGGCTGGGTGACTAACCCGTTTATATTATGATTTTTATTTCTCTTATATACTTACTGTCAAGTTCCGTATTTGGGTTTTATAAAAAGGTTTGCATATTGTGACGAATCGGAAACAAGGACAGAGTCGAACCCGGGACCATGATTTAAATATGCACACAGTCCACCTCTGGACTGTGTGTCTAACCCGATATAATTTCTGTTTTCAAATACATTTAACTACTGATTTCAGTTCATCTTCTTCATTAAACCCGAAACCCAGTACATAACCCGCCTGAAATCGATTTTTAGACATTTCTGGGTGTTTGTTCAAAGATTCGTAACATACAGAAAGATAGATAGAGAAGTTAAAGAAATATACCAACTAGAAGTAAAATCCCGGTTTTCCGATGAAAATCTCCGGCGAGTTCCAAATTTTTCCGGCGTCAGTAGACAATTACGGCGAACAGAAAAATTGATCAGAGAGTTTTAGAGTGAGTGTGGGTGACTTCTGTCTGAGCTCTAGAAGTCCTATTTTAGAGTAGGGCAATAAAGGGATGGATTTTTTGGTTTTCCGGCGATTTGTAGAACTCCGGCGAGTTTTAATTTCAAGCAAGGAACTTTCTGATCGATTAGAGAGTTTGTTTGAGAAAAGTGAACGAGTTCTAATCGTGTGAACCATTACTATTTATAGTGAAAGGTGGTCAATCATAAATTTTCAGTTTCTAAGAAAAATCCTCAAATCATGGTACTGAGTGATTGATAACGGTTTGCAATTTGAAGGAATCAATTATGATCCGCGTTTACCAGTTAACGAAAAAAAAACGTATCTCCATTGATTCAGCGGTTTCAGTATTTTGTGTTTTGAATTGCCGATTCAGTGTCAGTTTGTGTATAAGATTTAATTGTTTCAGATTTGAATTAAGTTGCGTGTGTGGTGTAGTGGTGTAGAGTGTGTTTGGTCTTGAGAGTGACCCTGGTTCGAAACCGACGCCTGTAATTATTTTTTTTATTCATTTTTTATTAGAAATTTTAAAATATGGTTTTTAAATTCTAATATATTTATTAATTATGTATCGTATAAAATTTATTTGAGCATTAAATACGCAACAAAATTTATAACTGATTATTCGGTTAAATAAACGAAGCAGGTTTTGGAAACCCGTTTTCTGACGGATGTTACACGCTCATGCTAAAAACTTTACCCACAAGGTTAGGGATAACTCCTTCGTGAGTTATTAAGTGGTGAGTACGTTAATCATGTCTCGGTCTCCGAACCGGGCCTGTATGTACGGACAAACACGTGAATCTGTTAACAAGGTTACAAGGCTGACTTTCCCAAGTTATAAAAGATTTTGTGCCAATGTGCACTTAAAACATTTTTAAAATGTTTTCAAAATGAGTCAGTTGAGTCAGCGAAAGCTGACGTATTTTCAAAAGACTAAGCCTGCAGGTACAATACGAAAACAGGCTGGAAGCTGCTAGGTAGTGATAAGAGGATCTTGCAAATCCTAGATCTGCACAAAGTCTGTTATACACTTTTGTACATTTTACGATCCGCCTGTGGATTTTCTATTACGAGCCGTCTGTATATTATTTTGTATTTTGAACATTTGGTTTGTAATAGTAATTTTACTCCAAGACTTCCGATGTGTTGTGTTTAATTGACTATGATGATATCAACTTACGTCACGATATTCCCCAGACGGGCCCACTGGTGTTTGGATTGGCTGTGGAAAGCTGGGGTGTGACACTCTGCTTCTACTCCTTTCTTTAATAACTTTCTACCGGATTAGTACTATCCCTACCCAAACTTTCATCTAGAACTGCTGAATCCCGGACCTACAATTGGTATCAGAGCCTGGAGGCCTGATTTGAAGACAATTGATCGAGTTTCAGCCATTGAAGACTTATTATTCTACTCCTTCTTCAAATTTTTATCAGATCTGAATGAATTCATGGAAAAATTGGACTAAGTTTCAAATATAACAAGTTAAAATCAGTTTAAACAAACCCTTGAAAGTTTCAGAACTAAAATCAACCGAATTCACATCAAAATTGCAAAAAAAACAAAACTGTGAATACACCTCGTACGAGTTGTTAGTATCACTTCGCACGAGGTGACGAGTCTCTTCGTACGAAGTGACAACTTGCTCTAAGGTGTTTAAAATTGTTTGATAAACACTTCGCATGAAGTGTATACCAGTTCGTACAAAGTGGTCAAAAGATATTTCGCATGAAGTGTCACATCTTTCAAAAACCCACTTCGCACGAAGTGTCACATTTTCCAAAACCCACTTCGCACCAAACAGGTGGTAAACCAATTTTTTGATAAAATGGAAAAAGAATTTTATAACGCTTTTGCTACGTCTGCTGTTACAACCGCAGCTGCCCAGAACTTAAACCTAGATAATGAAATGGGCACTATGACCAAGCCGCCAAAGTTAATGTATCTTGAAGATTTTAAAGGTCTGCATGAACAGTTTACAAACTGGGTGCAGGAAAACTACCTTGAAAACTGGTACGCAATTGAGGAAGGTTATATGATTCCAGTTGGAGAAAACGGTCTCGAGAAAACTTTAATGCAATACAACAATCAAGAGAAGGATTTGTTCAAGTGTGAGAAAAAGATGATGAACATATTGCAACTGGCCATTAAAGAAGATATATTCTTGCAACATGATAACACCGCTCAAACCATCTAGAACGCCCTAAAAGTCAAATTTCAAGGAAGTAAGCAGATGATTAAAAGCAGATAATCGCTGCTGAAGAAAAAGTTCGACATCTTTCATCCATTGAAGGGCGAAACTATGAAACAGATCATAGAGAGGTATTGTTACCTCGTGGTGGGAATGAAGCGTTTTGGGTGTTAACAAAGATGATGAAGATCTGGTAGAAAAATTGGCTGACGCTTTGCAAGAAGGTGAGTGGTCAACATATCTTACAATTATCAAAAATAGTCTAGACTAGGCAGCAACACGATGACCTTAGCAAAATTTATTTAAAAGCTTGAGGCTCACGAACTAGAATTGCAAAAGATGGCAAACTCTAGAGGAGCGCATGCACAGCAGGATATTAATTTGTACTACAAGGGAAGTAACCTGCCAACATTCAAAGTCCAAAGATACAGACGGCATTTAGTGCTAACAACTCGATAAATGTTCCAAATCAATCAAGTAGCAATACTGGTGTTACCTCATTCCAAAGTTATGGTCTGAATACTCCAATTACCACACAATCATCTCAAAGCTCTATCTTTAACAACTGCCAAAACAACCAGTCTAATCCTACTTAGAGAGTTCTTTACTGTAACATAGCTGTCAACTTGGAAAATGCACAGAACTTCAATGAACAAACAGCATCGGGAATCCGAACATGACCAAAGAGGATTACATTCAAATCAACCCTGAAGAATTAGAACTGACAGACATCAAATGGTGCATGGCCAGTATAGTTAGAAGAGCGCAGCGTTTCATGGAGATATCCTGGCGTAACAATTTGGGAGGTTTGGATGGAAATTTGGGTTTTGATGAGTCAAAGGTGACATGTTTTTAGTGCCGAGAAGGAAAAGTTTGGCACTGCTTTCTAATATAGTTGAAGAACTAGTGTTTGATGAAGTGGTCGAGGAGAGTTCGATGGAAGAAAGTGAGATAGTGTTTGATGAAATGACTAACCTTACTGTTGAAGAATGTGCTGAGGCGAATTACTATGAACAATATGCCGAAGAACATTTAATTCAACATGCATCTAAAACTATAATTCCTTCTGATGTCTATAACTCTTTTGTAGGTTTCTTATATGGATCAAGTCAACACCAGTGTGTACCAAAACCAGAAGAATCTGAGAAGCCAGCTGTGTAAATTATCGATGTTACGAAGGAATTTGAATGCAGAAAACTTAAAGAAGATTGCTGACAAAGCAATGAAGCTACAAGAGGTAGTTCCTGAATAGAATAAAGATGGGATGAAAGAGTCGGTCATTGAGTCAGTCAAAGAGGTTCAGGTTGTGATTAAAGAAATTGAGAAACCATGCCCGAAATGCCTGGAGCCGTGCAAGGAATGCTCAGAAAAGGAGCTAAAATTTAAAGAACTCAAAAAATATACTAACAATCTTTCAAGTGACATGAAAGACACAAAAGCTGCTTATGATAAATTAAGCAGATCAATCAAACAATTTCAAGAAGTCAGTAGAGAGGACATGGCGATAAAGTCAATGTTAAAAGCTACAATAATGGACAGGAAAATGCCGCCAAGAGTACGAGCAAGATGTAAAGGACCAATGAGAGGAGGACCATCTGGACACAAGCCTTCTCAACCCCATCACTCGAATCCCTATGAGGATTCGGGGGATTCATGGCCCCTATCACGACATTCACCAGCCGTACCCAAAACTCGTACCACTCATATCATTCGCACCAATCACACCACTCCCATCACTCTCATCATTCATATCATGATGAGTTTAACCCAAACCGTTACTGTAACACGCCCCCAACCGACCAAAAATCAGTTAGACCAACCCAACCCAATGGACAAGGACTCCGACCCGGAGATGCCGCCGTCAGGATCACACACCCATCCCATCAAAATTTCAAGCGATTCGCACTCTTACGCTGGATCGCCATACCAAGGTCCTAATGAATGGGACCAATATTGGAACCAATTTACTTTCGCTAACACTCCTTCCCACCACTCCCCAGCACCTCCTGTACAAGAAGATGTTCACATGGAACCGGTGGAACAACCTCAGTCGAGACCTGAGCGACCAAGGAGGAAACGAGGAGCGCGTATGTCGGTACATGCAGGTAAACGGTCGGGTTCGCTACCACAGTTACCTAAAACTTACCCAACCATCCACGAGGACCCACAAATGGGTGGACCCTCTAATACTTCACCTGTGGTGGAACCAACACCATCACCAATGGTTCAACCACCACCATCGGGTTATAATAACCCTATCCCAACATATCCGGATACATCTGAATATGATCCTTTTAATCCATCTACGCCAGTAGATTACCAAGCATTGTCGCATGACCCTTACATGCAAGCGGTCATGCATAACGCACTTCATTCATCTCCTTTCCTTCCCGTTTATCCACCTACTGGATATCCAAGCTATTGGTACCATATCCTGTTATGCCACAACCATAACCTTCGCCGCCACTAGAGGCCATCAATGAGGCCTTGGAACAAATGAAATAAATGCAACAACAAGTGGAGAAAATGGAGAAGAAGACGAACAAGTTCTTCAAGAGTCTCTCCAAATTGGTTAAGGGAAAGAAGGACGAGTGAAGTCCCTTCTAATTATATATGTTAGTCCCTGCAAGGACATTAATATTTCTTTAGTCCCTGTGTGGAAAATTGTTATTTCTTTTTAAGTCCTTGCATGGGTAGTTTGTTTCATTTATTATTTCTAGTATTGTACTTCCTTATTGGCATTTAATGAATTATTTTGGAATTATATATATGTATTCATCCTCTTTAAGCGATCGTCTCGATTTTACTCGGAATTTATGCTCTGCTATATAATTCCAAAAGCCCTTAATGGATTTGATTAGCCAAGTGGCACAGACCACATATTTGGCCAAGAAATGATAGTTAAGGATAAGATGGCCTTCTATCATGATAGTTAAGGGAAGTTACCCTTCTATCCAGAGGTGGTGAACTAGGTTCAAGCCTCCAAGTCGTTAAGGTAAATGTGATCAGGCCATTAATCAACCATTAAGGTACTCTTATGTTAACATTAAGGAATGTTCATACTCCTGGTAGTGTGACTTGAGGAACCACACTAGCCGTCTAGGTAATGGACTGTGTCCTAAAAACCTATAGCCTATGTGATCAATATGATCCCGGCTAATGTCATCAATATGATGACGATTGACAGGCCAAGGTGCCGTAATTTGTCCAATAGTGACAGGCCAATGTGCCGTAATTTGTCCAATGGTGACATGCCAAGGTGCCGTAATTTGTCCAATAGTGACAGGCCAAGGTGCCGTCCAATGGTGACAGGCCAATGTGCCGTAATTTGTCCAATGGTGACAGGCCAATGTGCCGTAATTTGTCCAATGATGACAGACCAATGTGCCATAATTTGTCCAATGATGACAAGCCAACGTGCCATATTTTATGTTCGTTAGTGACAGGCCTATGTGTCGTATTTTATGTCCATTTGGGACAGGCTAATGAGCCATGTTTTAATGTCCTTCGTGACAAGCCTATGAGCTATATATAATTGTCTAAATGACGATGACAGTTGTGACATTACGATCCACTGTCTAATGATATACGGACTACGTCCGATTTGTAATTTACCTTTGATGGTCCTTTTGAGACCTAGACCAAATATAGATATGATAAGCCTAAGAGTTGTGATTAAATTCACACTAGTTTGATTAGGCGATGGATTTTCATATCCAATATTTAAAGCCAATATGATTAATAATACCATGGCTAAGAGAAGTTTTATTTGGTGTTTAGAACCAAAGCTTCAAGAATAGCCAACTCGGACGAGGCACAAAGTAGCCACCGGGATGTTAACTCTAACAACGCCGAAAACATAGCCATTGATAACGATGATTTCCAAGGTCGCATTGATGCAGCTGTGGGAAAAGGCCATGGAAAAATTTAAAGAATTGAGCGCTACTCGCTCCAAACCTTTATCGATCCCACAATCCTTAGCTCGTAAGGAGAGCTCAGTTCACTCTTCAAATGCGAAGAGTGAACCAAAGAGATTAGAAATTTCTGATTGGTCTCGTTCTGCTAAAGACAGGTGTACCTATAAATACTTCGTCTCCTGTAAGCCCTGAGATTTTAATGGGGAAAAAGGAGCAGTAGAAGCCTTGAAATGGCTGGATGAAATGGAGACGATAGTGGATATCAGCTGTTGTGTTGATAGGGATGTGGTTAAGTATGTATCACAATCCTTCAAGGGTGATGCCCTGATTTGTGGAAGGCTATGGTCCAATCTACAGGTAAGGTACACTTGTACAACTTAGGATGGTCTAAGTTTGTTGACCTAGTCAAGGAAACTTACTGCTCACCTCATGAGGTGGAGAAATTAGAGTCAGACTTTCTGACTCTCACAATGAAAAACCTAGAATGTCGGAAGTATGTTTCTGACTTCAATTCCCTGTCTAGGTTAGTCTCTTACTTAATCACCCCTAAACCCAACGCATTGCGCGTTTCATTAATGGGTTATGCCCAAGATAAAGGGCTTTGTAAAGGCTGCTCAGCCTAGTACCTATAGGTCCGCTGTAGACCTATCACTCTCCCTCACCTTAGATTTAGTGAGGTAAAAGTCAGTTAGGACTGAAACTGAGGGAAAAAGGAAACGGGAGGAGATAAGTCCCAAAGGTTCAAAAAGAAAGGGAATTTCGGGTTCAAGAAGAACCAGCACCCGTCTAATGATTAACCTTTGTGCAAGAACTGTAACTACAGGCATTGGGGACAGTGTAGTCTTAATCCACAGACTAAACCTTGTGGTATCTGTAAGAAAAAGGAGCATAAGACCCTAGAATGCAAGGATCTTAAGAATGTCATCTGTTACGGCTGTAACAAAAGGGGCATATTAAGTTTAACTGCCCTAGGAACCCTAGAAATAATGATGCAAAGCTGGAGAGGCTAAGAAAGGAATGCTCGTGCCTTCCAGATGAATGCCAGGGAGGCTGTTAATGACAACAACGTCATAACAAGTACATTCCTCATCAATGACATATATGCTAGAGTTCTTTTTTATTCGGGTGCAGATAAATCTTTTGTTGACCATAAGTTTAGTAAACTATTAAACTTGCCCATAAGAACTCAAGACATAACCTATGAAGTAGAACTTGCTACTGGGACTTTAGAAACAACATCTTCCATTCTTGATGGGTGTGTTATATTTATTAAGAATCATTCTATCCCTATCTCTCTTTTGCCAATGAAATTGGTGGGGTTCGATGTAGTTTTAGGCATGGATTGGTTATCCCATAACCAAGCCCGCATTGCCTGCATAAGAAATTCATCGAGATTAAAACCCATCTGGTGTAACGATCACTATCTTTGGAGATTCACACTATGGATTCCAGACAAGGTATCGTTATTTAAAGCATCCAAATGTTTGGGGAGAGGTTTTGTCATTTACATGGCACAAGTAACTATCAACGAGCCTAAGCTAAATATTGAAGACCTTCCAGTTATCTCAGAGTATTCCGATGTGTTTCCTGAATAATTACCAGGTCTACCTCCAGATAGGCAAGTGGAGTTTAGAATTGATATTCTACCTGGATCAGCACCGGTAGCCAGAGCTCCATATCGGTTAGCACCGACAGAAATGAAGGAATTGAGAATTCAATTAGATGAGCTTTTAGAGAAAGGCTTTATTCTGTGCATTGATTACCGTGAGCTAAATAAGTTAACGATCAATAATCGTTATCCTTTGCCCAGGATCGACGACTTATTCAATCAACTTCAAGGTGCAAGCTATTTCTCTAAGATTGATTTAAGATTAGGATATCAACAGCTGAAGATTAGGAACGAGGATGTTCCTACGACTGCCTTCAGGACCCGATATGGTCATTATGAATTCCTAGTGATGTCTTTTGGGCTCACAAACGCACCTACAGCATTCATGGATCTCATGAATAGAGTCTGCAAACCGTATTTGGATAAGTTTGCCACTGTCTTCATAGACGACATACTTATCTATTCTCGTAATCAAGTTGATCACCTTCGGTGCATCCTAGAACTGCTAAGACAATAGAAGCTTTATGCTAAATTTTCTAAGTGTGAATTTTGGCTTAGAGAAGTCCAATTTCTTGGACATGTTGTAAGTGAGTGTGGTATCTAAGTGGATCCCGCCAAGATAGAAGCCATAATGAATTGAGAAGTACCCAAAACTCCATCGGAGATTCGTAGCTTCTAGGATTGACTGGTTATTATAGGAGGTTCATTGAGAACTTTTCAACGATAGCCACTCCTTTAACTACTTTGACCCGTAAGAATGTCAAGTTTAACTGGGGTCCAAACAACAAGATCTTTTGAAGTTCTAAAACACAAGTTGAGCAATGCTCCTGTGTTATCTCTACCTGAGGGCTGTGTGCTAATGCAAAAAGACAAAGTGATTGCTTGTGTATCACGACAATTAAAGGTGCACGAAAGGAATTACACCACCCATGATTTGGAATTGGGTGCCGTTGTATTTGCACTTAAATTGTGGAGACATTACTTATATGACACAAAGTGTATTATATACACTGACCATAAAAGTCTCCAACATTTGTTCAATCCAAAGCATTTGAACATGCGACAGCGCCGTTGGATGGAAACACTTAATGATTATGATTGCGAAATTCGCTATCATCCGGCAAGGCAAATGTCGTTGCTGACGCCTTGAGTCGTAAGAGAAGGGTTAAACCTATTAGGATTAACGCCAAGAGCATGAGCTCATAAATAACTTGAATGAGAAGCTATTAGATGCACAAAGGCAAGCCCTGTTAGAGGCCAATATTCCTAATGAGGGATTAGGTGGAACTATTGATCAGTTAGCACCTGGAAAGGATGGAATCCTTCGATTTAATGAAAGAATCTGGGTTCCAATCTTTCGAGGACTTAGAGATCTAATCCTTCAAGAAGAACATAATTCAAGATATCAGTTCACCCGGGTGGTGACAAGATGTATCAGGATCTGAAAAAGAATTATTGGTGGATTGGTATGAAGAAATCCATAGCCACTTATGTAGCTAAGTGTCTGGCGTTTTCGCAAGTTAAAGCCGAACATCAGAAACCATTAGGACTTCTACAACAACTTGAGATTCCCACATGGAAATGGGAAATGGTAACTATGGACTTGATTACCAAGTTACCAAAGACCAAACGTGGTAATGACACGATTTGGGTCATTGTAGATAGGCTGACTAAGTCAGCGCATTTCTTGCCAATTAAAGAGACATATAATTCCTACAAATTGGCTAAGATGTATGTGGACAAGATTGTGTCCCTACACAGTGTGCCGGTATCTATTGTATCTGATAGAGATACTAGATATACCTCTCACTTTTGGAAAAGTTTCCAACAATCTTTAGGCACAAAATTAAACTTTAGTACAACTTACCACTCGTAGACTGATGGTCAGAGTGAGCGTACTATTCAGACTTTGAAAGACATGCTTAGAGCATGTGTGATTGATTTAGGTGGAAGTTAGGATGACCACTTACCCCTAATAGAATTCTACTATAATAATAGTTATCATATGAGCATCAATGCTGCTCCTTATGAGGCCTTGTATAGGAAAAATGTTAAATGCCCGTGTGTCGGGCAGAAGTTGGGGAAGCCCAACTATCAAGACCAGAGATTGTCCTGGAGACCACAGATAAGATTGTGCAAATCCGTGATCATCTCAAGGCTGCCCGTGATAGGCAGAAGAGCTATGATGACAAGAGGCGTAAACCTTCTAAGTTCCAATTAGAGGACAAAGTCATGCTAAAGGTATCACCTTGGAAAGGTGTAATGAGATTTGGAAAGAAGGGAAGCTATGCCCAAGCTATATAGGACCATTTGAGAAAACCTGAGGTTCGTTGAGAAACCAATCTCGATCGAGGATCGACAGGTTAAGAAGCTCCGAAGAAAAATGATACCTATAGTAAAGGTTAAGTGGGACGCTTTTAGAGGTCCCGAGTATACATGGGAGGTTGAGTCCACTATGCGACAAAAGTACCCCCATCTTTATGAATAAAATCTCGAGGTTGAGATTTCTTTTAAGGAGGTGAGACGGGCCATTACTTTTATAATAAGTCCATTATGGACTAATAAGGACTAAAGGTGTCAACATGCTTAAATGAAGCCTCTGAGTGACCTTCTGATGTCAACATACATAAACCCAGCTTCTGAGTGACCATTAGTGTCAACATGCTTAAAACATAGCCTTTGAGTGACCGTTGTGTCAACATGCTTAAATTTGGCCTCTGAGTAACCGTTGTGTCAACATGCCCAACCTCTGAGTGACATCGGAGTCAACATGCTTATACTGAGCCTCGATGATGGAGGGGTTAAAAGTGTCAACATGTTAATTTATACCTCTGAGTGACCTTTTAACGAACCGAGAGCTCGACAACGTCCAGGCATACTCACGGGTACGCCAAATATTGGTTACGGAGGGCTAAATATGCTATAAAGGTGTTTTAGGAGGTTTTATATGTTGAGGGGCTAAACATGACAAACTTTGAAAGTGGCCTTGGGGCGCTCGCGGGGCGCGAGAGGACAGGCCTGTGCTTCTCGCGGTCGCCAGAAGGCTATATCTGCAGAATTTTTTGCTTGGCCTCCACACATGTTTCCAAAAACCATTTGATTCGAAATAAGGGACTTCCAAACAGCTATGCCACGTTTTAGGACACTTGTAAGCTCCCTCTAACACCCCTTAACACCTGGCATCACCTCCTTCAAGCTCTCCAGCTATAAATAGGTGCAATGCTTCACCATTTGAACTTTCACCATTCTCATTTATCACTCTATCTCCCTCCTCTGGAAGTTCCTAACTGAAAGGAGCATCCAAGTTAGTTCTATTGCATTCTAGGAATCACTTGTAGCATAACCACCTGAGGTTATCTTACAAGATCATAATCAGATTCTGAGTTTATGCACAAGTTTCATAATTATGCCATTTTGACAAAAATGCCTTTTATGTAAAATAAGGTTTAAACGATAACGAACTTGAAAATGAATTACCTACTGATGTAATATCATAAGTAGAATTCTTTGGGATGTCAAATCAGATTATAAACTGAGTTTATGAACAAGTCCTTGTATTATATTGACAAATGACAATAAAGCCCTTGTGGCTCATAAAACGGTTTTAATCATACCTTTTCATATCAAATATTTTACCTACTGATATGTTATATTAAATAACATATCTAAAACATATAAACCTGATTTTAACATCAGTTTTCATTAAACATCGAGCAAATCGTCATTTTACGACATAAGCGCCATTTTGGTGCATAGTATGGTCTTAAACCATATTTACAAACCAAGACTTGTTACCTACTGATTTTAAAACTTATTTTAAATATTTTTACAGTAGGTACATGAAATAAACTCAGAATCCTAAATAACTTATGAAGCGATGTGTAAAATGACCAAAATGCCCCTTCGGTGCATAGTTTGGTCATAAAAGATAAATTACACATAATATCATGTTCTTACTGATATCATATCATAAATTAATTACCACAATGCCCTTATGAGGCATAATTTCATTTTAAAACCTTAACGGGCATGTAAGTTGATATCTTACTGATATTACAACGTATTTAAAGTATAATGGCATATAGAACTTTTCCATGACTTATCCGGTTAGCCGATATCGCCGATATGCGTACGGTTAATTATATGTAACTAGTTTACGGAAATTAACCGAAGCGGGTTTAACCTTGTCATTTAAGTCTCAAAATCCAGAATGTTTACGGTTCACTCATATTATACAAGTCAAAGTACTTGTCGGATTTAAACTACATTCTATTCGGTCATCGCTTAATCTAGCGTATTTGCCGTTATTGATCATGTACGCTAGTCGGTCTAAGTCTATCACCTATATAAGACCGTTAGCATTTAATTGGTTAGCTTATGCCATAATCCAGACAAGAGCCTTCCGGTAAATGCTATCTGCACTTAGTTCATTTTGTGTACGGCTGAATTATTAAGTCTTGTGTTTAAATGAAGACTAGCTCAGGTAAATAGTCTCGACTTATTTCCCCTACACGGACTTGGGTTATGGTAAACTATTACCGCTTGGTCGGAAATAGGATCAATCGAATGCCGGATTGTGGCTAGTAAATCCGCATATTCTATTTTAATCACTTTTGTTTGATAACTTAAACATCGGGGGTTAACTACCGTGTCGTGGATATCGTCAGCTCATTACATTAGATAATGGCCACGAACCTAAGCGCGGGGTGTAGGCATACACCCGGCAAGCGCTCATGCTAAAAACTTTACCCACAAGGTTGGAGATAACTCCTTCGTGAGTTCTTAAGTGTGAGTACGTTAATCATGTCTCGGTCTCTGTACCGGGCCCTGTATGTACGAACAAACACGTGAATCTGTTAACAAGGTTACAAGGCTGACTTTCCCAAGTTATAAAAGATTTTGTGCCAATGTGCACTTAAAACATTTTTAAAATGTTTTCAAAATGAGTCAGTTGAGTCAGCGAAAGCTGACGTATTTTCAAAAGACTAAGCCTGCAGGTACAATACGAAAACAGGCTGGAAGCTGCTCGATAAGAGGATCTTGCAAATCCTAGATCTGCACAAAGTCTGTTATACACTTTTGTACATTTTACGATCGCTTGGGATTTTCTATTACGAGCCGTCTGTATATTATTTTGTATTTTGAACATTTGGTTTGTAATAGTAATTTTACTCCAAGACTTCCGATGTGTTGTGTTTAATTGACTATGATGATATCAACTTACGTCACGATATTCCCCAGACGGGCCCACTGGTGTTTGGATTGGCTGTGGAAAGCCGGGGTGTGACACTCTGCTTCTACTCCTTTCTTTAATAACTTTCTACCGGATTAGTACTATCCCTACCCAAACTTTCATCGAGAACCGCTGAATCCCGGACCTACAATTGGTATCAGAGCCTGGAGGCCTGAATTGAAGACAATTGATCAAGTTTCAGCCATTGAAGACTTATTATTCTACTCCTTCTTCAAATTTTTATCAGATCTGAACGAATTCATGGACAAATTGGACTAAGTTTCAAATATAACACGTTAAAATCAGTTTAAACAAACCCTTGAAAGTTTCAGACCTAAAATCAACTGAATTCACATCAAATTGCAAAAAACACAAAACTGTGAATACACCTCGTACGAGTTGTCACTATCACTTCGCACGAGGTGACAAGTCTCTTCGTACGAAGTGACAACTTGCTCTAAGGTGTTTAAAATTGTTTGATAAACACTTCGCATGAAGTGTATACCAGTTTGTAGAAGTGGTCAAAAGACACTTCGCACAAGTGTCACATCTTTCCAAAACCCACTTCGCACCAAACAAGTGTTAAACCAATTTTTTGATAAAATGGAAAAAGAATTTTATAACGCTTTTGCTACATCTGCTGTTACAACCGCAGCTGCCCAGAACTTAAACCTAGATGATGAAATGGGCACTATGACCAAGCCGCCAAAGTAAATGTATCTTGAAGATTATAAAGGTCTGCATGAACAGTTTACAAACTGGGTGCAGGCAAACTACCTTGAAAACTGGTACGCAATTGAGGAAGGTTATAAGATACCAGTTGGAGAAAACGGTCTTGAGAAAACTTTAATGCAATACAACAATCAAGAGAAGGATTTGTTCAAGTGTGAGAAAAAGATGATGAACATCTTGCAACTGGCCATTAAAGAAGATATAGTCTTGCAACATGATAACACCGCTCAAACCATCTGGAACGCTCTAAAAGTCAAATTTAAGGAAGTAAGCAGATGATTAAAAGCAGATAATCGTTGCTGAAGAAAAAGTTCGACATCTTTCATCCATTAAAGGGCGAAACTATGAAACAGCTCATAGAGAGGTATTGTTACCTCGTGGTGGGAATGAAGCGTTTTGGGTGTTAACAAAGATGATGAAGATCTGGTAGAAAAAATTGGCTGACGCTTTGCAAGAAGGTGAGTGGTCAACATATCTTACAATTATCAAAAATAGTCTGGACTAGGCAGCAACACGATGACCTTAGCAAAATTTATTGAAACGCTTGAGGCTCACGAACTAGAATTGCAAAAGATGGCGAAATCTAGAGGAGCGCATGCACAGCAGGATATTAATTTGTACTATAAGGGAAGTAACTTGCCAACATTCAAAGCCCGAAGATACAGACGGCATTTAGTGCTAACAACTCGATGAATGTTCCAAATCAATCAAGTAGCGATAATGGTGTTACCTCATTCCAAAGTTATGGTTTGAATACCCCAACTACCCCACAATCATCTCAAAGCTCTATCTTTAACAACTGCCAAAACAACCAATCTAATCCTACTTAGAGAGTTCTTTAGTGTAACACACTGACAACTTGGAAAATGCACAGAACTTCAACAAACAAACAGCTGTACAACACATGGCTCTGCCGCATCAATACTTGAATCATATGAGAGCCCGGTGGCTGGTAAGATCGGGAATCCGAACATGACCAAAGAGGATTACGTTCAAATCGACCCTGAAGAATTAGAACTGATAGACATCAAATGGTGCATGGCCAATATAGTTAGAAGAGTGCAGCGTTTCATGGAGATATCTGGGCGTAACAATTTGGGAGGTTTGGATGGAAATTTGGGTTTTGATAAATCAAAGGTGACATGTTTTTAGTGCCGAGAGAAAGGACACTTTAAAAGAGAGTGCCTGAACCGAGAAGTGCAGGGTAATCATAATCCTTTCGGTGAATATTACTACAAGAAAGCAATATATCATAAAACTTCTCCTCCTCAGACATCAACTAGGATGGTTGCAATTGAGAATGGTTCGGCCAAATCAAAGGCACTCATGGTGGCTTAGGAAGATGAGGGTTTTAACTGAAATGACTATATTCCTAAGAAGGAAAAGTTTGGCGCTGCTTGCTAATATAGTTGAAGAACCAGTGTTTGATGAAGTGGTCGAGGAGAGTTCGATGGAAGAAAGTGAAATAGTGTTTGATGAAATGATTGACCTTACTGTTGAAGAATGTGCTGAGGCGAATTACTATGAACAATATGCCGAAGAACATTTAATTCAACATGCATTTAAAACTATGATTCCTTCTGATGTCTATAACACTTTTGCAGGTTTCTTAGATCGATCAAGTCAATACCAGTGTGTACCAAAACCAGAAGAATCCGAGAAGCCAGTTGTGGAATTTATCGATGTTACGAAGGAATTTGAATGCAGAAAACTTAAAGAAGATAGCTGACAAAGCAATGATGGCTAAGCTACAAGAGGTAGATCCTGAATAGAGTAAAGATGGAATGAAAGAGTCGGTCATTGAGTCAATCAACGAGGATCAGGTTGTGATTAAAGAAATTGAGAAACCATGCACGAAATGCCTGGAGCCGTGCAAGGAATGCTCAGAAAAGGAGATAAAATTTAAAGAACTCAAAAAATATACTGACAATCTTTCAAGTGACATGAAAGACACAAAAGCTGCTTATGATAAATTAAGCAGATCAATCAAACAATTTCAAGAAGTCAGTAGAGAGGACATGGCGATAAAGTCAATGTTAAAAGCTACAGTAATGGACAAATAAATGGCGAAATATTCACATAGATACCATTGCTAAGCTAAAAACTGAGCTTGAAGCAATAAAGATTGAGTCTGAACTAGTCAAAAAATTGTTGATTAGTTACTCAACTTCCTCTTATGTCATTGATCATATTCTTCCACAACAACTTGAGGAAACTGAACAGGTCGAAAATGAGTCTGACAACCAAAACAAAGGTCTAGGTTATAATCAATGTCCACCCCCTATGTGGAACAAATATGCTAAGAAATATCCAGATGGGGTGGAAAAGGCACTTAATCTAAAGCTTAAAACTGAACAAAAGATGGATGAGCTACCGGAAAACATTGATGTAACCTATGAATGCCAATCAGATGTTGTTAAACTGCTTTCGAAAATGTGTTGGGAAATGAGTCTGATCACACTGAGTTTGAAAGTGCTGAGTCAAATCTTGAAAAATTTGAATCAAGTTCACATTCTGAAAACGAAGAAAGTTTTCATAAGAATTATGTTTCATCATCAGAAAACAGTTTAAGTGATGATCCAAATGTGGTAATTTACAAAATGAATGGATCGGATAAATTGTATTCTGATGAAGAATTCCCAATTCAGAATGTAAACCTTGTTCGTGTCGATAAATTTTTCAAGTTGGTTGAAGTTAGTCATTCTAATCTAGAAAAACAAGATGCTTCATTCTATTCCAAACCAAAAAAAGTCTACAATAATTACTATTAGAAGGGTAGGAATTATCCTGAGAACAAGAGGAAAGGTTTGGGGTATGAAAAATGACGTGTGCATATATATACATATTTTTACAATGAATTTTACACACAAACTCGGTTTTAATATTTATAAAAATGATTTCTACTTAACATTAAAACGCACACAAAAGGACAAGTGTACACTATTATATATGTAGTAAAGTATAGGTAAGAGCCAGATGTCGATCCATGGTCACGGGGGACGCTTATGTAATAAACCGTTGTCATTGGTTACCGGTAAGGAGATAGGTGAATGAGTTTTTAACTAAAATTATCTAAAAATATATTCTAAAACACTAAAGGCTCTAAATACAAAAATTTAATTTTTTTATCTTGTTTTATAAACAACCTAAACATGTTAACTAAGTTGGAAATGTCACAAAGGCATTTGATCAATCTTCCAATTATAAAGACAATTAGTATCCCTTCCGGGAATACTAACATGATAATCCTTCAGAAAGTTAACGCGACAAACACACTGTAACCACCTAAAATTATTCATTAACAAGCTATTGAATTTTCATGCGAATCTTTTAAAAATAAGTTAGTCATCCGTTAAGAGTTTTCTAACCTCACTTATCAAGGAAAGCAATACCTAATCACAATACGACCACCAAGACAAGCATAAAGTAGATCATATCAGAAACCATTCCATTTTGCAAGTCTTGAACACAAATCTACTAAGTTAGCCATTTCAACCAAAATTACTAAACAAAGATTATGAACGTGTCAAGAAATCGCAATAACACCATCTAACCCTTAAAGCCCTTACGTGTAAGAAAGCATTCTTAATCAAAATCGGATTTATCTTTTATTAAACCAATACCCATTTCTAGTTTCATGGTGTAAACATATTAACAAGTTAATAGCTTACTAACAAGTGGTTAACAAGGTTTTTCAACATATCTCAACTAAACATTCATTAATCATCCAAGATAACCAAATTAATCAAGAATCCAACATCAATGAAACATGTTTGCTATATGATCATCAAGACTTAAACATGAAAAGTACCAAAGTTTCATACAAAGAAGATTAACATACTAATGTTTGTACATAAAACGAGTAAACTAGTGTTTTTGCCCTAAGGCTATAATATACATCAAATCAATGCTTGAAATACAATCAAAATCATGGAAAGAACAAGGATTTAAACCATATGCAAGCAAGGATTAGATGAATTGGATGATAAATAGGCTTCTTTGCAACTAGAGGCTTGAATCCAACAAAAGCAGGCTGTTTCCGGAGCCCCAAAATCGCCCAAAAGCTTGCAAAAATATCCAATCATTTGATCAGTAGCGTCTGCTCTATTTTATAGAGATTTTTGTATCTGCACGGCCGTGCACATAAAGTGCATACCCGTGCAACAACAAGTGTCATCGTGACGTCACTTGCAGGGTATGGGCCAGACAAGTGGACGATTGTGCGCCAAAACTTTTAGATGTGCATGGTCGTGCATGTGGCCGCACGGTCATGCATGGTCTTCAAAGCAGTTTGTTGTTCAGTGTTCAGGTAGTGCATGGGGGTGCACTTGGGCCGCACGACCGTGCATGCCAAGAAATCAGTTGCACTGCCTTATGCACTGCCAATGCTCCCGGGGTCGTGAGTCGCGCACGGTCGTGCAGATGGTTTGCACGGCCGTGCATGAGCTGTAACATCAACAGATTCTGCAGAATTCATCCGAAATGCTCGTAAATCCCACTTTTTCTCCAACTTTATCTGTGGCACGCCGTTTAAGACCTGAAAATAAAAAAGTGCCCAATTAAGTACCTAACAACGAAGTTTTAGTCAAAAACAAAGCTCGGCTCGTAGTTCAAGGCTTTCATCAACAAGAGGGGATAGACTACACACAACCTCAAAACAGTACAAATGAATCCGAAGCAAGTCCGAGCAATTTTCAACCAGAACCCGTCGTCGAACCAGTTGTAAACAACATAGAACCTTCTAACGATCAGTCAGATGATTCGGATTCTGATAGAGAGCCTACTTATGATAATAATGGTGGATCCAGCTCCAATGAAGGTTCTAAGCAGACCACAAGTCTTCTAAATCAATCTGCAGATCTAAGCAATCAAAATGAAGCTTCAATAAGCAATCAGGTTGCTGAACAGAATGTTATGAATCTGGAAAGTGAAGTGACTGTCTTTAATGAAGTGATGCCGAGAACTTATTCATACCATCTGTCGGAAAATATCATAGGAGATTTGCAGACTGGCGTGAAAACACGAAATCAGATCAATAAGGATCTAAGTTGCTTTTACACTATAATTGTACCACTTCAAGATACCATTTCTTATAATTGTTTTATTTCACAGGTTGAACCCAAGATATACAAGGAAGCTCTTCAGGAGGAAAGTTGGGTTGAAGCAATGCAGGAAGAGTTGTTACAATTTGAAAAGCTTGGAGTTTGGAAGCTTGTTGATCTACCCAATGACCACAAGAAAATTAGTACACGGTGGGTTTTCAAGTGCAAACGAGATGATAGAGGGATTGTAGTCAGAAATAAAGCTTGGCTCATAGTCCAAGGTTTTCATCAGCAAGAGGGGGTAGACTACACTGAAGTCTATGCTCATCGCACGTTTAGAAGCTATCTGCATATTCCTGGCCTTTGCATCATGGAAAGGGTTTAAAGTGTACCAGTTGGATATGAAATCCGCCTTTCTGTATGGAAAAGTTAAAGAGGAAGTATATGTCGGCCAACCACCGGGGTTTGTCGATCCGATACACAAAGATAAGGTTTACCTACTTGATAAGGCTCTCTACAGTTTGCAGCAGGCCCCGAGTGCCTGGTACGATGTAACGCCTCGCTTTTTCGTACTTTCCTTAATTAGAAAGCGTAATCATATTTCTATTTATAGAAACTTGTACTCGTCTTTCCTTCCCAGTTGTGTAAGCTGGGACTTGAATCGTAATAAAAATTCATATTTACATACATTCAATCATTTAAACTAATACTTGCTATACATGCTCGTATACATACAATCATTTTGATATTTGTTATACATGCTTACATACATGCAATCGCTTTGATATTTGTTATACATGCTTACATACATGCAATCATTTAAACCGATACTTGTTTTACGTGCAAAAGACTCAAGCAATCACATTCGATACTCAATCATACGTTATATGTTTAAAACATGTGCAAAAATGACAAGTTAAACTAAGTCTAAGGACTAAAAGTGTCAAAAACCAAAGAAGCTTCTGGAATAATCCTTCTCGCGACCCGCGACTGAACTCCTCAAACCTCTCGCGGCCCGCGACCGAAACCTCTTCACCCTCACCGAAACCTCTTCACCCTCTCGTGGCCCGAGATAGGGGCAATAATCCAGAAAAGTTGGTTTCAAGCTCATGGATTGGCCAACTTTCTGTTTGCTGCATTTAATACCCCCCAACTAACAACCTCCCAATTCCATCTATAAATACCGACATCCTTCTCCTCTCAAATCACACCTCAAACATTCTTCCCCTCTTCTCTCTAAAGCTCTAAGAGCTCTATCCATCTAAAGGGTCAAGGTTTTCAAAAGTGAGTTCCAACTCACTCTTACCTCTCTCCTTTTGATCTTTCTTCCTTCTTAACACTTGAATCACCTTTTGGAATGTCTCCATAAGTTTTCCATGGATAACTAACTTGGAACATTACCATGCTTGAGGTCTCAAGTGTAAGAACCTTTCTGTTTTAATAGGATTTCCACCCACAATGTTGTATCCTTCCAAGCTTGTTCTTGAAACAAGACTTGAGTTGGTAGTGTGTGATCACTTGGAAGCCTTGGCTATCCTACCTTCGATCCACCACCTCACTTGATAATTTTGTTTGTTTTTTTTCTTTTACTTTTATGTTTAAACTTATTCGTGACCATCCTTGTCGTCCTTTTGACGACTTATGCATTGGTGAACTATACGAAAGAGGTTAAAATGAAGGTTATCCTCTACCTCCATGCATGACTTCTATGAACTTCCATGATGTTTATGATTTACTTATTATGTAATATATATATATATACACTAACCGAACTCTTGATGGTAATCAAATGATTATCCGTCATGGTACTAGCTTACATCACCTAAGTACTTAATCTCTCGTTATGATTCTAATGGGTATCCTAACCCATGAACACACATCAACCCGAATGGGTATTATAGTGTCAAGAACGAGTATTAAGTCTAGATGATTATTTTCTCGTATACATACTTTAGTCTATTTAAAGTTCCTAATCCTCCGTTATCGTTCGTATACTTACCAACCTACGTTTTCCTATTGTAGGATAACTCGATGCTCCATCCACCAAACTCTCTCAAACTTTACGGAACTACCAAGTGGAAGCTTGCAAAACCGTGAGTACACTCGAACACCCTTTTTACTCTTTACACTTTTGGGTGCAATATGTTAACCTATAAAAATACATGCAATCACACTTATACTTTTATGCAATCACACAAGCAATCCATCATACATGTTATAGTTACATGATACTTGATTCGTATACTTGGAACATTCTTATGTGATGCTATTTGTCATTAACTTTGGCTAAAGCCTCTCCCTTAACATGTATAGCGCTATAGGAGTAACGCACCGCCCGTATTCTTGAGGTTATGT
Organism: Scalesia atractyloides; assembly: GCA_947069175.1. Taxonomy (NCBI): domain Eukaryota; kingdom Viridiplantae; phylum Streptophyta; class Magnoliopsida; order Asterales; family Asteraceae; genus Scalesia; species Scalesia atractyloides. Next base: position 72,454,834 of record CAMTDV010000002.1, read on the forward strand.
TAAGTTTTATTCTATTTTTGCGGTACATGCGAGGGTTGACTTATAGATTGCATGTCGTGTTTACGTAAATCTTGTATGCTAGCTTAACATGTGGATTCGTTTAAACATTTTTGTACTTATGCTATATCAAACTTGTGTGCTCGCCAATACTTGTTGTATTGAACTAACTTTTAACATTTTGCGGGTTAAAGATGTTGATCATGATGGAACTTAGTAGGGATGGCTTAGAAACACATGTAGAATGTCAGGATTTATGCTGTTGAATTGATTGTATTTGAAATTTCATGTTGTACTTGACTATTTTGTTATGATATGAAACGGGTTCGATTAAATTATTGTCGCAAATAGTGTTATGATGCCTTGAGCAGTCTATTTCGTCTCACTATGATGTTTCCGCCATCGGTTGGGGTGTGACATACGAGACGCTTTCTTAACACATTCTAGGAAACGGTTTCACCATTGGAACAATAGACAGTACCCTCTTTACCCGAGAAGTGGATGGGCATCTGATTATCGTACAAATCTTTGTGGAAGATATCATCTTTGGTTCGACAAATGAATCGTTGTGTAAAGACTTTGAAGAAGTCATGAAAAAGAAATTCGAGATGAGTGCAATAGGGCAGATGAAGTTCTTCTTGGGACTTCAGGTCTATCAGTTGCCTAAGGGTATCTTTATCCATCAGACGAAGTATGTTCATGATGTGTTGGAGAAATTCGACATGTCGGGAACATCACCAGCATCAATCCCATTGGCCATCAATCACGACATTTGTGCCGATACTAATGGAGTGAAAGTCAACGGAACATTATATCGCTCTATGATTGGATCATTGATGTATCTTACAGCTTCGAGGCCGGATATCATAATCGCACATGCCTTTACGCCCGATATCAGTCAAATCCCAGGGATTCACATTTGCTTATCGTCAAAAGGATAATGTGCTATCTAAAGGGTTGCCCAAGCACTGGCTTATGCTATCCGCGTGACGACAACTTCAATCTTGCGGGATATTCCGATTCTGATTTTGTTTGCTGCAAACTTAACGCCAAATCTAGAACAAGTGAGGTAGTGGAACAAGTTTGCAAAGCCAAGGCCTCCATGGTTCACACTTACACATGCACAAGTCTTCCAACATTGAAGGTTGGAAGCTTGGATGGTTTCAACACTTAGAACAATTTGGGCAGAATTTTAAACAAGGTTTTAAGCTTGTTTCTTAGTGAAAATTAACCACACACACCCACAACTATGAGATTAGTTGGGAGCTTGATGTGTATGAGATTTCACCAAGTTTTAGATAAAATGAATAAAAGTAAGATTATAAATTTATAACAGAAAGTTTTATGACCTCTAGGACCTCAATGTGGGGAGGTTCTACCTTAGTTTGCCAATGCAAACTTGTAGAAACATTCCTATAGGTTATCCAAGATATTTAGAACAGAAAACAAGAAAAAGAAAAGATAAAGATAGTGAGTTAGGAACTCACTGTGAACTCTTGAAGTTCACTGATTTGCTTGAATCACTCTGAGAGAAATAAGAGTTTGAGAGAGTGTGAGGTGAGTGGAAAGGATTTAGAGTGAAAGAAGACTTGTATTTATAGGCTAATATTAAGGTTTTATCAATTAATAAAGTTTATCGGTGGTTTACGGTTGAATTAAAAGAGTAACAAAAGCTTTTAGAAGCTTCTATGAATAAGCGTGTAACATGTCTGTGTGAAGACAAGCCACGCGAAGGACCATAAGTCCCACACGAAGGAGGGAAAGGAGACACGAAGGCAGCCTCATGTGATTCATGTTCATGCAAACCAAAATGGGGCGAAAGCCCACTTAGGTGGCACGAAGGAAAAAGGGAAGACACGAAGGCTTATGCCTTCGTGTTTTTGTGGTGTGGGTAAAGGGGCGAAAGCCCTTCGTGGCATGTAGCCACTTTGTTGTTTTTATTATTATTATTTTATGATTATTATTATTTTGTTGTTGTTGTTGTTATAATTATTATTATTATGTGGCACGACGAAGGTGGCCTCTTGGGCTACATTCGTGTGTCTTCGGCCTGAAGGTTATTTATGTGTTGGGTTAGTTCGTGCCAGTTTCTCGTTTTTAGTCCATTTCAAGTATATTATATCATAATGTAACCACGTATTTAATAGTTATTAAGCACGTATAACTTCTGAGTACAAGTATTTCGAGTATTGGTTGTGCGTATGCATTCAAGATTGAGTACGTATAACCCAAGTATTGTAACACGTATAAGTATATAAAAACAATTATTTCATTATGATCAAAGCCTCGGGTTACAGATTGGAAATAAAATACCAACACGATATGATTACAAGTTACCAAAAAATAGAAACACGATTACACTTTCTAAATAAGGAAAGTACCAAAATGCGGTGCGTTACAATACAGACCAAACTTTGATACCATTATCTACATTTTTTGAGATTGGTAATTTCGGTTTGGTACGGTACGGTGTTATACCCACTTTTATCTTCGAATACGAACAGAGCCATTTTGATACTAGTGCCCATTTTTGGTGATTTTTGAAATCGACACTTTGAAGTACGTACTTACTGAGCTCCTCCCTAGTGTCAATGGATCTAGCAACTAATTCGTTGAACCAAGATGTTACAACCTACTTAGATGAGTTCTTCGTAAAAGGTTTGTTTTCGATGAAGCCCTTGTGGTGGTTGGTTTTGTTTAGGGCGGACCTACCATATAATAAGAGGGGCTACCCCGCTACCCTTTGATGCTACGTTGGTAGTGTAAATTTTGGAAAATTTTGACGTTTTTTTTATTTCTTACCCTTTTTTTAAACGTTACCTCTATAAGGATTTTCTAGATCTGCCACTGGTTTGTTTCTATTCTGGTTTGCATCTTGACTCCTGGACGATCCAAAATTTCAGTTTAGATTGATTTATACACACGTTTTCGCTGCATTGCATTATTTAAAATACATGTACGAGACCCAACAATGCTAGTCATCCTTCTCTTAATGATATATGGTAAATTTTAATGCACACAAAATAAATGGTTTTTTTCTAATCCAAATAGATATTAAGCGAATATGTTTGGTTAGCAAATTTGGAAAGTTGTAATACTCGGTCATAGTTTGATTTTTGGTGAAAAACAAACCATGCATAAAATACCATGTGTTTCAATCTAATGAACCAAAATTTTAAAAATAGTTCCATACTTTGTATGCAATCTAATGCTATCAACTAAGTCTATTATGCAATATCTCGCTAAGCGGGTACATAAGAACGACACCAAGAATAATAAACCACATCAAGGTGTTGATTTACTAAGCAACACTTCCGGTTAGTTAACAGTGTTGATGCTTGCTATGCAAACACCCTCTAAACTTTCTGTTTTGTTAGGGTTTAGACAACCCACAAGTGTTGAAACCATCCAAGTCTACCATAGTTCATATCGCAAGACTTGTGTTTTGGTAAAGGTGTGAAGCGTGGAAGCCAAACTCATTCCACCACCTCACTTGATGATTTTATTCATCTCCACTAAGTAGTTTGCAAGTCCTAAAGTAAGTTAACCCCAACTCGCCTCTAACATTTGCCATGTTGGGTATGACACAACTGGGTTGTCCTTATTTGGCTACTTAGTATATTAATAGATAATTGTACTTTATTTTCATTCATGACCAACCAGGTTTACCAACTAAGTTGGTAAACTTTATGCTTTGGTAAACCCATACAATGAGGTTTAATGGATGTTTATCATCCTACCTTCATGCATGACGTATATGAATTCTATGATAATATATGATGGAAATAACTATGTAAATATACTATATATGAATATATACATAACCGAATTTCTGATGTTAACCGAATCATGGTTATATGTCATGAAATAGGTTATATTATCTATGTTCTAAACTTCTCGTTACGATTCTAATAGGCAAGTTTCGACCCATAAAATCACATGAAATAATAGTGTCAAAACCAAGTGTTTAACACTAGATAATTATTGTATACATACTTTTATATACTTAGAAATTCCGAATCCAAACTCTCCACCAACTCTGAATACTCACAAACCTTCGTTTCCCCCATGTAGGGTAACTTCGGTGTTCCATCCTCCAAACTTAACGACCCATGGATTGCTAGGAACACTTTGCAAAACCGTGAGTATACTCAACTCCCTTTTTACTTTTAACACTTTTGGGTGCAATACGTATATGATATCAAAATCACGCAATCACGTACTTTATGCTTAAATCACAAAGAAATAATCCAATATATACATGCTTAATGCGTTATACTTAAAACTCATATATGCTAGAATACGTTATGCTTTATACTTTGTCATTAACTTCGTACAAGCCTCCCTTAACATGTATAGCGCTATAAGATTAACGCACCGCGCGTATTCTTGAGGTCATGTTAAGTAAACAAAACGGTCTATCCATTGCTATGATTAGATCACTGATGACATGGGTAGCTCAAGCTCAATAAAATTACTAGAATGCAATATAACTTAAAGGTTGAAAGGCAAAAGGGTTTGAAATTGACCAATTGTCATGAACAGCAAAAAGCATAAGTCAGTGACTGGTCACATCACACTTTACGTGTGAAGACTCTCACCCAGCCGCATAAGAAACATGTAGGAGAATACATCCTTTTACCCACAGGTCCAAAACCTTTAACCTACCAAAAAGGGCAAGCCCCTCACTGCAGTCTCGGATCACTAGTCAATGGTTTCTTCTAATAGTCGGCCATTCCCCTATAATGACAACACCTTGTTATTCAGCTGGCCATCCCTGGAAATCTTACTTCTCACCTCTAGAACTTGCTCCTTACATGCTCTATTCTTCACTCACTTCAATACAATCACATTGCACACAAACATTCTAGGTTTAATCTTCTTTAATCCAGAACTCAAAACAAGCAATAATAAAGTGATCCAACCCTACATATTGCATACGTGGGGGACCCCACGACCTGCGTTAGGCAAACCGAAACCCTTCAACCCCCCCCCCCCCATTCACTATCCTTGGTCTTACATTTGTTGTAACAACAGTTACGCTAGCGGGAATCTTTTGGTTGATACGTATAGTTGCATGCTAGTATCATATGTTAGTATTAAGTTAACAAATTATGCCATGTGGATTTGTTTAAACTTTTATACTTATGTTAGTAGCCAAACTTGTATACTCGCTAATACTTTTGTATTTAACTATACTTTAATACGTATTGCAGGAAATTGATGATGATGATAACGAATGGAATCTAGTCGGATTACTAGAAACGCACCTTTAAATTTAGAACTTTGTTGTATTTTGCTTTTGTTCAACATGTTGTAATTTGTTTCAAAACAATTGTACTTGTTCTTAGCAATGAAATGAAATTTGTGTTTGATCAATATTGTCACCACTAGTGTTATAACTACTCTTTCAATCTATTTTGTCCCGCTCCGATGTTTTCTTCATCGGTTGGAGTGTATAATGCAGAAGTATCCTTGGTATACTTGTTTGCCAACGTACCTAATATAGCACACAACTCAACATTGAGTTCACTTTCCACTTTTGGTGGATAAGATTCTTGCTTTTTAATGTTACGAAGCAACACCAACTGTGTCCAACACTTTATTGTTAGGCTTATGGTTTATGGAAAGCTATACGTTCATTTTGGGCTTTTTAATTTGAGCCCTAGATGCATATATGTTCATGTAGAGGATGTCAACTTCAACTTTTATAAGATAGTTTCCATTCTTTTTAGTGTGTTTTCTCATTTAGTTTTGATCAAGTTTGCTTTTAGGTTTCATATAGGAGTCGAACTTCCTGGTCTAGTGCTAGAGAAAGCAAAAAATCTTCATTAGGTTTTCGGTTTTCAGTGTTTTTTTTAAGTCCAACCAAATTTTATTCATCACTCCTGATCAACCAAAACATTTAACCAGAAAGTTCACCATTAAATACACCAAAGATTAAGTCATCAATATATACTTGAACCAATATGGTTTATTGTAATCTAAAACTTGTTTGGAATTTTTGTAAGATGGTTATTTGCATGTGTATGACATCTCGGTATAGCCAAAATAATTGTGTATCGTGAAACTAGTCACGACCTGACCCGTACCAAAATAAACGTGGTACCCGATAAGTGTATTACCGAATAATTCGTGTGTCTTATTTATGAAACTGAAAATGAAGCCAATGGTAAACTAGATTTAGAATGGTATCAGACTGAACCGGTACAATAGCACATAGTAATGATACCGAAATTTAGCTAAAACCAAAACCGAATACAACACCATATATGTTCGTTCGATATCAATATGATATGGTACCGTCAAAAGTTTCGAATTATTACCATAGTGCATAGTAGTGATGCCGTAGTTGAGCTAAAATCAAACCTTAGGTCGGTACCGATAATGTTCTGTATCGGTACGCTTAACAAGTAATAGCTAAATAATAAACTAACAAAATAACATTTAAAAAGTAGGAAAATCAGCGTGTTATTCAACTAGGATTTCAATCTACCTAGTAATTATAAGAGTAATGTAAGTAACAAAGGTAAGTGATATTTGACAAATGTTGGGAATTTAGATTACTCAATTACCCAAATATATTATGAAGCACCAAACACAAAGATAAATATAAAAAAGCAAAATTCAATTCAAATCCAAATAAAACCCAATTCAAAAAATCAAATTCATATAAGATTTGAAAACTCAAACTCATAAGCAATAACTAGCAAGTTTCATCTATAACATTTCCTGAAAGACCCGAACAATTCGTTTACCAGGTTCAGCACGAAATCATAAATAAGCTCTATCAAGGATTGCCAAGCATTTGGTACTAAGTTTCCTCCTCCTTTTTTAGTAACAAAATGAATCAGAAGTAGGACCAAACTGAGAGTTAGCAGCATAAACAAAAATGAATTTGTGAATGAGAAATACAAGTTTCCTATCTTCATAGGAATCAATGGGAGAATGTCAAATTGCTCAAGTGGGCTAAGTGAGCGAATGAGCTCATCACAATAATTCAAATAGTTAAGACAAATAAACAATCCAAACAAGTTTCATTTTAGATATTAAATAATAGAGTAAACCCATATTATTAGAGAAATAGTTTAGAAATAATACGTAATTGAAGGTTGTTGGGTCAATTCCCTAATCATTGTGGTGGTAGCCTTGTTTCAAATTTCGCAGGAGTTAATTTGAGATAGCATAGCCACTTAACTCTTGATTGGAAATAATGGATTGGCTAATGGGCTTAAGGTAATAGTATAATAATGAATAATTAAAAAATGGGTTTGAATTGGGTAAGGTTAAAGTCTAAATTCTGAAGGTTTTTATTTGTTAAAAAATAACTTTTTGTTTAAATTTGTTTAGTTGTTTTGTAATAAGTACAATTTTAGATTTTTATAATTTAAAATTTTTTTATTGTCGGGTGTAAGTGGTAAAATTTGCCAATGGGTCGGTTTCACAATTTCTTGAATGCCATTCATGATTAGATCGTAGATATGCTAACAAAAAGATTTTTTTACTGATGTTCGACGACACCATCCAATAGGGTAAGACCCCCTTCCTCAACAGACACGCAAAAGCATGCACATGAGACCATTCACATTTTATTATCATTCTCTCTAATTACGTGAGTCTATCATCTATATTATATAGAGTGGTTCATAACTGATTGTAAGTGGAGTAGAGAGAATTTACTTTTTATCAGTAAATTTAGAAAAATCATTGTTCACCATTCATAACTTTGTAATATTTTTTAAAGTGATTGTGAGTGTTGGAAAGAGAATATGTAATATTAAAAAGTATTGAAAAATATTATTTAATTGAAAATAGAAGAGAAAATATAGTAATTTTTATTATAATTATAAATATGAAGATGGAAAATTCAATTGTAAATGCACTGAGATGACTGAAATAAAAGGACAACACCTAAAATAATACATAAAAATTAAACAACGCTCTACAAACCAAATAACACCCGAAAGGCATTAACAAGCTAGGACTCCACAAACAACCTAATGACAGAATTCTTCGACAAAGAAACTCAAAATGACTTTAGTCTTAAGGAAGTGTTTTTCAAATGTATGATCGATTTTTACGGGTTTTTTTTATCTGAACTAGCGTTAAAAGGTTTTTCAAATGTATGATCAATTTTTATGGGTTTTTTATCTGAACTACGTATGTATAAATTCATACATACCATAAGTTGGTAGGATGAACGGGTTGCTTAGCTTAGGTATTAGCAAATTTTGCGGGTTTTGCTTTTTTAAAACAGGGTTTTGCAGGTGTTACTCTTTTGAAACAGGTTGATTTTGAAGTATATTGTATTTCTATAATAGAAAATCATATGAGTTGATACTTGAAAGTAACTCATTATATAAAAATGAACACTAGCTATCGAGTCGCGTTTTTTTAATAATTACCCACAGTTTACTAAACATTCATTATCCATTTTATTCTTTTGGATGAAGAAAATACAAATTTGATCATATAAGATACAAACAGATAACTATAAAACTTCAACAACTACACAATAAAAAGTGAGGTACAATGCTCAAGGTCCATGTTATTGATATGATGAATACATCAATTAAAAAAACGATATAATCTTTTGAATATTAAATCAAAAATCACAAACGGAGTTTTGGCATAAATTCATTTAGGTGTGTCGCTTTTAAGTTTTTTAAGTGACATACCAAAGATTTTTTGGGGCAGGTGCTCAACTAGTGATGGAATTTCATTACTCTAACATCCAATTAAGTTTCGTCATGCCATCGAGCTTTATTCCATCACTAGTGATGGATTTAAGTGGAAATGCCCATCACTCACCACACACTCATCTCCGTCAGCGAACATGTGCAGCACCTTCAATTCTTCACGCGTGAATCATGGCAACGCGTCGTGGAATCCACACATGGAAATTATGGGCGGCGGCAGTGTATCACGCTACATCAAGCGTGATGGTTCGTTTATAACGTGGCGCCCCGACCCAACTTAGACTAATCTTTTCGTCTCCACTTTATTGTTGAAGCTGACTTCCAACTAGACCTACCTTGATTAAAATGTTGGTTTCAAAGGAGGGGTTTAAAAACAAATGTCAAACCGGCGGTTTGGTTTATGTAACTGGGATCGATTTTACCAAATTGGTTTCAGTTCTGTTTAATAACAAGTTACGGTTCGCAAATGGTTCGGATGTGTACTTCTACCAACACCCTCATGATAAAACTGTCTGATAACTTTGGCCTATTGATCATTTTCTTTGGACTAGGGTCAGCATATGTTATAAAAAAACCCGAAAAAAAAAACAGTACAACTACAAACAAACGACAAATGACTTACCTAACCCCTTATATTTGTCGAGAAATGGCTTATGAGGTCTCGTAGATTTAAGGGCAGTGATAAAAATCAACTGAAGCATAACTGAAAAGTCCAGTTTATTGAAAATCTAATGGTTTGATTATGGTTTTTTTATAATATATTGTAATGGTTCAGTTATTGCTATAGGTGTATAAAGAGTTGATTCAACTTAATCGAACTGGCAATTAAATCAACAATTATTATAAATAATATTTATACAACATAAAAGTTTTGTTATATGCTCTTTTATATAACTAACTAGTATAAAGCCCCTGCGAATTCAGCGGTTATCGTAAAATTGTTTCAAATAGTACCAATGCTATACTACTGTCATGGACCACCAACACCGGAAAAATCGTAAAAACAAAATAAATAAAAACGGAAAAAAAATAACGCCGAGCGAAAAGCAGACGTAAAATCTTTGAATCACGCACGCTTGCTGCAGAAATTAAACCGAAATGTAAAACATAAAAAAAATAACTAAGTCAATCCAGGACCCGCGCGTTAGATGAACTTGTCAAACGAAAAAAAATAGATGTGTTGCAACGGGCCAGTCAAACGGAAAAAAAAATATACGAAAAAATTTTGAACCTCACATGCACATTGTGGTGCGTTAACTCACAAAATTTAGAAGAAACAAAACTTTGGAAAGATGGAAAATATGATGGACCAAATTTGAAAATAAAGAAAGTTGGGATTAAATTGCAAAAGATGAAAAATTCTAGGTTAAAAGTAAAAAAAAAAAAGGTATAAATTGCAAAATTGAAGTTATTTATTAATTTTAGATAAAGATGAAAATAAAAATAAGTGATACCTATATATTAGTTATTAATTATTAATATTAAAAGAAATTTATTAAACAGGTATAAATAAAATTTGTGAGATTGAAGAAGAGAATGTTATTTGGCATTATTTGAAGTATTTTATTAGAAGTTAATTAAATTCGTTATTGTTCTTTTTATAATTAAAATGATCGCTAATCTTTTATTTGACCCTAAATATAATATAATGTAATTTATTTATTGAGGATAACTTAAATTTATGCACATCCAAAACCAAGATTAGTTTTTTATTTACCGAACCATCATTTTGGACAACCGTTGATTAGGCTGGTGGGTATAGAGGAGATAGTCCTTTGAGATGATCTGCCATGTAGGCGGCTACGTCATCGGATGAGGGGGGGTGAGTCTTAAGGGATGGGCCAAGGGTTGGTAATGAGCCCCTATGTATGTATGTATGTATGTATGTTGGATAATAAAAGCAAGGAGGAACGTCGAGAAAAAAGGCGCCGTTGACGACAAGGACATACCAAATAGAGGCGGAGTGGACGACCTTTGACAACCTGAAACGTCCCCCACACCCTTTAGTCTTAGGAAATATTTCAACACAAAAAACATGTCATAAGTTTGGTTTAACACAACCGAAACCGAACACTCGTATTCACACCTTGAGTTACCAAAATGTACTTCTTGAGGCTTCAATGAATTATTCTTTGTGTTGGGAAGAAAATTAATGTTTTAACCACCCCCAATGAACTTTTTGCTAAGATGAGCTTTCCATTAGACTAAAAAACTACAAGTAAATACAAACAAAATAAATAAATAGATAAATGAGTAAATTGCACAAAACGTCCTTTATGTTTCCTCAAACTTGCAGGTTCCAGCCTTAATGTTTAAAAGTTGCCAAAAACAACCTTTACGTTTATTTTTGTTGCCGGTTCAGTCTTTATTACTAACCAAGTTAATTATCTCAGTTTATTTCCCTCACATGCCTAACATGTGAGGGTATATTCGTCATTTTGTTTCCTCTTCTTATAAAACCCTCAAAAAACACATCACCTCCTCCACCCACACCACCTCCTCTGCCACCACCTCCACCTCCGACAAAACCCCCCCCAAAATCACCCAAATAACTCCGCCACCATCATCTTCAACTGCCACCACACACCATCATCTTCCAAAAAGAACTCCTTTTGGTGCTTATTAGTAATAGCAATTGCTCCTGGAATCCCAAATTCTGAATCCACCAAGATATCAGCAGTGTAATTAACCCTTTCAATTTTAAGATTTGATTTCTTTGACCAGTCTTTTAACGCAGCTTCTTTGCTTTTCTTTGGAGCTCTCGTTTCTACAACATCAAATTCAATTAAAAAAACAATTAGTACCAAATTACCAAATTAAAACACAATTCAAAAACTTTATTTTTCTCAGAGGCATTTCATCGAACAGTTGGCTTACTCGGATCAATATCGTGACTCCAAAGTTCCAGCACAACATACCTCCCGATCTGATCAGCAAAAGCATCCAACTTCCTAAAAATTGTCTCCGTGAGATCCTCCTTAACCTTGTTCCTAACAGTCAACACAGCTCTCACCTTAAAAGAAACCGGCTTTTCAACTCTCACAAGTTTGACCAAATCTTCACTGATTGCCGCCACTACCACCGCCGGAGTCGTTGTTCTCACACCTTTCTAATCTCCTCTTCCGATCAAGCGGAATCAAAACAGGGTTCACACACAACCGACCCAGATTCTGATTTGGGGTTTGCGAAGGTGTGTGCAGAAGTGGTGTGGAGGTAGTGGTGGCAGAGGAGTGTGTGGTGGAGTACTGATTGCCGCCACTACCACCGCCGGAGTCGTTGTTCTCACACCCTTTCTCAATCTCCTCTTCCGATCAGCGGAATCAAAACAGGTTCACGCACAACCGACCCAGATTCTGTTTTTGGGGGTTTTGTCGAAGGTGGAGGTGGTGGCAGAGGAGGTGGTGTCCGAGGTGGAGGTGGTGGCAGAGGAGGTGGTGTGGGTGGTAGGAGGTGGCGGAGAGCGGTGGTTGGAGCATGAGGATTCGTCTTCTAGGTCTTCGTCGAAGCCTTCGAAGTGAGAATCGGCGTAGAGGTGGTGGAGGAGGACAGAGAAGATGGAGAGGAGAGCGATGATCTTGAAGGTCAGTCTCTGTAATTTTTTGTGGAGATCTTGGAGTCGCCATTAATGGAGGTCTGGATGGGTTTGATCTGAATGAAGAAGAAGAAAGGGGAGTGTGGATGGTGTGATGGTTACCTGGATTTTATAACCTCACTAGCAGAAAAGACGGTTTTACCCTCACATGCTATGTATGTGAGGCCATTTAACAAGGATAATAACTTGGTTAGTGATAAAGGACTGAACCAGCAACAAAAATAAATGTAAAGGTTGTTTTTGACAACTTTTAAACATTAAGGCGGAACCTGCAAGTTTGAGGAAACATAAAGGACGTTTTGTATGCAATTACTCTAGATAAATAAATGTGGGCAAGCTACAATGACCTAACACGTTTTGCTGTCATTATTAATACTCCTTGGTTAAATTAAACAAAAGTAATAATAAAATAAACACCATGTGCAATGTACACCACACAACCCTATATCACCCACCTCATCACCGATTAACATATAAAATTATACCTTCATAATTGATCATTTATATAACTATGCGGACAATAAAACATTAACGAACTGATACATTATCTTTTTATTAAAAATATATATAATTTATTATTGTAGAAAAAAAAAGGTCCACCAGAAGAATTGCAATAATACCAGCTAAACATAAAGGGTATTTGGATGTGCTTTTAAGTTAATTATACAATTCAAATTGATAATATAAAGAGTTTAATTTTGTATTTATTTTGTATTTTCGGTTTTTGGATGTACTTTTAAGTTAATTATTACAATTTGGATTAATAACAATGAGTATAATTTTGAATTTATTTCTGCATTAGAAGTTTATAACTCTTTAATAAAAGCTCGAAAGATGTAAACCACAAACAAGACGACTTACGATAGATATAACATTTTTTAATATAATTATTCTTTAAAAACCACAAACAAGACGACATTTTTCTTTATATATTATTCTTTAATTCTTTAATAAGAGCTCGAAGATGTAAACCACAAGACGACTTATGATAGACATAAACATTTTTTATATATTATTCTTTAATAAAGCTCGAAAGATGAAAACCACAAACAAGATGGACATAAAAAAATTTTTTAAATGACTATAAAAAAAAGATAAATGTGTCACGTAATCTGACCTTATCTTGTTAGTAGAAAAATAAAAGGAAGATAAGGAAATTTCTAGCTGTTTAAAGAATATGCTTAAAGGATAATGGATGTTAATTCATTAAAGATAAAAAAATAATAATAAGGATTCGTTTTTTAGTGACAAAGACATTGTCGGGTCCATATTTTTCTTTTTTATCATATGTCTAAAGTCATTTGATCTTATCACTACTATTACTATTATTGTTAAAATTTCGAATTGATTTAAATTATTAACGTTTAACAGTAACTTTAATAAGTAAAATGTAACAATTTAAGCATTACTAGTTAGTAAATGGTTAAAACACTAGGTAAAAACGACGTTATAAGACGTAACAAGACACATGACAGATAGATTGATGAATTAGAGTATGGAAATATAATTTTTCTTTCTTCTTATAAAAGTGTTGGTCGTTCAAAAAAGAATGGTCCGTTTCTAGACATCTAGTATAATATTTATATCAACTCTAAAGCCAAAGAACCCTGAAAACATTTTGTTATCGATTTTTTCTCATATTCATGAAAATTTACGATCTCGTTGAGGTCTATGAAATAAGTTAAAAGAAGTTCTTGTTTAAAATTTGTGACGTTAAAAATATATTTATGCATTGTGTTTTATTATTATATAAGTATAAATTTGAAAAAAAAATTAACTACATATGTATTTTTAACTAAAAATATTGAACCCGTTAGCTGGACCTTGTACCAATGGATTATTCTAATTACACCAAAGTGTAAAAATAGTGTCCCTCACATGTGATGAATATTGAACTCATTGTAAGTAAATAGTGTAGAGTTAGGTTGCTAAATAAATATATGGTTGTAAAGACTTACCAAATAATATTTAAATATTTTTTTTTTTTTTTAAAAGGAAAAAAAAATTACTCGGCATCACATCTTTTTTTTTAACCTCAATAAATTAACAAGCATTTTCGTGAACTTTTGTATAACATAAATTTCATACCTCACACCATTTGATTTTGAAACCATTAGATATCAAAACCAAATTAAAAAAAATAATTAAGAAACACATTTGCATACATATTAACGGAACTCAAAAGAAAATACAATTACAATAAACGATTTTTTTCAAAGATATCTACAAGCCAAGAACCACCATGGCTGGATGAACATCTTTCAAGCTTAAGCATTGCTTCTGAATGAACCAAGCGCTTTGATCGCGGCGGCTCTAAGCACAAACTGGTGGTAGATTGCGGCAGCGAATGCACCGATGAATGGTCCAACCCAGAATATCCACTGCAATTTTGAAAGAAAATTATTAATGTGAATAAAAATTTTGTGCAAAATGTATGTACGAAACAACTGAATTTTTTTTAAAAAATTACGTACTTGATCATCCCAGGCCTTATCGTTGTTGTAGATCACCGCGGCGCCAAAGCTTCTGGCCGGGTTGATGCCGGTGCCGGTGATGGGAATGGTGGCCAAGTGCACCATGAATACGGCAAATCCTATGGGCAGTGGTGCCAATACCTTCACAGTTTCAAAGTTTTTGAAATTAGAATATTAATAATTGGTATGTATATTAAAAATATGCAAAGCAAATATATGTGTACATAAGTAGAGCTGCTCGTGTGGCATTCAAGATTGGCTCGCTAAAAGTTTAAATCAAACTGAGTTTATACAATCAGTTCAACCCTAAATTAGAAATCATTTAATAAATGAGTTTGTATCTGACATACATAAACCAGTTTTAACTAGATTTGCAAGTCTAAACGAACATTTTATTTGTATAAAGATAATAATTTTAATTTTAAATAGTATGTAGATAATTTCATAAAAGTTATAATTATATGTAATTATCAATAATTAAATAACATATTATGCACAATATAAAATTTTAATTATACACGTATATAAATAAATAATTGATAATAAAAACTCTTGTGTTTTTTAAGTTAAACAAACCGAGCTTTAGCTTTTTAAAGTAAACCACTTCAAGCTCGAGCTCTTTAACTAAAAAAGTCGAGCTTTAATTAGCTTCTTTTAAGTTTAAAAGGAAAGCCAAGATCTACCCGAAATTAGGCCGTCTCATTTACATCATAAAAGAAAATATGAGGGATGCAGTGCTTACAGGAACATGGGAGTCTCGGGCACTCCTCTTAGGGTCAGTGGCTGAAAACACGGTGTAAACAAGGACGAAGGTGCCGATAATCTCAGCACCGAGTCCGGTACCCTTGTTGTAACCATCGGCCAGCTCGTTAGCACCACCACCATACCTGTTGTAGTACGAGCTCTGGAAAGCCTTCACTAGACCCACACCACAAATTGCACCCAAACACTGTGCTATCATGTACCCCAACGCCCTGATCAACGACACCTTTCTCGCCAAAAACAACCCGAATGTCACAGCCGGGTTAATGTGTCCTCCTGGTGCATTTTAGCAACCACCAGTTAGTTTCAAACAAACTTAAAATTAACACAAAAATTGACCATACTAAATTCCAGAAATATAAGTCGTTACTTTTTACTCTGACAAAACCAAAACTTTTTAGTTAGTCATAATAAAAGGTCTAGCTTATGTTGTTCGTTTATAAAGAAACAAAAATCCTCAAATTTTATATGTAAAAAATCAATAAATTCTTGTGACATAGGTCAACAGAACCATCCTGACATCCTTGTTTCGCCTCTTAGAGTGATGGATTTAATTACTTTGCTTGACATCCCTGTTTCGCCTCTTAGAGTGATTGATTTAATTTACTTACCAGAGATACCGGCGGTGCAGTAAACAAGGATGAAGATCATGCCACCAAAGGCCCAGGCGATGCCGAGGATGCCAACACCCCCGCACTGATCAAGGTTCAATTTAGGATCAGTCTGGCTTTTGTACCCGATAACGGTCAAAACGGTGACATAGAGGAAAAGGAGAGTGGCAACAAACTCCGCTATCAATGCACGGTAGAATGACCATTTGGTGAGTTCGTCCGCGTCGAACAACGGAGCAGGCGGCGGATCGTGGTAGTCCTTGGCGGCGTACTCGCTTCCGCCGCCGTGGTGCTCCGCCACTTCAACATCTTTAGTCATGGTTGTGGTGGTGAGGAGAAGAGATGAATAGTTGTGTGAGTGAAGTTGTGGTGTATGTGTTGTGATGGTAGTATTTATGGAGGGTAGTGATAGACTAAAAGCACAATGATGCAAGACTCAATTATTGATGGCTTTAACATATACTAAACTTGTAATTATTAAGATTGTGTTATATAAATCACACCTCTACTTTTCTAATTTCATATTATATTATTGTGTATTTTTACATTGCTGATTATAGTTTTATTGACATCTTTTTACCAATTTTATTATGTTACAAAGTTCTTTTGTGATTATAGCTTGATTGACATATCTTTACCAATATTATTATGTTACGAAATTCTTTTTTATCTACTTTATTATTGCAAAATACATTCTACCACTTTTATTAAATTCCAGAATTATTATTCTTAATGTTTTTTTTAATTATAACTTTGATGTTTTTTAGTTCAACCAGTTTTATTGAAAATTTATATTCAACCAGATAGTTTGTCTCTTAAATACTATAAGTTTACCCAAGTTAACATGAGGAGTAAATATACATAGTTTTTTTTCCATAATTTGGGTGATTAAACTTTTGTAAATGTATAAGAGGAAGCCGTTATTAATATGGTTTGTTTTAGATATATTTGCCGCCCATAATTAAAAAAAAACTAAAAATTGGTCACTTTCATGGTCCCGCAAATTCAGCTAACGGCTCTTTTACATAAAATTTAATGATTTTGTGTGTTACTTTAGTTCAACGGATTAAAACCTTTTTTTAACGGTAAATTTAGATCATTGACGTACCACTGTAATATCATCGTATCACTAGCGAAACCATCTGATCATATTCATCTTCATTAGCCGTAATGCCTATACACGAATTCAGGAGTAAACCCAATATATATGGAAAAAATCCCCTTGTGAGAATCAAACCCAAAACGTATTAGTCCTAAAGCCTTATCCCACTCCCAAAATGCCACTAGGCTATAAAGTCCGGGACAATTAAAACCTTTTTAAGTTGTTCTTATGTTGGTTAAGTTGAAATTATGAGAATAAAAAAGGATCATTTCAGTAAAAAGTTAAAACAGGGAGTCGTCGTTTAATTTTTTTTCTCGTAATATATTCAGTGAAATTTGTGTTTGTGGGGCTTGAATGTATTGGTTAAGAATTTGGGGCCTCAAAACCTTTCCTGGTGGGATAGGATTGTGGGATTAAAATTGCAAAATGGGTCGATACTTGATAAGTTGATAGTTACAGTCTGATTTGTTAAAGTTGGGTAATTGGGTAAAAGTTGTGGTTTTGGAAAATATTATTGAAGAGTTGAAGTGACTCCACATGCAAATAAGAGTATCATCGAAGGTTTAGGGTGTTAATTGTGTCTTATTGACGTGTTGAATTGTCTAATTTGAACACAACTAATATTTCATTTGTGTTAAAAACAACCGTAATCCATACATATATACAATTGTGTAACCTGAACATGACCCATTGATTTTTATAGTTAGTACAATATTGTTGATCATTTTTTTTAAATTTGATGCACCGTTGGCTACATGAATGCGTCTAGACTAGTTACAACAATGTGTCTAAGTTATCCATTAATAATTGTGTGTCTAAACTAGTTCGAATTGGGTGTTTAAAACAATTACAGTAATGCTACTAACGTACAACAGTGCATCCAAAATTCTCGAGGATCTAATGCATGAATGAATTATGTGATTGTAATAGGGCGTCCAAATCGTTACAACGGTGCTTCTAAAGACCATACTTTGTTTAACGGGCATACATACCCTCGCAGTATACGTTGCCGTCCTAGAAGTTCCATACGTTTGACAGGAAAAGCTCACAACTCAACCTTATGTAAACCAGAACTAAGAGAAAAAACCTATAGATGTCATTGAGCACATGGATGAAAGAGATGACAAAATGCAAGTTCTAGAAAAAGTTTGGTATGAATAATCTCCATCTATGTTTTTTATGATTGAATTCTTGGTGTTTCTTTCCATGTCATTTGAACACATTAAATGAAAGGTTTTTAATATTGTTCTCCAATATAAACTAGCCACGTATATTATTATTGAAACGAATGGTTTTTATTATTGTCTCCAATACAAACTATTCACGTATCTTTGTATCTTTTTATCTAATAAATAGGGATCAAGGCTAATGTTATAAAGTCAAATTCATCCAATCTAAGGTTGTAAGTTTGAAAAGCTGATATCAATTTTTAAATCTATGATATCATCTTTAATTTGAATTTTAAACAATAAGAGAAAAAAAATAATTAACTTAATTTTACTTTTTTTAAACAATAATCAAGACTAATTAAAATGCCTGCAACAATATTAATTGGGCTAAATCTTTCCCCCAATCAAATCTGGTTCTTTTTGTACGTTCTTCTCTTCTATTGAGAAACCTTAAAATTACAACAAACCCTTTTATTATTAATCATTATTCTCCATCACTAACAACCCTAAATCTTTTGTCGTCTTCTACGTTGTTGATTTTCACTATGGCAATTTCATCTACAATCTTTATCATCTTGATTGTGGTATGTTTCTGAATACATCATTTTAAATATTTTTTTGTCTTTCTTTTTTAAATACTTTACCCTAGATCTTGAAGCTACTTCTGCAGGATATAATTTTCTCTATTAATTGGAGAAATTGACGTTTCCTGAAAGCATACCCAATGAAGATCCAAAAGATACTTTCAAATAGCTGGATTACAATTTATAAATTTGTCTTCAATCTTATAGTAGAGTAATACAAGTACTTATAATATTTTTATGGTTTTTTTTCTTTGACGTTAAAGGTTCAAAAGTTAGAGATACGGAAGAATGAGTGGAGATACTCGTCCATTACTTTGTAAGTTTTACATTGTCTTTTTTATTTTTTCACTGTTCCACAAATGTTATATTTACTATTTAATTGTGACTTTGCAATGAGGTAAGATGTTCAAATTTCAGTTTTATAAGTTGTGATAAACTGGTGGTTATCATACGAAAACATTAAGTAATAGACTATATTCTCTATTTTGCAGGGTTAGAATACAAAGTAAGTGTTTTCTTCATGGTCTCATTTTTTGTATGTATTTCAAAGTCAAATCCTGCATTATATATTTATATTTTGACTTGCAATTGGCAAAGTTAGTTTGTGTTGGAATGTGTGTTAAAGTTAGATATTTAGATGTTTAATGCAACATCGAAAATCACATAAAATTTAGCATTGAAGGAATACTATTTTTGACTTAGAAAGTGAAAGTCACTAATCATGTGATTTTGCAGCGGAGTGCAGTGCAATTCAGGTTCAATACATGTCGAATACCAATTATCCATAAAAGATGCAAGCTTTTAACAACGTCTTTTAAAACTCCCATGAGTCTCAACATACATCAATATATAACACAAGATTGCAACCCTTTGAAAGTTTGTTTTATATTCCTTTCTTCAAAATCAGTTTTATAAATTTAAAATTTTATAAGATTCAATCATTTTTAAAATGGATTTCACTGGGTGCCTAATTCCAGATCGAAGGTTTTGCTACTATTTAGAAACATTCACCTTAGTATTTTACTGAGCCGGAGAAGTTTGACCAATCAAGATTCAATGTGGCATAAGATGGAAATCCCAACATTTTGTTCATGTATGTATAAGAAAACTTCATTAACCCAACTGCAGGCTATCATATTTTTTGTTAATAGAAATTTATTATATTTCTTATGCTAATAGTTATGTATTGAGAAATATTATCAAAATTTTACTAACTTAGTGGTTATTTTATATTAGTATTTGAAAGTATGTGTATTAATGGGTTGTGTTTTTTTTGTGAGTTATAATATAATTGAACTAATGAACGCTCTGGACTATCATGTTAAAAGCATATACAATATTCAATAGGTTGATGAAGTGATTGAAAGTAAAGGATTCACATATGGCATTATCAATTATTTCTTTTTGTATGGAGTGCTTACGATAAAACATTATGGACTTTGATTGTTTTGATTGAAAAATTGATCTCATGGTCTAAAACAAACCTGTGTAATACACCGTTAACAAATTTATAGAGACGTACCAAGTCCGATTAATTATTATATATATAATTTACAAACTTTCTAGCTACAGTAGTTTTGACTTTTTTTTTGTTTTATATTTTATTTTTTGTCAATTTATCCCTTTGTATATCTTATTCCACAACTTTCAATATTGATATTTACATCCTTCTAACATTTTGAAAACTTTATAAAATGTTATTCTGACCTTATCACGTCTTACGTGTTTATTTTTTTGTATGTGTCGATATTAATTTAAGTTGTTTTACGTTTTGACATAAATTTCATTCAAAATAAGTTTGGTTAATATATTTCGTACGTATTTTTATATAGGTTTTCAATTGGTCTACGTGTTCATGTAAATTTTGTTCGGAAACAAGTTGGGTCAATATAATATGTTTTCATTAGATAGTATAAATTTGAGTTACTTTGCGTTTTGACGTAGCCATAACACGCAATATCATTATTTAACCTAAGAAAGCACTATTATTACGTGCTTATTTTTAAGACGTGTCGGTATAAATTCAAGTTTGTGTTTATTTTTATGCACATTTTTAGATAAGCTATGTTTTGACGTAAATATTTTGAGAAATGATTCATGTCAAATATAATACATTTTCGTGCTAATTCTATGAACGTTTTCGGTTGATCTCCGTATTGATCGATAAGCAATTACAAAAAAAAATCAGTACATTCAAATCATGTTAAAAAAACTGACCCGCAACTCGGGAATCAATTCTAGTAGTTATACAAAGTTAACTGAATATAATTTAAATGTAGGCTTCTTTACAACTAAAATATTGGGGTTCAAATCACATAATACAGTTTGTAACGTATTTATCTTAGAAATCTAGAAATTTGTTAAAAAAGAAAAAAAGAGAATAACATGACTAACTGGTCGACATTAGTCCCAATTTAAGGAATTTTTTAAGACGGTCTCAATTTAAGGAATTTCTTGAGACAGTCCCAACTTTTACACTATTTTTCTCCACCGAGCCTTTTCTAACTGGGTCGAACCCAGTTAGTTTTTTGCTGATGTGGTAACTTATGTGGCAACAAAATTTGATTATTTGCTGACATGGCTGTTATGTGGCACCATAACCACCTCTACCACCCACCACCACTACCACCACCACCTAACTTCGGCTACACCTCCACCATCCACCACCACCACACCAGACCGCCGCCATCACCACCAAACTTCGGTAACCCCACCACCTAACTCCTGCTACCACCATCACCACCATGAGCTTCAAGCCGACTACCGCACCGAGTTATTATCGCCAAAAATGAACTCTAGATTTGGAAATGCAGATGTAAATCGGTTGCCGGGGACTCTAGCCACCTTCGTCGGAGTTGGGCTGGGGTCTCCAGATCTGTACTGTCGTTGACATAATCTCATCGATTCACTCCGTCTACATCTTTGAGTTGTGATTCTACAACTAACGTAGTCGAAGGCAATGATTCTGTTTCGCCGGAGTTGTTGTGTGCCATCGATAACCACACATCGTCGCCTTAAAACTTTAAAAGCTTGTTTCGTCAGAGTTGTTGAGTTCCAGAGGTGATGGTAGTTAGGTGGTGGGGTTCCCTGAGTTGGGTGGTGGTAGCAGTCTGGTGTAGTTGGATGGCTGATGGTGGTGGGATTACCAAAGTTAGGTGGTGGTTGATGGGGGTGGAGGTGGTGATAGTGCTACATAACATCCATATCAACACATATCCAAGTTTTTCTGCCACATTACCAAAACACTAACTGGGTTAGACACTAGTTATAAAAGGCTTTGGGAGGAAAATAGTGTGAAAGTGGGGATTGTCTTAAATAACTTCTAAGTTGGGATTAATATTGACCAATAGGTCAAAGTTAAGATTATTAAAATCCAATTTTTTTATTGAAATTTGATATATAAATTAATTAAAAAAGGTTTAGTTGTTAACATAGCCTCAATGTTTATGACTTTTATTTGCCGTTTTTAGACGAGATTTATTAAATAATTACCTTTTTGCATTATAAATATATAAAAAACAAAAAAATTGTTAGATACATACATGTATCCACATTTGTAAGATAACATGTGTTCCTGGTTCGAATGGATTGCTTGTATAGTTGTATATACAAACATAGATGTATGCACATTTGTAAGATAACATTTGTTCTTGTTCAAATTATTTTCTTATATTTAATTACTGATTGGGATGTCGCGCCCCTGTCAAAGATAATATTTATAGTCCCAGATTACCCTTAACAATGTGTTAGTTGTAGTAAGGGGTCGAACCACGAAGAGTTTGTGGTTTGCGTATGGATGTGATTGATTGTTTAATGTTTTCACATTTTATGAAGCTTGCTATGGAATTGATTAATTTGTTTGTTTGAAAGAGGTGTTGGATTAATCCGACAAGTTTGTTACTAATTACTTTACAACGAAAACTTGATCAAATGGGACTTTCACGAAAACTTGATTGATGAGTTAAAAACAATAGTGGAGAACAAGATTCACTCCTGGTTCAACAATTTCAAAGCCTAAGCTACACACTTTTAGATTGATTTAATTGAATTTGTCATTAACGGTTCTGATATCAATAAGCTTAGGTGCCAATTGCTATCGACGTTCAAAACGGACCGCAATGCACCTTGTTACCTCGGACAAGTAAATCCTTTTGAAAGATAAAGCATAAATACACAAACTTATTTTGCAAAGTCAAATTTAATATTCACTCGACAATTCACAAATCTAGTTTCAATGTAAGACAATTATCAATAAATTCAAATACAAAATCAACTTGTCACAAATAAACTAAGAAACATGAAACAAACCAGAAACCTTACAAAAGTCTACACCAGGATGAAACCTGAGAGGATTAGCCGCTCATGGTAGACGGAACGTGATCAACGATTGATTGAAGCTTGAACTTGAACATCTTGAAGCTTTGAAGGTGGATATGGATGGTGATTAGGGTTTATGGTTGGTGGTGATGATTAGGTTAGGAGTGATGATGATGGAGGATGATTGTGGATGATGGTGGTTGATTGTAATCGATTGGGATTAAGGTTGGTCGTGTTCTTGGCTCCAAGATAGGTGTTATAGGTTTAAAATTGTGTAACTCCCCTCAAAATGGTAAAAAAAAAAACAAGTGATATACCCGTCCCCCATCATTGAAAATTGAATTCCAGCGTCTGGCATCAGGGAGGGGCATCGGCGATAGCCCCTGGTTGTTCCAAATTTCTCCGACGGTCTAACAACCTGCCTACAAACATTTTTGTCCGACGGGATCACCCAAAGGGCGTCGCTGACGGCCAGGAGGGTGTCAGCGACGACCCACCCATTTATGGTTTTCTGTTTTGTCTGTTCTTGCTCCCGTTGACCCGTTTTCCGGCCCAATGCTTCGTATAGCTCCCGAATAGCTCCTTAAACTCCGTTAGACCTGCAAAACACGATTACAGTCAAAAGTAGGCTATTCGAGCTAAAAGTTATGTAAAAACATAAATT
This sequence comes from Scalesia atractyloides, assembly GCA_947069175.1. Taxonomy (NCBI): domain Eukaryota; kingdom Viridiplantae; phylum Streptophyta; class Magnoliopsida; order Asterales; family Asteraceae; genus Scalesia; species Scalesia atractyloides. Next base: position 72,478,805 of record CAMTDV010000002.1, read on the forward strand.
TAAACATGATATAACACCGATTTTCGACCACGCATCAGTTACAAATTACGTGACATAAATACTTTCTCACCTTCTGTAAATCACTGTATAACAAACATAAGTTGTGTGTTTTTTTTCCTCTTCTTACATTTTACATTTTTCTATTCTTTAATGGTGTCTATTAGAACCTCATTAGATGTGTGAAAATTTTTCTATACTTTAGTAGCAAGAACCTAATTAGATGTGTAAAAGATACAAAACCCAGGTTTGGTTTCAACGAATCCCTATGCCCGACGAGGTACCAATAAGGCCCCTATAAGGGATCGAGTAGGTTTAGAGCGTGTTTTGCTTATCGAGGTCGTGGACGGAGATATACTTTCGACCCGTTGGCTTCCTTTTTTCTTTCTTCTCGTACTTTTTTCTAATTTTCCTACTTGTCTAAAGATAACTTTAAAAATTCAAAGAATAAAAGCAATAAATTATGTAATCATAGTCTTATATCACTAATGCTCACCTAATGATTGGATTAGTTGATTAAAGTTTGACATGTGGAATTACTTGGAAGACACCCAACTCAAATATGATGTCTTTTTTATTAATATGCTTTTTTAAAGTTATCTCAAAAATCAAAGTTAAATCGTACTCTCATAGACATTCAATATAGGGGACGTTCTTAGCAAGTTAGGAGAATATTTGTGTACAATTTTGAACTGAATTGATGTACATTATTATTATGTAATGAACTTATTGGTTTGTTTATTAGGATATAAATAAAAAATTGTAGTTCAAAACTAAAATTATTTTAGCCGAGATAGTTTATAAGAAAATTAATCATTAAAATAAATGGTGACAAAAGCTTTAATATTAATTTACCAGAGAATTGGAGATTTTTAAACATCTTATTTATATCTTTCTAGTATTGTCGTTATGAACTTGCAACGCAATAGCACCGACCATGGGATTTAAAATTAGCCGCCCACCTAATTTGGACCACATTTTGGTTATTTTTTTATATTGTTGTTTGAAACTTAGTTTTGTAAATATTTTATAACAATACCAATAAATATAAGGTTGAGGTTGGAAAAGTAAAATAATACAAAAGATGGTGATAAAGAGATTATTTCTAATAAATAAAGATAAAAAATGACTCATAAAATAAACTATATATAAACCTTTTTATAAAGAAGACGTTCATTACATAATTAAATTTTAAGAATAGAGTCGTTGAAAGTTGAAACCTTGGTGCGTACTTTGTACCTTGATGTGAGGTATTCCGTCAGCAAATACTCAAATATGAACCTCCAATGATTGGTACCACTTCCTCTCACTTGTGACTCGTATATATACTTTCTATAGCAAGCACACGAGACCTATACTTAGCAACTTTGCTAAAAAATCTTTTTTCCAGTTTTTTATGTGCAGACTTCCTTAGTTTTCTGATCAAATGGTACGTTGTGCTAACAAGATGTAGTACAAGAGGTAGTTAATGTTGTGAAGTAAAATGATACATATGATGGGTTGAAAATTATTTCTAATAAATAAAGATAAAGAAAATAAAAACACTCTTAAAACAAAATTATTTTATATAAACCTTTTGATAAAGGAGACTTCCAGTACATGATCAAAGTTGGGAATAAATGCGTGAAAAGCTCACAATTTGTACTTATATTTAACAAGATGTAGTATGTAGTACGAGAGGTGGTTAAACAAGTGACTTAAGTTTTATATTTAAGTCAACATGTAATAATATTTCATATAATACTTGTATTTCTTGTATTTAAAATTTATTATTATTAACGCCGCTATTGGTAACACCAAACAACAGTGAACTATTACATTATAAACTGATGGCTCTTGTTTATTCTTAATTAGCTAAAGTTTAAAGATAAAATTATCAAATGAGTTAAACAAATCAAAAGGTGTTTCTATTATATACTTAAAAGTAATCAAGCTCCCTTTCTTTAGTTAAATTTATCCTTTTCAATAATTATATATTAGAAAAATGGCTATTAGTATTTTATCAATAAATTTATTACGTTAATTACTTACTAAATCATAAATAAAAAGTAAAAATACGTTTGTCTTGATTTTTTTATGTATTAAGATGCTATTTTGGAATAGAGAATAATTTTATATGGTCTAATACTCTAATCTTATTTTAATTGTGCTTAGCTAAAACCTCTCTCTTATCTATTTGAGTTGATAAACAAGTTCAAACAAGTGCCACCTCATCACCTTAATACAATATAAAATAACAATTGTTTTTCTAAGGCAGCCTTTATAAGCAAGCTCTATCTAGTTAGCAAAAAAAACTACATATAGAGAAAAAAACTCAAAACGTTATAAAACCAATAAGGGATTTTGCATCCCCTCATGAACCCTCTTATTTTGTTTATGGGTTGTACACGAACCTAGTCGAATGGACTTTTGCTCGTGTCTGGCTCTTTTACAAACTAAGCCGAGGTGATCGGCTCGTTTACAAACCAAGCCGAAAATCAAACGAACATTATTCAAGTATCAAATTTCTAGGGAGCAGCAAGCGATTTGGATAGGGATGGCAAAAAAGCCCAAGCCCGACAGGTATACCCGAAACCCGAAACATACGGGCCGGGTATACCCGAAGTCCGATGGGTATGGGCCGGGTATGGGCTTAAAAAGGAAAAAAAATTCGGGTACGGGTATGGGATTTAGGGACACTTGCCCGATACCCGGCCATTTACCCGAAATAATCATATTATAAATTTTCATATATAAAAATTTACTACATGCACTTATTACTAATTTACTATAGGACTATGGTCTAGTTTTGTCATCTCTTCAAAATTGTATTTCCAAGAAAGAAAAGATATAGATGATTAGCATCCAGATTTTCCCACCAAATTTGCTAAATGCATCATCCAGATATCCACTTTATAAAATTGAATCATCTTACTATATTCTACTCATTGAGCAATAACACAAAAAGTCAAAAAGCTACAACACCATGATCAGATCGAGATCTCTGTTCTTGTAGTCTCTGTTATTGCAGTGAAGGTAATTTCTTTTTTTCTATTATATAGAATTCTTTTGGTGATTTTCTTAGTGGATTTATTCATAGATTTTGATCTCTTATTTTTTTTTCAAGAATTTTAACATACACATACAAGATTTTAGGTTTAGTTATATTCAATCTATACACACTAAAGACTTTAATAACACTCAATGTGTGTTAGTTCTGGCCTTTGGGATTCTCTAAATACATTTTAAGTTATGGAGATTAATGGGGTCATTCTTACTTTATGTGCTATATATGTTTGTTTAATACTCTTAAGAACATTAATAGCACCAGTTATGATGTATGTAATATCCCTTTTAGTCTATTAAATGCAAAATACATATATGCAAATGAAGTTCACGAGAATATGTAATGCATATATTATTATGGATTATAATAATTAATGCTATCATAATGATATGGATATCCCTTTGAGTGTATTAAATGTCAAATACATAAGTTCATTTCACTAAAATCCCTTTTACTATAATATTTTTCTTTTTGTTCAGCAATGAAATAAGCTAAACTGCAGTTTTTGTTGGCTACTGCATACTCTTTTTTAGGTAATATGGATGAGGAAGGAGAAGGGATTTTGGATTGTGATGGCTCCAATACACAAACACAAGTTGATAGTAATCAACATAATCAAGAAGATCAACAAACAACCAAAAATCAATCACAAGATCAAGGGAAACGAACTCATGAAGATTCTAGAGAAACTGCTGATGACGAAAACGGTCCAGTTAACAAAAAAAGGAAATCATCTTCGCCTGCATGGGAGCATTTCACAAAGCTGAAAGTGAATGGTGAATTAAAGGCCGAGTGTAATTATTGCAAGAAACGATTAGCAGCTGGAAGCTCAAACGGGACACGCCATTTACTTGCTCACATGGAAACTTGTAAGAAACGAAAAAACAAAGATATACGCCAACAAGTGTTGTCAGCGAATCAGATAAAGACATCGGGACAGTCAGAGCTTTCTTGTTATAATTTTGATGCTGATAAGTCGAGAAAAGATATCGCATAGATGGTAATTGTGCATGAGTATCCGCTTGTTATGGTTGAGCATCGTGGGTTTAGAAAGTTTGTGGGTGACCTTCAACCTTTTTTTTAAGGTTCCATCTCGAAATACTCTCAAAAGTGACATAATGTAGATTTTTGAATATGAAAAACAAAAGACAATGAGGTATGCCTTATGTTTTATATGAAATCTTTATTATGTTACATTCATACTAACATTTATTTATTATAGGATTTTGGAGAAGAAAACGAGTAGAATCGCAATTACCACAGACATGTGGACATCAAGCAATCAAAAAAAAGGTTTTATGGCGATCACTGCTCATTTCGTTGATGATAACTGGAATATGCAAAGCCGTATAATCAGGTATACTGTTGTTTTTATCTATATATAATTTGTCCAACTAATCGTGTTAACTCATTTTTATGAATTTACACTAGGTTTATTTATGTTCCTTGTCCTCATACTGCTGAAGTTCTTACTGGTGTTTTGTATGAGTCCTTGTGTGATTGGAACATTGACAGAAAAGTATCCACAGTAACCGTGGATAACTGTTCAACAAATGATTTGTTGATTCACTATTGCTAGATAAACTCTCTCTGGGTGATCTTATCTTAGGGGGGCAGTTATTTCAGATGCGTTGTTGTGCACGCATTTTGAATCTAATCGTCCAAGATGGGTTGTCAATTATTACTGGCGGGATAGAGAGAATTAGGGATAGTGTTGGTTTTTGGACAGCAACACCAAAACGACTTGAAAGGTTTGAAGAAGCAGCTCGTCATTTGGCAATTCCATCCTCAAAAAAATTGTCCCTTGATTGCAAAACCCGTTGGAATTCAACATACTTGATATTAAATGTTGCTATTATCTACAAAGATGTTTTCAAGCGCCTTCAACTACGAGATGCAAAATATAATACACAATATAATAGTTTGCCAGCAGAGAAGGATTGGGAGTTGGCTTCTACTATTTGTCAGAAGTCAAAGGTATTTCATGATGTGACCGAGTTGTTTTCCGGAACAAAATATCCCACAGCAAATATATTTTTCAAATCTGTATATGAAATAAAATTTGCATTAGACGAGTTGGGTCGAGATGAGGAAGAAGTGATTAAGGAGATGGCCAACAAAATGATTGTTAAGTTTGATAAATATTGGTTAGATATACATGGGTTTATGGGTGTAGCAGCCATTTTAGATCCCCGTTACAAGTTGAAAATTATGAAGTATTGTTTTCCAATACTTTATGGTTCCGAAGGTGCAAAGGCTGAACTTGAGAAACACAAAAAGTTCATATATGAATTGTTTGAAGACTATAAAGAAAAAGGTTTTGGGAATGCAAAGAACCACGGTTACGGCACGTCAACTTCAAATAATGCTAAGAGTGAAAGTGGATTATTTGACGACTATTTATCATATGTCGATGAGGAGAATTCATCAGGTATGAGGTTTTTTTTACCATTTTTATTTATTCATGTGTAGTTAATATTGTTCGATATAAAAAATTCATTTGAATGCTAAAGGAAGTGTTATATTGGAGCTTGACCATTATCTTGAAGAGAAAGTTTGTCCGCTGAACGTAGATCTTGATATACTAACTTGGTGGAAAACATATGGTATGAAGTATCCGATACTACAAAAGATAGCTCAAGATGTACTAGCAATACCTATAACAACAGTTGCCTCAGAGTCTTCTTTTAGCACAAGTGGTAGATTGGTAAGTCCGCATCGTAGCCGCCTTCATCCAAGTACAATGGAAGATGTGTGCTCAAAGTTGGTTGTTAAATGAAATAAAAGGTAATTTCATTTGATTATGTTTATAGAAATGATTATTTTTATATTTACTGTGTTGCTTTTTTTATACACACAGCAACCTGTTTAAAAGAAACCGACGAAGCATATTGTCAAACAATTGAATATGACTATGATGATGGTGACGAGGTAAATATATCTTCCAAGTTTAAGATTTTATTACATTTATGTTATCTTAGTGATTAGTTATTTAATAGTGTATTTTTCTCTTTTTCTCATTAAGTGTAGGAAAGAGGTTTCAAGGGATGAGTGACGAAATGGTATTTTAGCTTCACTTTTGGAAAGCAAGCACATGGCAGTACTTACAATAGCTATCACAAATGAACTTACCTTTTTGACTACATATGGCTATCACAAGTAAACTTACCTTTTTGAATACATATTTGGATATGAAGACAACTAGTATTTCATATGTGGACATGTATTTGGCAGCTGCTTGGTGAACAACTAACTTATTTTGAGCATGTATATTGGATATGGAAGCTAGCACCCTTTATTATGTGGATGTTTATGCCACTAGGTGGTCCTAATACAATTAATTAATTAAGTAATCGTTTTGATTTAGTTTGGTATATGTAGTATGAATATGATATGGAAGTGTTTAATCATGTTTTCATTTGTTATAGTTATTAAAATTGTAAATTATATAAACATCATAGTAAAAATTGCACATTTGTCCCGACGGGGTATTTTTAAGAAATTAACGGGTATGCCCGATATCCGATGGGTAATTACCCGACAAATACCGACGAGTAACGGGCCGGGTACGGGCCAAAGAATTACAATCGGGTATGGGCTTGGGATTACCAATACCCGGCCCAAAACCGGCCCATTGCCATTCCTAGATTTGGATAGCTCAACTCTTTTAGTGTGTCATCTAATTTATTTTGCAGAGAGAGACAATGACAATGTTGGGTCTCAAATTTTCATTCATTAAATAGCAACCACATTTTATATCATAATATTTTTTATGACAATGTCAGAGCCAATGATGAGGTTGAGGTTAAGGCTGATGAGGCGGTGAGCAAAATGTAGTGAAAGATGACAGTGATAGTGGGAGACGATTGACTTAGGGTGGAACGTGAGACAATGAAGCATTGAGCAGACTGTCTGGGTCAAAAACTGTCGCTTAGCGGCTTAGAGTTTTACTTTTAGATTTAGTTTTAAAAATTTTATGGGCTAATTTGGATAAAATATATATAAATATAATTGTATATTTGTATATAGTGTGTCAAAGTCCTATATATATATATACACATATACATATATACATACTAGGTTATCACCCGAGATTGCTTGTCGGGCTCGAGAAATGAATACAGTTTACTAAAACAAATTACTTCAAGAATAGAAAATAATGTGTGATACAAATAAATTAATATATATAATCAAATTTTACATATGCATACAAAGTGTTTATTAAACTAAAATAATATAGAATGTTTATCAAATTCATTCGTGGAATTTATAAGGTGAAAAGGTTAGAGCACGGCAACGATTTTAGTACATCATATTTGAAAAGAAGATTATATATAGAACTGATTTATAAAATATGTATAATGAGGAAACGAAATTTCATGTTTGGACTAATTATAAATAGTAAGTTAAATTTAGATAAAATCATGGGTACAATCAAAATTAAATGAAGAAAACTATTATGTAATAATTTAAAAAGCGAAGTGATTGTTGAATTTTAAAAGGAATGTATTTATCAACAATTTCGGAGTGAATAATGAGGTTGAGGTTGAGGTTGAGATTGAGGTTAAGGTTGATGAGGCGATGAGCAAAATGTAGAGAAAGATGAGGCGATGAGCAAAATGTAGAGAAAGATGACATTGAGAGTGAGAAATGATTGACTTAGGGTGGAACGTGATAAAATGAAGCGTTAAGAAGAGTGTATGGGTCAAAAACTATCGTTTAGCGGCTTAGGTTTTTACTTTTAGATTTAGTTTTAAAAATTTTATTGAGCTAATTTGGGTAAAATATACATAAATATAATTGTCTATTTGTATATAGTGTGTCAAAGTCCAATACAATATATAGGGCTTGATTCAAATAAGAATCACCATAAATAAATTGTGAGAATCGTGAGAACTTTTTCTTTTCGCACGAGTTGGGCCAAAAATTTTTTACACAAACGTAGATAAAAATATTATAAACACATCTATAAAAAAATTGTCGAGTCGGTAGTTTTGACTGATGCAAGTTTTTTTTACGCGCTGGTGTAATTTTTGTATGAAGATAAATATTTTTTACGCCTCATATAAATGTGGGTATGCGGCATTTTAAAAAAAAATTGCCGAAACAAGTGATTTTTTATGACTTTTGAGAAAAAAATTTGGAAAATATTTTTTGGATGGCTTAGTTCTCACGGTTTTCACAACTCAAGCTGGTTCTCATTTTAACCCATCCCTATATATATATATAGGCTAGGGTTCATGCGAGAACCACCTTTATTGCGAGAACCGCGAGAACCAATGTAAACATAAAAAAATACCTAAAAAATCTAAAAAACACACAAACATTTTTTTAATATATATATTTTTTTAAATCGCTATATTTCGTTACAAAAAAAAAATTCGAGTAATAATTATCGATGCACATGTGCATATGTATTATTTCTTGGACAAATTCTGTAATACATTACCAGTAGTAGACAATTGCACTTTTATTTACACTATTATCCGTAATACACTACTTTTTACATTAGCAATATTAAAAATGCACACGTATACCATTATGTATAACCATGATAAAACGTGTTTTGGTGCAAAAAGTTTGTGATTTTGAATAATGAATTAGACCCATATACATGTTATTTGGTTAGTTATATTTAGTGGTTGATGGTTTGATTATATTTGTCATTTTATAATGTAATATGTTGTTTTGGATGATATAAAGGGTGTTGATGTACATGTAATAAAGTGGAATATTGGTAATGGTATTGTATTATGGATGGTAGGGGATAATGATAGTATATTATGGATGGTAGGATAGATGAAAAAAAAAGTGTATTCAAAGTAGTGTACCAAAACACGTTATAATATGTTCATATATATAGATGCACATGTGCATTTCTAATATTGTTAATGTAAAAAAGTAGTGTATTATAGATGGTAGTGTAAACGAAAGTGTAATTGTCTAATATTGGCAATGTATTACGGAATTTGTCAAAAAAAATTATACATATGTACATGTCCATGGATAATTGTTACTCGAAAAAAAAATTTATTTTGTATTTTTAATGACGAAATATAGCGATTTCTTTAAAAAATATTAAAAAATTATGTGTTTTTTTTATTTTTTTAGGTATTTTTGGTTGTGTTCACATTGGTTCTCGTAATAAAGGGTGGTTCCTAACGGATTTTTCTCCAATATATATATATATATATATATATATATATATATATAATTTTCATTTGTGTGTCTATATAATTATATATAAAAAATAATAATTTGCAAGCAGAGCAGACCTTTGCCAGTGCTTGCTTCGTTTTACAAACCGAGCCGATAGCCGGAAATCGAATAGGCATTTTCCAAGCATTTTTTAAACGGCGAGCAGTTTGGACAACTCTACTTTTGTTTGAACGAATAGAAAACCACAAATAACATAATGAAACAATATGAACAAATAAGTATTTTGCTTCTTTGGATGTTTGGAGTAACTCAACTTCAATCCTAGCTCTCTAGATAAGCCACCATAAAGTAAGCAAAATAGTTTCTAACACCTTTTTCTTTTCTCTAGACAGCACAATCGAATTTAGCCAAGTAATCAGGATTTGTGGGATTTTAGAAACCACCATTTGCAAGCCAAGCGAACGGCCTACACCATCCCACACTTTAGAGGCCATAACACAATCACCCAAAACATGGTCAGAAGACTCTACCGAATTTGAACAAACGAGGCACATAATAGCCGCAATATCAAGACCACATTTACTGAGATTAACCTTGTTAGAAGACGATCAATGATTAATCTCCACACATGTATATTGACTTTTCTAAGTCCACACTTACACCACCTATTAGTGTACTCCGATCTAAGTTAGTTATAACATTGTCACATAGAACTGATTTTCCAAATTGCTATCTTGTCTGATTTCCAAATCGCTCTCTCATTCCCTTTTATCTCCTGCCCTTTAAAATAAATAAAAATTGTGTTGATATTAATTTCCTTTTCAATTCCTCTGATGTTCTTCTCTTTTTAGATTTATCTTTTTAAGTAACGAAAGTTTATTGTAATATTTGTTACTAGATTCAGAAGATATATAATGACGTAAGGTATATATGACAAAATACCGTTAATCTATTTTGACTATGTATATAAAGGGATGATTCCACAATTAATATTGTTTGAATGAAAACTATTAAGAACGGGCAATTCTTGAAATTTTCACTAGGATTCTATGTAAGTTGTTTGTGGGCAAAGCGAACAATATTGATATAAATGGTAACATAGCCACTCCTAATGTGTGGTACAAACCTTATGAGTCCCTAAGAGGGTGGTCGTCACACATAAGTCAAATCCAACATGTTTCTTTCATAAGAAGTATTATAGGACATAAGGAATGTCAAGCTCCAATATAAACGCGTTTTAGACAAATTCAATATGAATGAGAGAAGGATCTCACTAGGGTGCTTGGATGAGCGTAATTCAATAATATAGGTTACATTTCAATAAGTTTGTACTTGCATATAAATTATAATCAATTATGTGGAGTCAAATTTAGTTCAAAAGGAGATCAAGTAATATCATTAAAGATTAATCACTATAACAGCATTTTCAAGGCTACATTTTAAACCTAGTTCAAAGTTGCAAACCTCAATTTCAGACCAATTTGCGTGTTGGAGGTGGTGATGCAAGGTCTGGGCCGCCACAACAGACGAGTCCGGACCAAGCTTGTGGGGACCACACACACGAACATTCTTTTGTAGCATAAATTTTACAAAAAAAAAAAAAAAAAAAAAGTGAAGTGTGAGGTGAAGGTCTAGATTGGTTTAGTGTCGAAGGAGAAAAAAATATGTTTAGGTAGAGGTCTGAAATTTTAGGTAGAGGTCTGAAATGATTTGATAGGTCCAAAAAGAAACCCAGCAATAGCGTTGGAGATGCTTTAACTAATATAATGAAAACAATTGACTAGAACTTCGATAAAAATCACTAAAGTACAAAAAAAAATGTTACTGACGGCAAAGTATAACATGAAATGAACGGTTTTCAACCAGGGTTTGCAGGTTTGGGGCAACATGGGTTGACACTTCACACTTCTATCAATTAGGCTAATATAAAGTCTTTAGGGGCTTTATTAAGCAACCTCAGCGTCACATCACATAGGAGGTTTTAAAGCCACTTCCTTTAACTTGCATACAATGGTTTAAAGCCCCCATCATTATTACCTAATTATTTTTTATTTATATATTTTATCTTTTTAACTTATATATCAGTTTTATTTAAAACATACAATATATATTATCAAGCTCACCCGTTTGTGAGTCTCTTCGGTAACGGTTTTCTTGCTTGTTGTTGGGATTGTTTGCTACACTTTACCAAAACGGATGATTGGGATCCCACACGTTTTGGTTATTGGGAAACATTGTGTGTATATGAGAAAGTTGTAAAGATTTTTGATAAAAATTAGAGGAAGAAGAGATGAGAAATATAGAAAAGAGGTAAGATATTTATAGATAAATATAAAATTTAAACTTAATTTTTTTAAAGATGACCGTTGCCCAACGGCAACATTGACCAAATGCCTCGATCAAAGCCAAAATAAGGCCGTTAGCGAGCTGTCGGACGTTCAGAAGCGCCCCCTGTTAAAGAGTGGGGTGGGGAGGGCGCTATAGGACGCCAAAATTGTTGATGTCACGGGGTGGCATCACCTTTTGGTAGACATGCCTAGCCCACTAACATTTAACTAGTTCACCCGTCAAGCCTAAACCTTAGCTTGAATTTTAACAGTTTGATACATTTAAATAATCGTATTAATCTAGTAATAAAAATTATGGTCACGTTGCGCATTGAAACTGTTTGCTAGAGTAGCATCCAACATCTATAGCGATGAGGGATTCGCATCAAGTTATATTCTAACCGGTTTTCGCGCCAACAGTTCATATACAAGCAAAACTGTCACGCTGCTATGTAATATAAGTGAATTTTGGGTAAGAAACTAAAACGAAATTCAGATATTTTGAGTTTAAACATACTAAGCTCGAGTCAATTCATATCATACCCAAAAACACATTTATCTCACCAAGGTGGTGCGACTCCTCAAAATTTATATAAGGGTGCTTCGATGAGAGCAATTCGGGTTACATATTTATAAATTGAAATGAATGGTTCCTTTAGGTTGACATGCGTAGCCCACAAACTCAATTACCTTTAGGTTGACTTGTCGAGACTTGATCTTAGTTCAACAGCTAACCAGTTTTGACACATTTTCGTCTCTTATGGTACAGCCCTCACTCGAAGTTAGAATTTAAGCTAGAGATTCAAATCATGTTCACGTTGCCTGTTGCCAGAATGGCGTAAGATTAGCAACCAGCATCCAGTTATGACGGTTCGCATACAAGTCAAATTTTCAGGCTGCTATGTGGTGAGTTACTTTTAAATAGAAACTAGAATTCTTTTCACATATTTGAAGTTTAAAAACACTTGGCTCGAGTCAAGTTAGTGCGGATCAGAACTTATTTTTTAACCTTTAGTTATATCAAGTGGGTGTTTGGTTAAGCTTATTTTGGAGCAAGTTTTAACTTGTTGACTTATAAAAAGTTAATAAGTCTTTTTATAGTGTTTTGATAAAGGTTGAGAAGGAGGTTTACGGCTTGAAAAAGAAGAAAATGAGAAGTTAGAATTTCTAACTTCTGACTTAATAAGTCAGGAAGTAATGTCAAAACTTAAGTTGTAATTTTACAGCCAAATGTTATACTTATTTTAATCAATGATTATCAAGTTTTGTGATTTTAAATAAAGTTAAAATTAGTTTAACCAATGCTTATCTAGTTTTGTGACTTTAAATAAGAGCCATTGGTATATAAAAAAAAGTAAATCAGTATTATATCTAGTTTTGCCTTTGATGGGGATAGAAGGTAAGGTAGTGACATTAAGATCAAAATGCATCAATCACGCCACATGGCCTAAAGTTAGGATTCTGGTCCTATAGCGGACCACATAAAAACTTACACGAGTGTTATAAGTAGAAGGTGCTAGTTAGCAGGTAAAAAATATCAAACCAAACAAAAACATGTTAAAATACAGAGGAAACTTTTAAACACCAACACTAGACCAACACAAAACACGTACCCCACACAAAACTAAGCCATATTTATGATGGTGCACTACAAATTTGCCAGACAAATCATATAAGCAAAAGTAGAACATGTGCAATACTAGACGCGAAGATTGTCATATGCCTTGTTGTGATAAGTTATTCTTGTAATTGAACTATTTAAATAACTCACATTGAAGTATTGCAGATCGCAAACTTAGGTACTGAACCAGCTCACTTGGAAAAGCCAACAGAAAACAACGTAAGCTAAAAACCAAGCATACAGGCCAAACCTATTGGTGTTGTTTTTCTTGTGTTGGTTACTCATCAACAGCTTCCATGAAACATCAGTTTCCAGTTTTGAAAAATCAAAAAAAAACTTAACCCAAAAAATAGACTATTCTTCACATGTGTTCTCGACTTAAAATATTGATGTAAAGTGTAAAAACACATTTGTACAAAGTGCTTTAAACATAAAACATAAGCCAATAACGTTACGGTGCATGCGCGCTTTTTTAAAACCAACATTATTAGTATTAAAATAATGACACTTATAAAAATGTGATAATCAAATAACAATCAGAATCACAATACATTAACATTTTGAAGTGTTCACAACATAATACTTTTCTCTAAATATTTTGAGTCTTCTAACAAACTACTCTATGTAATTCAAACTCACCCATCTACAAAAAACTGTAAAGAACAGTTCTTTACTAACTATTGGTTATGAAATGAGAGTATTCAATCCCCCAAATACAACTAAACACCTCCAACAGCAACAAAATCAATAAAAAATACAAAACTGCATATTTAACCAATGAATGATCTATAGTTGATGCTGCAATGCATCAATAAAAAAACTTATACTAAACTGCAAAATCAAAATATGCTATGTAAAAAGATTACAAAAAACAAATTTGCAGACCTCGTTAACCACAACCGATCAATGTATAAACATAATAAAGAAAATATAAATCAACAACTAACAAACAAATATTTAAAAAACTAAAACAGTGATTAAAACTAAAATTACGCATATCAAAAACAGCCAACAACTCATTAAATTGATGCCAAAATATAATGAATCCAGCAAAATATCACCAAAATCATTCATAAAACAGATAATCCGGTAAAATTGAACCTTAATAATATTCAAAATCTCAAAACAACACAAGGATAACGTAAAGCGGAAAACTAAAACGTTCTTACTTGAATTCAAAAACTTCTTGAACCAATCAATCAATCCTGAGGAATCTCAACATCACCATCAGCAATCTCCTGCTGCAAATCCTTCGGATCCTTTCCATCAACGGTACATCCAACCGAAACACAAGTTCCTAAAATCTCCTTAACCGTTCCTTGCAACTCCTTCGCCATTGATCTCGCTCTCATGATCTTCGCAATCTCAATAACATCATCCAGCGAAATATTGCCGCTGTGCTTGATGTTCTTCACCTTCTTCCGGTCACGCTCCGGCTCCTTCAGCGCTTTGATGACTAACGCGGCGGCGGACGGCACGACGGAGACCTTCGCCTGACGGTTTTGGACGGTTAGCTTGACGGTGACACGTAGGCCCTTCCAGTCCTTTGCGGTTTCCTTTGCGATGTCTTCTCCGATTTTTTTCGGTGAGAGACCAAGTGGACCGATTTTTGGAGCGAGTGAACTCGCGGCACCGACTTCACCGCCGGTGACTCGGACGTAAACGTCGACGACTTGTGATGGATCGAACTTTGGTGGCATTGTTGCAGAGTTGGGAGAGACGGCGGTTAGGATTAGGGTTAGGGTTTCGGTGTGAGAGTGTGTGGGTTGTGAATGGTGTAATGATAATAAGAGGATGAAGCTAGGGTTTTGTATGTGTTGGGCTTTGATTGGGTGCGTTGAGGGTTGGGCTGGACCTAGGTTCTGATAATCTGATTATCTTAGAATAATCTAATTTCTAACCCGTTTAGTAGATAACTAGTTTTTGGTAGGCTGTTCATGAGTCGGGGCAAGCTTGGGTTCGGCTTAAATTATAAACCGAGCAGGCTTAGCTCGGATTTGAAATCAAACTGAAAGTGTAAGCTTGGGCTCGGCTTTATTTGGCTCGATTTAAAAAGAACAAAGAATAATACATAGCTCTCAAAATTGAATGGTCTTAGATGTTAGTCAATTGTTCATAAGAACATATCTAAATAAGTTCAACCTAATACGTTATAAGACAAAATCAAGTTCAACAACACGAAATAAGTTTCAAATTTCAAAGAAATACAATATAAGTTGATTGGCATGGTAATCAACCCATGCCATAGATATCCAATTACACTCCAAAATATTTCTAAATAATAACGTTTTTCAAATATATTATAATTTATAGAAAAGAAACATATTAAATGTAAATAATCCTAACTGAGCCAAAACGAGCTAGGCTCAATTTCTAACTGAGACAAGCCGGCTCGGATCAGTTTCAAACCGAACCATATTGAGCGAGCTTTTTCCGATCCACGAGCTTTTTGAACAGCCCTAGAGTTTGGGTAGAGATGCACACAAACCGGTTTTTCTTTTCAAACCGTTTTGGGTTTGGATCAAACTTGTTTCAATATCAATTCAGGATTCCATTCTTGGATCAGTTTTTTATTCACCTCTATGTTTGGGTTAACGTATATAACTTTTTAGTTGAAGGTTTAAAGAAATCATGTTTGAGTTGATATATTTAACTTTTTATAGGTCCATGATCGTGTTTGGGTTGTATACGGGTCAACCCGATAAGCTATTTAAATGTCACCCCTTTAAAACTTGTTTACGTTACCGCTTAATAATAGCAACTTGGGGGTAGATAATGTTGCAGCTTTGCAGTTTAGTTAGAAATTTTTTTTAATTGTCTAATAAATCTTCTTTTAAATATCGACTCTTGATTACCATATTATCAAACAGTTAAGTGCTTGTGGTCGTATTAAATAGCGGCATTTAGATAAACTATGGGGTCTAGTGTTGTAGTTTAAGAAATTGGTGAACATTTTATAGCATTTTAAACATATAACACAATGTTTGCAAACCATTATAAGTCATTAGTCATTGTCTCATGGACTTGGGGTCAACTGAAGACATTCCTATATATGTTCTTGATGGGAAATTAAATTGGGGGGTTTTCGGTTAATCATGATGTATTGAATTATGAATGAAGGGGAATTGTTAGAAATGTTACTTAGAATATACAAGTGAATTAACGTGTCAACTGATGAATTGTGAAGTCTAAACTCTAATCTTGAATCTTGTTGTTATCAAATAGATTTCAGTAGTTATGAATATTGATTATAGCCTGATCATAAATAAATTAATGAAAGTTCTCAGAATGTTGTTTATTGATAAAAACAAGATAAATAAGATCTGTGAAAGTTCTCAAAATATTGTTTATTGATAAAACAAGATAAATAAGATCTAAAAAACGGTCTACTTCAAGAACTCAACAAATACGGTGTGGAAACTTGGTGATTGAAGGCTCTAATAGAAGTGGGCAAAGTTTGAGATTTATGACCGTGGGGTCGAAAACGTATGTAGCCAAAAAAATTTATAAAACGGAGGGTCGAAAACATATATACCCAAAAAATTCTATATGAAAACTAAATACTCTCCATTACTGAGCGAAAAGTTCGAGGGGTCGGTCACCCCCTCCCGCCCCCACTATGTTGTGCCCCTGATTATTAGCAAGTAAGCATTTAAACCCTTCTTAATATAGAAAGTACAATTGTGTATGGATTGTGCCTTGTACACATTGTATGCAACTAGTAAAATTACCCGTGTGTTACACTGCGGCGTTTAGGTCGATATCTATTTTAGTTAAGTATAGAAACCGGAAGAAATATGGTCAAAAGAATATCTACACACGTTTTACATTCACAAAAAACCATAAAAAAATTAAATTGGACAATGGTACGATCGTACCTTATTTTAAATTACTTGTAAATGAAAACGTGAATGTTATCTTAAATATAACTTTAATGAAAATTTACTTTTAAACGTAAGCCAACTTGAATCATATCGATATGTGCATAAAAATAAGCACGTAAAAGATCTTGTTATTCTAAGTGAAAAATTGGTACAACGCGTTGTAACTGTGTCGAAACGTAAAGTGATTTAAATTATTATATATAACATTTCATGTAGATTCTTGTCTACAGTACCCAAAATCCTTCATTTTTATAATATTTAGTATAGTGCCATTTTTTCTTTAATTTTCTTCTTAGTTTTCAGCTCACAACAGAAAGGGACGATCAAATGGTCTTTTATTAATAAACTATATTATGATAACTATCCACATTCTAACTTCCATCTCTTCATGTCCTTTGTATTAATGTAAGAACATTACATATAGAGGTTCTTTGTATTGCATCTTTACATCTTAATGAATTATAATTGTCTATTTTATCTTTCTCTATGTGTTACTTTGATATTTGTTCTTATGCTCATATACTAATCGCTAGTAAGCCGTTGTTTCACAACACGTTATCAGCACGAAAGTGCTTTTTCTCCAAAACCCTGTTTTTCTGAAACCAGTGTCGGCTTTTTTTTTGAAACCGTCATCGCTCTACTTTGGTCGACAACCACCAACCAATGAAAGAACTTATATATCCGGGTTAAATTGTTTCGGATGTCAAGCTCACTTACAGATTTGCTTTCCGCCGGATTCATAAGGTATCATTGATTCGAAAGGTAACCTTTATATAAAAGTGTTACATTCTTTATTTTATATTAAGTTATTTATAATAGTTTTAAACTATCACTTTATATATCATTTATTTTATGTTGGGTTACGGTAGTAGTAAGGGAATTTAAAGTTAATTGATCCACTTCTTAAAAAAAATTATTATTAAGCTTATTGTTAAAATAATTAATGTTTTTTAATAAATCCATATATGAGTTTTAAAAATAAGTACATGAAACGCTTTGGGTTGGAAATTGTTATGAACTTATCGATTGTATATACTACAACATGGATTGATATAGATTTTTAATTATAATTAAATGCATAATTATTTAATTGATATCCAACAAGCATGCTTATTATTAATAATTTTTGTATTACTATGTAGATATGATATGTATTATGGTATGTTTATTATATATTTTCATATGAGACGGATGTCGATAATCCTAAGAGTTTGTCAAAGTGAAGGTTTATTTATTATTTGAGAACATTAAAAGTATATACTTGTTTGTCTGTTAATAACATATTCCTTTAGTGTTAGTTTTTTTACATCCGTTTACAGTAATATTATATGGATCATAATAGAAGGTATGATGCATTTAGATTTAGTTTATGTTTATTATCGTGTATATAGATGATTAATCGATAGTATTTTACTAAACTAAATATAGTATATTGTAGAAGTATTGTGAATCTTGTGATGCTTGTAACATTTGTCAAAAACGGGTTTTCCAAACCCGCTCCGTTTGTAATCGAATATCAAGTTATAAATGTTTCGTTGCGTATTTACGTCTATTTTGAGTTTAATGATACATAATTAATAAACATACTAAACTATAAAAATTATAATTGATAAAAAGTAAAAATAAAATAATTAAAAATAAAATGAGGCTGCCGGGACTCGAACCCGGGTCAGCCAGGTTGAACTCCAAAGACTTAACACATACACACATAACCACTCCGTCACTTGTTGTTTTTCTGTCAACTCTAGGAAACAAATAAATCTTATAGACAATCATGAAACAACCTGTTGCGCCAAACTGAAACCGTAATCGGCTTTCAACTGTCCAAAACGGTTGAGTGTTCGCGGATTCTGGTTTATAACCGATGCACCGATGATCCTAATCAATTCAGTCTTGAATTAACTTAAATTTTGATGATGATCGGTTTTTATAACCGAAGGTATTCAATTTCTGAATTACTTCAATCAAAGATCTCTCTCGCGACTTAGAAACATTCTACAGACCTTCAATTTCACTTTCGCTATTCATTCAGTTCGTCAGAAAACTTTTTTTTAACTCGCCGGAAAATCTCTGCAAGTCGCCGGAAAACCGAGACTTTCATTAATACGGTAAATACTTCGACTATTTCAGTTTCAATCCGTTGTTAGGCTGTTACTAACTTCAAACCAACAATCAGAATCAATCCCAGACGACATAGCCGGAATATTGAGCTCTCGCCGGAAAACTTCTGGAATTTCCAATCTCACGCGGTGAATCGGTATGAACATTCAAAACCTCTGTTAATCCTTGTTTAGTACCCCACTTTCATAACTAATCAATCAAATTTGGTAATTGAACCGAACAGAGGAAGCTCATAATCAGAGCCGACGATCCTTGCCGGAATTTCGAGAACGACGACCTGTTCCGGTACTTTCTTTCCCCAAACCTTCTCCGTTCATCACCTTTCAACTTGTTCATATTATTCGTTAACTGAATTAAGCAAATAACAGCGAGATAACCGTTGTCTGTGTTATAGACGAAGAAGACGAAGTAGTAGATGATATTAAGATTAATTAAAATGGATATTTTAAACGGGTTAGACACACAGTCCAGCGGTGGACTGTGTGCAAACAATATGCACACGCCGCGAGTTCGATCCCTGATACACACACCCTCTCTGTAATAAGGATGTTTTATTTTTATAACTGAACCGGATCAACTTCCGTTAGTTGTTAAGTATAATAAAAATCTATATATTAACCAAGTTAGACACACAGTCTAGCGGTGGACTGTGTGTAACGTTAAAGCACAGGTCCCGGGTTCGAGACCTGTTAGTGACACCGGTTCGATGATTTAAAATATTTTTGAAAATAAAAGAATTTTGAATAAACTAAGTTAGTATATAAGTATAATTAAAAATAGAATTATTTCGGGTTAGACACGTAGCTCAGTTGGTAGAGCTGCGTGCACGCGAACGGGAGGTCTCGGGTTCGAGCCTCACCCGGCGCATACAATTACACAATAAAACCGGTCAACAAGTCAAACGGTCAACGGTCAATGCAAAAGTCAACATATTTTTATATTTTTATTTATTTAATTTAATTTAAAAATCAATTAAAAATACTTAAAAATAATGTTTTTAAAGTTAGGAAATAGCCTTAAACTCACAAAAATATATCTAAAAATCCCATTAAAATTATCAATAAAATCCACTCATTACTATATTTTCCGTTATTATTTAGGTTAGTTAATACTCGTTGTTCGATCCTTTCCAACTCGTGCGCATCTCATCATCTCTAACCAAACGCACCCAATGTGAGTGAATCTTTACAAATTCCCCGTTTTAATCATGTTTTTGGGGTGTATCATGTGTCTTGCCATTTATTATATTTAAATCATTGTGCATACATCATATCATGAACAAATGTATATTCAGCCTGTTTCAACTGTTTGTGTGGTTATTGTTAATTTATTATTTTCAGTACATGCAATTTCATAGGCCGCCGCTCCCCATTACATTATGAGCGTTGAGCATGTTCCCCATTACATTATGAGCGTGAACCTGGCGTGCCAACATACGATCTCCGTTTGATTGAGCCTTGATCGCACAGTTTCATTCATGTGATTTATTGTATGATGTTGGTATGTTATTGTATGTTATTATATGTTATTGTATGTTATAGTTTGTGATTGTTATTGCTACTGTTTGATTCTTTACATTTGCTCACTTATGATTATGCACAATTTTTCCTTGATAAAATAACAAGAAAATCAATAATAAATGTTTATCTAACAAGGTTCACTCGCCAACTTATGTTGACCCAAAAACCCCCAATTTTACACGTGATACAGGTGAACCAGCTGCAGCAAGAAACACATAGGATTGGCCTAGAAAAATAAAATGATTAAGAGCTTGAAATTGTTTAGTTGGTTATTTTTCGTTGTATTTGTATGAACATGTTTGGATTATTGGGAATGTAATTTTGACTTTAATAAATATGAAACATATTAGTAAATATCATGAGCTTTGGTGATAACCCAATTATTCCCCGACTCATATTCCGCTGCGGGTCGGGGTGTGACAATGCTAATAAATCTAATACGTTTGATGATTAAAAGGTTTATTGTCTACATGTTTTAGAGTTAATAAAATACATTTGTCTTCACCATACAATAATAGTATGCATTTGTAAGATGGTGTCGATTAGATGCACAGACTTTGCAGTATATTTTCTATATATATGATTATTTTTATTGCTTATTGAAATTGAATTGACAAGTTTTTCCTACCATATGTTATTAAAACCATTAGGACTTAATGAAGATTTTTTGTTATTTTTCAAATTAAAGTAAAAATATTATACAAGATATACTTTTGGCTAGGTATACACTTGTGCCGTGATAGGTGAATTCATACAATATTAGATAACTTTTTCGTAATGCAGTGTTACCTATAGACAAATTTTCTCGCAAGATAATGTGTTAAATGGTGGCATCATTTTCTAATCATACTTATACTAACCATATAATTATTGTTATTGCTATTATTGTCTTGATCATATATATGTGTATTCGTTTGGGTGAAATTAATTGAATGGAATAACTTAGTATGATCAAGATACATGGTTAGTAGTTTTGAGTTTTGTTTAGGAATAAAATAGGGGGAACTTTAAAATTTTTAAACGGTGTTAATGGTATAAGAAGAAAAAAATGGTAAAGAAAAAAGGGATTAAAAGTTATCGATAAAGATAAAAGGAAGGGTTGTTTAGTTATTTTGTTGAGTTTTTTAGTTGGCCTGAATATTATTCCTAACTATTTCTGTCTAGCCACTAATGAGCTTTCATGTAGATTTTCTTTAGTTGAATGAGTAGTTTTGATTTATGGTTTACTACACAACTATATAAGTCACTATTTTCCTAAACATATTTTAGTCGCCTATAAACTAGTTGTGTGACAAACGAATATTTGTAAATAAATTATTGAATGTTGAGAACTTGAAAGAGATATATGTTTAAGTTTCAAAGTAAATGTCCAAATATATAAGATATCTTTGTGTTTGGTTATACCATGATAAGTTATTACATAAATTATATGTGTTCGCTTAATAGCAATGAAAAGGTTTCTTATTTCATGAAGGCCTATTATAAGTTGTTTTTATATGATGACATGTTATAAGGTCATGTATTGTATGATTTGTTGCTATCTATACCTTGTATTCTATATGCTATCACTTCATTGCAACGATAATACCTGAATAGAACGACTAAACCAAAGTTGTGGTTTATTGTCATTCTCATGAAAGAGTAGTAATATGCTTCGATTTGACATCCAAAGTGTCATACTCCTTGTATCTCATAATCAAATATAAAAGATATGTTATATGACTCGGACATATAGTTACTTCTCAATTGTTGTTATATGAAGAGAAGTTCATTTATAACGGAAATCGGATAAAACAAACTTTGTTTGTCAGACCTCAAATATACTCCTGAAGTAGCGATGTCATTTAAAGGGTATGAACGGTTTGAAACGACTGTATATCTATATGTTCGAGAATGGTTTTACTCTTATTCATGAGGTGAATATATATTGATCATTGTAATCATGGGCATCATTGAGAAAATTGTAATGATGATCATATTAATAATAAGATTGACAATTAGAAGTGCAACAATCGTCATGTTATTAAGAGATCAAACTATCAGAACTTATCAGATAGCCAAGCTAATAACGAAATCGAATATCAGTATTATAATGATATTCATGATAGATCGACCACCAAAAGTGGTAAACAAGTGATTACATAACACGATGGTTTGAACTTTGAAATTATAATACATTCTTTCATATCTTATGTTATGTATTACATACGTGCAAGTAATACATATACAATATCATATACCATAAGTTTATGGATCTTAATTATATGTTGGTGTGACCGGTTAGACCACACCGAGCCAATGATGATGTGAAACTTAACGAATAACCAGAAGATTCTTCATGACAATTAAACATGTCATAGTTGCTCTCAACAAAAGTTAATTATTTACCAACCAAAGTAGGGTGTGAATCCCTAAAATATTATGGAATGAACGAAGGATGTATATATCCAAACATGATACCGTTTAGTGTTTTTAAATCCATGCATCATCTAAATAGTCATCAAATTTACAACTTGAAGTTGTGTGTAGCTTAGCTAATGAGATAGCAAGCATATTATTCAAGATTATCATATTTATGGTGGTTATAACGTTGAATTTAATATCCATGTTACTAATGATTATTGGAATAAGTAATGAACTTTCTACATGCTTAAGACACAAATTGCTTTTGTTGAAGATGATGATCAACGTCTACAAATTGATTGCAAAGCCAATAATTAAGAGAGCAAAAGTTCATATTTGACCACATGTGATTTTACATGCGGTAACATTATTTCACATCAAGCCAACATATTGTAATAGTTTCTCCCCATTATAGTTGGTTTTGGTCAGAAACCAAATATTTTTCATCAAACTTTTGTTGTGCGGTATACGTTGGAATTGATCCACCACAATGCATAAAGATTGAAACTCAAATAATGTTGGGAATATATGTTGGGTGAAAATACTATTTATGATTACATGCTTAGAGCAATTAACGAGAGATTTCTTTATGGCTCGTTAGATCTTACTTTAAGTAAATTAACATTCCCAACATTAGGGGGAGATTAATGGCAGTTGGAAAAGGAATGAGTATGCATGAATTATCATTGATCCTCAAACTAAATTGTGTGAATAAGAAGTTCAAAAGATAATTCGTTACCTAGATTAAAGAATCAATCACCAGACATGTTCACTGACCTAAATATAGTGACTAAGTAAGTCAAGTAGTCAACTGCTAATGCTCCAATTAAGTTAATTGTCCTAGTAGGGCAAACTATATATTAATGAGTCTATTGCACGCCTGAAGCGTGGTAGACTAGTCAATTCCAAGAAAATAAAAATTTCTCGAAAAAATTGGAGCAAGTAATGAAGAAGATGGTCAAGTCGAGGTTATAGTAAAATAAAGGTCTCTTGAAGAGACATTAGATATGAGGTACCTGAAAATAAAGAGCTCTTAGTAAATTATATCATGTCTAGAAGTGTATGGAATTGATACAAAATCGACGTCGTCATACTTTTGTATATATAGCGCTTGAAATAATGATTTAAGATTTGCCTACAAATGAAAACATATAAAGGATTGGCCAAAATGGAAAGGCGCAAATAAGCAGAATTGAATTCTTTAATGAAATGGAAAGTTTCTGGACCAACAGTCCATACAATTGAACTTGTAAAATATGTTGGATACAAATAGGTCTTTTATGCGATTCATGTGAAATCAAATTAAGTGAAATAAGGCAAAACTGGTGGCACAAAGATTTTCGCAAAGACTCATGATTGATTATAAAGATGCACACTTTCTAGTGGTGGAGGCAATGACTTTCCAATATTTTATTCGTCTGGTATTATAAAGAAAAACTTGATATGCGTCTTATGAAATTTACATATTACGTGATACTGAAAGTTTACATAAAAGTCCCTGAAGGATTTAAATTATCAGTCATGTAAAGTAAGTTCCCGAGAACACCATGATTCATATTTGCATAAGATATGGTTATTATATATGCTATATATGATTACAACTTTCATAAGGCAGCTGAGTGCCTAAAAAGTTAATCAAAACATCTTAAGGATGTAAT
This sequence comes from Scalesia atractyloides, assembly GCA_947069175.1. NCBI lineage: Eukaryota > Viridiplantae > Streptophyta > Magnoliopsida > Asterales > Asteraceae > Scalesia > Scalesia atractyloides. The sequence continues at coordinate 72,503,541 of CAMTDV010000002.1, forward strand.
TCTTGTACATTGTACCCGGTGATTACTGTATCTCAATGTACAAGCATGGTATAAAATGAATTTTATAAAAAAAACAAGTGTTCAAAAGATCTTTGCATATGATATAAAATCAATGAGAAAGTTTACGTGATGGAACTCTAAAAGAATATATGCACATACATAATTATTCAAAGTAGAAAGAAGTATGTGAATGATTATAAATGCCTAAAGCTCAAAACGTCGGCAATATAAATCTTTATAAAGTGAAGAAAAGATTTATATGGACTAATATAGTACAGTAGAATGTGGTATAATCGACTTGCTGCTAAGCTTAAAAAGGAGAAATACATAGGGCGTAGTTGGTCCATTTGTTCTCATTAAAAGAACAATATGATGTTTACAAGTATTATTGTATATGTTGATAATGTCATTAAAGATGACATATCAAATGAGCTCAATATTTAAACTAAGAATTTGCAAATTTAAAGATGGTGGCAAATTTTATGACTCAATATGTAGAATATGCATTTGTATTATTATCCATCAATCATCATACATCTAGAAGATGGTGTATATTTTTATATGCACAAAGCTTATGATATAAGTACATTTAATGATGTCCAAATAGTTGATATAGAAAATGACTCTTATCATCTCTAATCAAAGAAGCATATATCCTTGGTCAGAAGTACCATAGTTAAATTGAATTGTATTAATATATCTTGCTAGTATATATACACGGCATATGTCAGGAAATTTATTGACCAGATATAACTCGTGTACAACAAGGAGATAATGTAATGTAATGGGTAAAACATTTATTTTTATACCCTTAAGGTATAAAAGATATGGATTCATATTTTCCTAACCTATCAACAAGTTTGGTTAATTTTGTAAATGCAGAGAATGTAGCAAAACAAATTCATAGATCTTATGCTATCTACTTACAAGAGGAAGTAATTAAAGTTTCACATGAAGATCATACATCAATGTTCATTGAAGGATTTCCCATTAATGGATCAAGCGACATATCAAGCTGCACATAAATGGATTACAAAGTTTTGAGCAACTTTCAAAGAAGCCCGACACGGGTAACTTATAGGATACAAGTAAAAATGAGGGGGAGCATTATACAAGTTGCACTCTTTTTCCAAAATTACCAGGGGAGAAAATACGCGATGCACTCTTTTTCCCTTAGCTTAGGTTTTGTCCCACTGGGTTTTCCTACCAAGGTTTTTAACGAGGCAGCACCACCAAGCGTATAATACATCGTTTTCTTTTATCACGTGGATAGTCAAGGGGGAGTGTTATAAATAAACTATATTATGATGACTATCCACATTCTAACTCATGTCTCTTCATGTCCTTTGTATTAATGTAAGAACACGATATATAGAGGTTATTTGTATTGCATCTTTACATCTCAATGAATTATAATTGTCTATTCTATCTTTCTCTATGTGTTACTTTGATATTTATTCTTATGTTCATATACTAATCGCTAGTAGGCCGTTGTTTCACAACATTTTTATCTTTTTCTTTTTTAATTTTGTCTGCATTACAGTTTCATTCTCATATCCTTCATATTTTTGGATGTGGAAGTTTTTTTTTGGGAGGGCTTTATGTTTAAAAATTTTTCAAAAAATTTGAGTTCGGCTATAACACTATATTTTATGTCAGTTACCGTATAAGTTTGTTTTTGTTTTTGTCTATGTGTTTAGTACGTCGTGCGGTGCAAATTTCGTTGTGTTTTACGATTTTTCTCGGTTTTGGTCATTGTTTGCTTATTTACTACTTAGTATGGTTTTACGACCCCCGCACCCATAACGCGGGGGTAAAAACACTAGTTTATATCTATAATGAAAACGTATTATATTTGATTGACTCGTTTACGAACAAAATTTAGGTTAAAACGTAGATCAATTGAAAACGTATTTTAAAATAAGCACGGAAACATGTTAATTTGATCAGAGTCATATATAGGAAAAAAATTACGTCAGAACGTAGACCAACTGAAAATGTAAACAATAAGCATAAGAACAAATTATATTTCACCCAACTCATTTCTCGGAAAAATTTACGTCGAAACGTAAATCAACTTGAATTTATACCAATACGTACATAAATATAAACATGTAAAACTCATTATAAAGTTTTTAGAAAGTTAACGGGTTATAATTATTAATGTTGAAGGTTATGGGTTAAAAGTATAAAAAAAAACACCAAAGAAACAAAAAGACAAAATGACAAAAAAAAATTTAAAAAGTGAAAACAATATTCTCAAAGTTTGTTAATTGTATTTGAGTTAACGTGCTAGTGATTTTTCTCGATATAAAATGTCTTGTAGATTACATACATGAAACCTAAAGGAGCAATAAGTGTTCAATTGACGTTATGACCCTCAAAAGGATTTTAAAACATTAAAATTGAGACAACGAGTCTCAAAAATATGCTTAGTGTCATTTTAATAGATAATTACATTATATTTGTAATTTGTTTTTAACAGAAATATTTTTATTAAAAAATAATAATTTAATGTGTATGATAAATTACGAATCATGTAAGATAAACTGTAAAATAAATTTTAATATATGTAGGATAAATTTTGATACGTATAGACAAACTTTTTTAGTGTGAAGATTGATAGTTTTAGGACTAAAATTAGTCAAAAATAATAATAAATAATATTAAAGAAAATTTATACCCTTTATTCCTTTTTTTCCTCAAATGAATTATATATTATATATATAATATATATATATATATATATATAGGGTGAGGTTATTGTGAGAAAATTTAAAAGTGTGAGAAGGATAAGAAAGATTTTGGAGGTGACATGTGTCCCTTTTTATTTTAGTAGTTTAAGGGTATAAGTGTAATTAAACTAATAAAATCTAATTATGGAATAAATATATGCAACCGATTTTTGGCAGTTATTGTAGTGATTTTCGAATTTGAAATAACACCATAGCTCATAAAAACACCACAACATGTGTATTGAAGGCATACATCTTATAAAGAACAGAAATATAACAGAAACAACACCCTAACTCATAAAAAACAATCATTTTACATACATCATATGAAAAATAAACATAACTATACCATAATTCATAAAAACACCACAACATTTATATTGAAAGCACACATCTTATAAAGAACACCCTAACATTGAATATAACAGAAATAACACCCTAATATAACACCAGTCAACACTTTAATCAGAATCAAACAGAAATATCACCCTAAATTTATAAAAACAGAAATAACACCCTAACTCTTTGAAGGCAACAGAAATCTACTGAAGACACCAGAAACCACAGCAATGAAAGGACCTTTGTCCTCGCATTAAATATAACAGGAAATAATACCATAACTCATAAAAACACCACAGCATGTATATTGAAGGCATACATCTTAAGAAGACACAGAAATATAACAGAAATAACACCCTACAATTAAAACACCATTGTATGAACATAGAAAAAACACCATGGACTAAAACATCCAAGCGAGACGTAATTTTTTCTCTACATAAGTATATCAATATGGTACTTATATTAAAGATAAAAAACACTCGTTATTATGGTGTAATTTTTTTTTAAAAAAGAGTTACGTATAAAAAGTTATTGGCGTTTAAAAAAGAAGGGGGGAACTTTGCATGTGCATTAATGTTAGTTTCTTAATTTAAAAATGTTAAATTTACCTTTATACCCTTAATCTAGAAAATTAGTTAGTTTAATAGTCAACACTATTTACATAATTGCCACTATGATCTCAACCATTAGATTAAATATCTAATGGTTTAGATTCTTTCTTATCCTTCTCACACTTTTAAATTTTCTCCATACCCTACTTCTCTCACTCTCTCATTCCTCTCTTATATATATATATATATATATATATATATATATATAGGATGGTTAAAATGAAAACCACCTTAAGTTGTGAGAACTGTAAGAACTAGGTCATCCAAAGGGTTTTTTCCAAAAAATTTTTTTCAAAAGTCATAAAAAAGATCACTTATTTTAGCAAAAATAAAAAAAAAAATGTCGCATACCCACATTTACATGAGGCATAAAAAAATATTTATATTCATGCAATTTACGCTAGCGCTTAAAAAAACTTGCATCAGTAAAACTACCGACTCGATAATTTTTTTACTTTTTTTACAGATGTGTTTATAATATTTTTATCTACGTTTGTGCAAAATAAATTTGGTCCAACTCGCGCGGGAACAACAAGTTCTCACGGTCTCGCAACTCGTGGTGATTCTCGTTTGAACCGAGCCCTATATAATATATATATAGGTAGAGGTTCATGTGAGAAAATTTAAAAGTGTGAGAAGGATAAGAAAGATTATGGAGGTAACATGTGTCCCTTTTTATTTTGGTAGTTTAAGGGTATAAGTGTAATTTAACTAATAAAATATAATTATGGAATGAATATATGCAACCAATTTTTGGCAGTTATTATAGAGATTTTCGAATTTGAAATAACACCCTAACTCATAAAAACACCACAACATGTATATTGAAGGCATACATCTTATAAAGAACAGAAATATAACTCATAAAAACACCATAACTCATAAAAACACCACAACATGTATATTGAAGGCATACATCTTATAAAGAACAAATTTATAACAAAAATAACAATAAAACTCATAAAAACACCACATCAGTTATATTGAAGGCACACATCTTATAGAAAAACACCCTAACATTGAATATAACAAAATAACACCCTTATATAACACCAGTTAACACTTCAATCAGAATCAAAACATAAATGACACCCTAAATATATAAAAACAAAAATAACTCTACATAAGTATATCAATATGGTACTCATATTAAAGATAAAAAAACACTCGTTATTATGGTGCAATTTTTATAAAAAAAAAAGAGTTACGTATAAAAAGTATTTGATGTTTAAAAAAAGAAGAGGGAACTTTACATGTGTATTAATGTTAGTTTCTTAATTTAAAAATATTAAATTTACCTTTATAACCTTAATCCTTAAAATTAGTTAGTTTAATTAAGAACTATCACGAGTTGTAAGAACCATAAGAACTCTTACTTCCCGTACGAGTTGGGCCACCATTTTTTTTGCAAAAAACGTAAATGGAAATATTATAAACACATCTGTAAAAAAATTAAAAAAAATCTCGAGTCGGTAGTTACGCCTGATGTAAATTTTGTTACAATTATGAATTTTTTTTCACCTAATGTCAAATTTTGATGCAAACATTTTTTTATTTTTTGTTGAACAAGTTAATTTTTTCTAAGATTTTTGAGAAAAAAAATCGAAAAAACCTTTTAGAAGGCCTAGATCTCATGGTTCTCAAAACTCAAGGTGGTTCTCATTTTACCCTTTCCCTGTATATATAGGGATGGGTAAAAATAAGAACCACCTTAAGTTTAAGAACCGTGAGAACTAGGCCATTCAAAAGATTTTTTAGAAATTTTTTTTCTCAAAAGTTATAAAAATCACTTGTTTCAGTAAAAAAAAATTAAAAATGCTACATACCGATATTTACGAGGCATAAAAAATATTTATCTTCGTACAAAATTTACACCAGCACGTAAAAAAAAATACTTGGATCAATCAAAACTACCGACTCGACAAATTTTTTTACTTTTTTTTTACAAATGTTTTTATAATATTTTCATTTACGTTTGTGCAAAAAAAATTTGTTTCAACTCGCACGGGAAGAAAAAGTTCTCACGGTTCTCACAACTCGTGGTGGTTCTCATTTGAACCGAGCCCGATATATATACATATACTTCAGTTCAATTAAGAACTACCACCGTTGAAACAATATATTTTTCAGTAAACGTATCTAAATCGCCTAGACCGAGCAGCTCCAGTCTATTCCGTATTTGCTATATAACTTGCGCTTAGTCTTTTTAAAATACACAGTTTTCACTAGTAAATACAATTAACCGTCACATTTTGAAAATCGTCTAAAAATGTTTAGATACTACTCGGTATATTATTTTGAAATATAACTTGGGATAAGGTAATGTTTCTTGTTACCAGCTTTACATACTTGTCAATACATATGGGGACTGAAGATGAAAACTGATACATGATTAACCAACACGCCACATTTTCAATAAATATATATAATGGCATTAGCATCTGTCAGGTGTATGCCTACATCTCGCGCTTAGGTCGTGGCCACTTACAATGAAGTGAGTCGGGGATATCCAAGACACGGTTGTATTAACTGACAATGTTTAAGTTATCAAGCAAAACGTATTAAAACGGGTTATTTAAAATTTAAGCATCATTTTCCTATGATTTAATACCTGACCAAGCGGCTAGTGTCGTATCCCAAGCCCGTATAGGGAAAATAGGCTAAGAGTATTTACCTGTTTTAGTCTTTACAAATCAAAGGCGCTAAACACAACCGTTAATCAAAAACAACTAGAACATGCATAATTTATTGGAGTCTTGTAGTCTGGAATGAACGGAACTATGATCCGTTAGAACGTTAATGGGTCTTATACAAGTCATTTGACTTTGACCGGTTAACTTTAATAAATGCGTACGGTTCGCTAGGTTAAGCGGAGACCGGATAGAATGTTTCTGAGTACAAGGACTTGTATAATATGGGTCAAATAACCAAACATTCTGATTAGAACTGATTTAGAAGGGTTTTAACTCGATTCGGCTAACTTATATATATTATGCTATATAAGTCAATCGTACGCGCATATGTGGCACCGAGCGGTCGAATGGGTATATAATAAGTCCAATATGCCAAAATATGTTTCATTATGTTACAATATCAATTTCAAACTCTGATAGTAAGTTCATTATGTTTTCAAAACATTCTTTACGCCAAAAGGGCATTTTAGGCATATTATATGGGCTTTGCATAAAACCCGACAAATGATATGATCAAGAGGTATAACCTCTAAGGGTTATTTCCTACAACAATATGATTATATTACAACCCTTAATCAGTATCCAAAGTTGCTCAAATGGGCCAGAATCGAAAGTCAAAGTAGAAGTTAAACTATTTGAATTTCGATTGCGACCGAGCTCTAAGCAGGAAATGATGAGTTGGACATGATCTAACATATCCTAGTATGCTACATAAACTTTGTAATGTCAAAAATAGGTTTCGATACCTAGAAGTTCATTTAACGTATTTACAAAATCTGCGTTTTTGAGTTTTATTTAATAAAACTTTGACCCGTCATTTCACTAACTTAACTTGATCTTCAAAAGGTGCCATCATAAGGAAATAAAACATTCATTATTATGATCACGTAGCCATGTTCGATTTGAACTTTGGCTTGATCAAATTGGTCATAACCGAAAGTGAATGCAAAAGTCAATTTGCTCAACTTTCGGCTAATAACTAGCCTATAATTGAAAAAGAATTGAAGGAGAACACTTACACGTGTTCAAGGGAAGTCTAAGCTTCAAGTAGGAGGCTTCTTTAGATCATAAACACTCCAGGAGATAGAGAGAAAGATTTATAAAAGGTGCAAGTTCAAATGGTGAACTTGATAACCTATTTATAACTGGATTCAAGCTCCCAAATGATGCCAAGGTGTGTCCAGGAGTGTTATAGAGAAGATTAGTGGCGGGACACATATTCTAGGGAGGCTTAAAGGTGGCACAATTCTACCAAAGATGGCAGGGAGACCAAAGATGGCAGGGAGCAGCTGCAGCAGCTGCTAGCTGCTTCTGTTGTGGCAAAGACACCCTTACGGACCGTAAGAGTGATGGCTTACAGTCCGTAAGGACCTTATTGGCACCCACTGTTTTAAACAGCCTTACGGATCATAAGGCATATGCCTTGCGGTTCGTAAGGGACCGTCAGAAGCCAATTCTTTAGCATTTTCTCATATTTGACCTCTCAACTTTCATCTTTCCACATTTTTTATGAAATTGGTCCCTCTCGTCTAACTTATCGGGAATATTTGAGAGTTACCGGACACATGTTGCCATATTATTTGCCATTTTGAGGTGTCACATCTGGATTTCCAAATTCACTTAGGATGAATTATAGTTATTTTATTGGCAAAATGTGAGGTTAATTAACTCAAAGACCCGGCTCCTAGCTAAGGTTACAATGAATTTTTCTTAGGCTTTATAAGATGTGACTTTAAGGTTAAAATAGAATTAGAGCCGGTTAAAAATAATTCATTGCCCAATCCTAGAGAAATTCTTTTTAAGGAATAATCCCCTAATCTTGAGTTAGTTACATACAACTACTCTTCTTTCTTAATGACACTTGTGATTAATTAGGGTGATTGATATTTATTTAACGGGTGGCGTTATAATAACAAAAATATATAAAGACGTATAGTATTTTAATATAGGTTCACCAACTGTTGGACGGCGCCAAGTATAAAAGATAGACTATGTTAGACGAGTCACTAGACCAAGTTTTGGCTAATCATTGATGCCTAGCATATAGACTGTGCAGGCCAACAATGATATTCTTGATAAACGAGGGTTTCACAAGATGTGTTTCCACAAATGGGTTAACCACTTCTCCAATATAGGATTTCCCTTATTGGTATATGAGTTGTTACATACCATGAGTGTACTAATAAGCTTCACATTCATTGGTTATCAAGAACTCCCACAAGATCAAAGACCAAAATAATCACAAGCTTGTTACGAAAGAATAAGAGTAGAAGAAATTATTAAAGACATAACACACCTCTTTCACTAAAGATTAAACATTTAATTCACACTAAGTTTCATCTTCAACCCAAGCAATACAATAAGTATAGCCTATAAATGGCGATATCTTGTCCATATACAATGATTATCGAGCGAATTATAAAGGATCAAGGATGACAGGGTTAAACAACTTTGAATAAGAGTTATTGATTAAAAGTCCCTTCTCTCTCTCAACTAAGCTAGTACAAGTATTTTATGGAGTGATCCCAAACTTCTTTTGGCCTCTCAAGATCAGAGGTTTAGTGTGTGAAACATGAAAGAGAAGTGGTGAAACATGATGGTGAAAATGGGCAGCCAAGGCTTCCTATTTATAGGCTGGATGAGACCATGGGTGCACGGGCGTGCCTTATGGGGCATGACCATGCCTTGTGAGGATTCCCGACACTGCTTGTCTTATTGTCCTTTATTGATGTAGTCAGTTGTGATTCTTGTATAGGCACGGCGTGCATCGTGAAGCACGATCGTGTATGCTTATGTGTCCCCGACAAGTTTTGAATAAGTGGCATTTTCTGGTCGGTTCTTGAACCTTTTATCCTTGTCCTATCTTGAGCACGGGCGTGCCTGGCCTTTGGTTGACTTTTGTTGATCATTTCATAGGGTGACTTGTTTACCTTGTGTTGCTTGGTGTTGTGCAAGATCATACCCATAGCTTGGTATGGTTGTGCCTATCTGGTGAGTTGTTGATTTCCTTAGAATCTCGGGTTATTACTTTATTTGTGCTATTTGATCACTTCTTTTCAACCCGAGGCCTTAAAAACCTCCATTTGTTAAATAGGAATGATTTAGGTAGCATTTGCAACTAAAAAGTCATTAAAGTACTTAGATTTTAGGGGTAATTATGCATTAAAAATATGTATAATTGATAACACACCACCATCGCCTTTGCGCTAAAACCTTCTAACATGAGACCGGCACCTGATGCTTCTTTTGTAGGTTGATTTTTTAAGGGATTTCAAAGGTATGTTGGGGCTTGCTTCAATAACATCTTTAATTTCTCTAGCAATAGAGCTAACAGTGTAGAGTTCGACATTTCTTGTTTGCAAACATTGATGTTCTTTTACAAAAGTTGTAACATACCATACATCTTCTACACTTTTCCTTTATATATGCAACACCCAAGTACAAGTGGGCTTTAGATGCTTTTTTTAGGTGTCTTATTTAATTTCTTTGTCCCACCACTCACTCTTGAAGATTCCCAGATTTATAGCCCCTCTAACTTGTGAACACTCCCCATTTGTGGCCCCATCATCTTCTAATAGCAATACCTCATTTGTGGCTCTACATTCTTTTAGCCCACTCGGTGTGAGGGGTCGTCCAGGCCCGGCTTGGACCGGCGACGCCCCCTAACACCGCGTCGGGTGGGTCATAGGCGTCGTAATCGTCCGCCTGCGGACGTTGGAGACGGGTCGGATAAAGAGGCAAATTTAGAACAATAATAATAGAAAAATAACAAGTGGGTGAGAAAAACTAACTCGTCTTCAAACATAAGCCGGCGTTGGACAACATCCATGGTGGAATCTGCATCGCCACCGAGCGGCGGAGACGTAACCAGAGAAGACTAAGACGAGACGCCGGAGGTGAAAGAGAAAACAGGTAAGCAGGGTTTGAAAGAGATGAAGTGAGGTGGGGTAGAGGTTGAAGACAATGAAAAGGGATAAGAATGCTTAGGGCTTTGAGAATGGCGAATTGAACATTTTGAGATCAAAGATTGCGCCATTCTTGCAAGTGGAAGTGATGAGTTGGATGCAAGAATGGTGGTGGGTATGGTTAGTGGTCAGATGTGTAGAAGGTTTTTAAAAACTAGTTTAATTAAAAAAAAATAAATTAACTAGGTGAGGTCGGGTCGTCACCCATTTCCTAGCTTCCATCCCTGGAGGGGCGTCCTCCAAGGACTCTAACGTGTATGCTGACGTGCGGGTCGTCCTAGAGAGGCCCGTCACCCACACCGAGTAGCCTTAAAGACTCCTTGTTTTACCTCGAGAAGCTACAAATTCTGGATTGGTTCCTACACAAATCACACAGTATCTAACATTATCATTTCTCACTACAAGCAATTGTCTTCTGGTCTTAATAACATGTCTTTTAACAGTTAGCTTGATCTCCTTTTGTCTAGAATACTTTGACCAATAAAGAATTGACTTGGTACAACACCCTTGTAGTGTTTCTTCTTCTTTTTCCTAAGTTTCTTTACTGCAGTTTTCAATGGAGGGTCATTTAGTTCATCAGTCGGGCTATCAAAGTCATATAGGTCTACTTTTAGGCATCATTATCAATCCTATCCATGTCATCTTCATCAATAAGTTCTTCATCAACCTCCATGTCAACAACAGATCTAAACGCATCCGTTGCAACTTCCACATCCTTAACCATATTATCCTTATCCACCATAAAATCGAAATCATCATATTCATCTTGTCCATCCTCGCCATCAGCCTCATATGGACCCTCCGCATCCACAACATCCTCATTATGATCAATAAATTGTGCAAGAAACACATCATTAGACATATGATAAGCATCCCCATGCACAACATCCTTATTCTGAACATGGCTAGCCTTATTGATGCCACTCAATTCATAACACTCCATGATTAAGAGGCCCAACCTAATCAATAATATCCTGAATTATCACATTATTACTCTGATTAGGAACTTAAAAGCTTGATCTCAAATTTATGACCCAATGTTCAATGTAGATCTCTATTACTTTAAACTCGCTCACATATTGTATCATGTCTAGCACATCTTTATCATTACCAAGACCACTAACATAATAACAAGTGCTTTATTCTTTAATATAACTATAGTCTTTCTACATAAAAATTGTTAAACAATGATGTTATGAAGTAGGCGAATCTCAGCATGGTGTTATTAAGTTATGTACTACCTAGTTTGCCTTTTGAATAAAAATGGTATCAATATTGAAATCTTGAGGATTTAGATTCAAAAAGTTTCATTTTTATACCATGTGGCAAAAGTGATTTAAACTCAGGAACCATTTAACATTTTACTCAATTTGTAGTTACAATTTAAATTAAATTAACAGTGGTAAAAAATATTTAAATAACTAAGTATATTTTAATAGAGTTAAAATTTATTAATTATATATAAAAAGTAATAGACAGTTAAAAAGGTGTTTTAAAAGTAACTTAACAAAACTTTTAACTATTAAATCAAAGTTTATTTTTATAAGGACATATTTTGACGATTGTATGTGATAAAGTTAATATATATATATAAAATATATATAAATTATTTGTGTGTTAGAGAATGAAAGGAGGATGGGGGTTTCATTTCAGAATAAATCTTAGTTTGAGAAGATGAAAAACGAATTTCAATCATTAGATTATTGATTAATGACTCAAATTAATCGGGACGTTTCCATCTTTCAGGGGTATTTTTGCTAGACCCCGAATACCATGTGGCGGTGTTCCGTGGACTCACCAAGTGTTACCGAAGGTTACAAGAGCTTCACCTTGTGCCACCTATACATGAGAATTTGTTACCCAACATGGTATGTGTGTGTGGGGGGTGTTATATGCGCACACACACCATCTTTATGAAATGTGATGTCTATTTTTTATGTTTTAACTCAATAACTAAGAAGTTAAAGGCCCAATTAATTAATTACAATTGTTTAAGAGTTTAACCTAATTAAATAAACACAAAACAAAGGTAAATAATATAGAATTATTATGTAAGGAGTAGAAGTAAACATTATTATTAAAAAATAATGAAAAATAAAAAACAAATAAACCCAAACAAATGTTGCCAGGAACACAAACTAAATAGTCACGATCGAGTTCAACTCATACTAAGGAACGAAAGATTTACTCTTTAAGGTTACATGGTGTTCAATAAAGCCCTTAGGGGCTTTATCACACCACGTAAGTGTCACACCCCGGATTTCCAACCCCGAAATCCATACACCGGTGGGCCCGGGTTGGCAGTAGCGTGACGTCAGTTGATAATCATCATAGTTAATTAAACACGGCACATCGGAAGTCTTGGAGTAAAATTACTATTACAAACCGAATGTTCGAAAATACAAAATAATATACAGGCTCGTAAAAGAAATCCATAGGCGGATCATAAAATGTACATGGAAAGAATATAAAACAGACTTTGGGCAGATTTAGGATTTGCAAGATCCTCGATCACTACCGAGCACTTCCGGCCTATTTTCGTATTGTACCTGCAGATTAGTCTTTTGAAAATACGTCAGCTTTCGCTGTTAAATACACCCAACCGACTCGTTTTGAAAATATTCCAAAAATGTTTTAAGTGCGTATCAGCACAAAATCTTTCTATAACTTGGGTTAATTGACTGTCCAACCTTGTTAACAGATTTACATGTTTGTCATACATACGGGGCTCGACACGGAAACCGAGACACAATTAACGTACACACCACTTTGGACTCACGAAGGAGTCAATTCCTTCCCAACCTTGTGGGAATGCATAATTGAGCGTCTATCGGGTGTATGCCTACACCCGCGCTAAGGTCGTGGTCATTTCGATTGTAATGAGCCGAGGATATCCAGGACACGGTAGTTAACCCCCGATGTTTAATTTATCAAACAAAACAGATTAAAACAGAATATGCGGATCTCTATTCCGAACCGTCGTTCGATTAATCTCATTTCTGACCAAGCGGTAATAATTTACCGTAACCCTAGCTCGTATAGGGGAAATAAGTCGAGAGTATTGACCTGAGCTAGTCTTCTTTAAATTTTTTAATAACTCAGTCGTACACAAAAAGGACTAAGTGCAGATAGCATTTATCGGCAAGTCTCTAGTCTGGATTATGGCATAAAGTAACCAATTAAATACTAACGGTCTTATTTAAGTCATAGACTTAGACCGACTAGCGTACTTGATCAAAACGCATGACGCTAGATTAAACGATGATTGGATAGAATGTAGTTTAATCCCAACAAGTACCTTGACTTGTTTAATATGGGTAAACTATTGACATTCTAGATTTTGAGACTTAAATGACAAGGTTAAACCCGTTTTGGTTAACTTCCGTAAAATAGTTACATATACGTAACTATGCGCATATTAGCTATATCGGGTAACCAGATAAGTTATGGACAAGTTCTATATGCCATTATACTTTAAATAAGTTAATATATCAGTAGGATATCAACTTGTATGCCCGTTAAGGTTTTAAAATGAAATTATGCCTCATGAGGGTGTTTTGGTAATTTTTATATATCATATAAAAGGAACTTGAATATAATTTAATATTATGATTACAAGTATTCTGGAAAAATACTTTATTTATAATATAATATCAGTAGGATACCAATTATATGTGTATTTTACCTTTTATGACTAAACTATGCACCGATGGGCATTTTGGTCATTTTACTCAGAGTTTATAACATGTACCTATTGTAAATATGTTTAAAATAAGTTTTAAAATCATTAGGTATCAAGTTTTAGTCAATAATATGGTTTAAAACCATACTATGCGCCGAAACGACGCTTATGTTGTAAAATGACGTTTTATGCGATTTTTAATGAAAACTGACATTTGGATCAGATTAAAATGTTTAAAATATGTTATTTAATACAACATATCAATAGGTAAATGATTTACCTTGAAAAGATTGATAAAAATCATTTTATGAGTCACAAGGACTAAAACCGACATTTATCGACATAGTTTAAGGACCTGTTTGAAAACTCAGTTTATAACTTGGTTTAACATCCCAAATAATCCTACTTATAATATTACATCAGTAGGAAACTCATTTTCAAGTTTATTATCATTAAAACCTTGATTTATGTAAAAATGACATTTTGGTCAAAGGTGGCATAATTATGGAACTTGTGCATAAACTTGGATTCTGATTATGATCATGTAATATAACCTCATAAAGTTATGGTAAATTATATTATGATCATAATGCAACTTTAGATCAGTAGGTAACTAATCTAAATCAGGTCAGAATCGAAAGTCAAAGTAGAAGTCAAACCTTGCGACTTTCGGTTGCGAACCGACCCTAGAACTGAAATTGACGAGCCGAACATGTTTATACATGTTCTAATAATTATTACCAACTTGTTTTAGTGTCAAAACAGGTTTCGTAACATATATAATATCAATTTATGATTTTTCCGAAAAATGGCTTGTTTGACTTTTTAATAACTTAACTTTGACCCATCAATTGGTCTAGCTAACGTGATCTTCAGAAGGTGCCATTTATAGGGACTAACACCCACCTTATTACGATCACCTAGCCATGTTCATTTTGAACAATGGTTGGACTATAATGGTCTTAACCGAAAGTTAAAGCGTTTTCCGTAAAACGCTTGACTTTTGGCTATAAAAGCCTATAAACGAAAATGTAAGAGCAAGGATGTAACATTCATGTAAAACGGGTTTCAAAACCCGCCCCGTTTAAAAATCAAGTATTCATCTAAATGTTCGTTGCGTATTTATTGTGTTTGTTATTTTATTTTAATATTCATAACTAATAAATAACTCATAATTAAAAAGATAACCAATAAATAATAATAATAAGTTATATAAAATAAGCCTTAACAAAAATAAATAAATAAATAAATAAACTAACTCAAAAGGAGTAGCCGGGTCTCGAACCCGGGTCTCCCGTATAATTACACACACCAAACACCACTGTACTGCGCGCACACTTGTGCTATGAAATAAAACAAATGATTCTTATTTTCTAACCCGCTTAAACCTGCAAACCTTCTTTCAAAAAAATGGGTAACCGCACAAAATTTAATCAAGCATAATTTTTGCGATTTCCGAAACTGTTAAACCAGTTTCAAATTTCTGCAATCAAACACCAATAAATCCATTTCGGTTATAGGTTGAAGAATCATCAACCCATAATTTTAGCCGTAACCGAAACCCTCATGATTGCAAGAGCAACTATATAAATCGATCCTTTCACTCATAAGAACTCGCACATATCACACCCCGACCCGCAGCGGAATAAGAGTCGGGGCATAATTGGGTTATCACCAAAGCTCATGATATTTACTAATATGTTTCATATATATTAAAGTCAAAATTACATTCTCCATAATCCAAACATGTCCATACAAATACAAAGAAAAATAACCAACTAAACAATTCCAAGCTCTAAATCATTTTATTCTTCTAGGCCAATCCTATGAGTTTCTTGCTGCAGCTGGTTCACCTGTATCATGTGTAAAAATGGGAGTTTTTGGGTCAACATAAGTTGACGAGTGAACCTTGTTAGATAAACATTTATTATTGATTTTCTTGTTATTTTATCAACGAAAAATTGTGCATAATCATAAGTGAGCAAATGTAAATAGTCAATCAGTAACAATGACAACCACAAACTATAACATACAATAACATACAATAACATACAATAACATAAATGGGGAATAAACGGCATATGATGTATGTACTGAAAATGATAAATGTCTGTGCGATCAAGGCTCAATCAAACGGAGCCGATCGTATTGCATGTACTGAAAATGATAAATGTCTGTGCGATCAAGGCTCAATCAAACGGAGCCGATCGTATGTTGGCACGCCAGGTTCACGCTCATAATGTAATGGGGAACATGCTCAACGCTCATAATGTAATGGGGAGCGGCGGCTTATGAAATTGCATGTACTGAAATAAATAAATTAAATCTGAACAATAACCACACAAACAGTTGAAACAAGCTGAATACACATTTGTTCATGATATGATGT
Source organism: Scalesia atractyloides (assembly GCA_947069175.1). Lineage (NCBI taxonomy): Eukaryota > Viridiplantae > Streptophyta > Magnoliopsida > Asterales > Asteraceae > Scalesia > Scalesia atractyloides. The sequence continues at coordinate 72,519,958 of CAMTDV010000002.1, forward strand.
ATGCACAATGATTTAAATATAATAAATGGCAAGACACATGATACACCCAAAAAACGTGATTAAAACGGGGAATTTGTAAAGATTCACTCACATTGGGTGCGTTTGGTTGGAGATGATGAGATGCGCACGAGTTGGAAGGATTGAACAACGAGTATTAACTAACCTAAATGATAACGGAAAATATAGTAAATGAGTGGATTTTATTGATAATTTTAATAGGATTTTTTTTAGATATATTTTTGGTGAGTTTAAGGCTATTTCCTAACTTTAAAAACATTATTTTTAAGTATTTTTAATTGATTTTTAAATTAAATTAAATAAATAAAATATAAAAATATGTTGACTTTTGCATCGACCGTTGACCGTTGACGGTTTGACTTGTTGACCGGTTTTATTGTGTAATTGTATGCGCCGGGTGAGGCTCGAACCCGAGACCTCCTGTTCGCGTGCACGCAGCTCTACCAACTGAGCTACGTGTCTAACCTGAAATAATTCTGTTTTTAATTATACTTATATACTAACCCAATTTATTCAAAATTCTTTTATTTTCAAAAATATTTTAAATCATCGAACCGGTGTCACTAACAGGTCTCGAACCCGGGACCTGTGCTTTATCGTTACACACAGTCCACCGCTGGACTGTGTGTCTAACTTGTTTAATATACAGATTTTTATTATCCTTAACATCTAATTGCGAAAAGGATCCGATTCATTTAGAGAAAAAGAACATGTTAATTACGAGGTATACGTGTGTCAAGGATCGAACTCGCGGCGTGTGATTTGTATGTGCACACAGTCCACCGCTGGACTGTGTGTCTAACCCGTTTACAATATCCATTTTAATTAATCTTAATATCATCTACTACTTCGTCTTCTTCGTCTATAACACAGACAACGGTTATCTCGCTGTTATTTGTTTAATTCAGTTAACGAATAATATGAACAAGTTGAAAGGTGATGAACGGAGAAGGTTTGGGGAAAGAAAGTACCGGAACAGGTCGTCGTTCTCGAAACTCCGGCAAGGATCGTCGGCTCTGATTATGAGCTTCCTCTGTTCGGGTCAATTACCAAATTTGATTGATTAGTTATGAAAGTGAGGTACTAAACAAGGATTAACAGAGGTTTTGAATGTTCATACCAATTCACCGCGTGAGATTGGAAATTCCAGAAGTTTTCCGGCGAGAGCTGAATATTCCGGCTATGTCGTCTGGGATTGATTCTGATTGTTGGTTTGAAGTTAGTAACAGTCTAACAACGGATTGAAACTGAAATAGTCGAAGTATTTACCGTATTAATGAAGGTCTCGGTTTTCCGGCGACTTGCAGAGATTTTCCGGCGAGTTAAAAAAAACCTTTCTGATGAACGGAATGTATAACGAAAGTGAAATTTCAGGTTTGTAGAATGATTTTGAGTCGAGAGAGGAAACAATTGTGGGCGTAAATCAGATATTGAATATCTTCGGTTATAAAACCGTTCATCATAAAAATTTAAGTTAATTCAAGTCTGAATTGATTAGGATCGTCGGTGCATCGGTTATAAACCAGAATTCGCGATTACTCAAACATTTTGGACGGTTGAATAGCCGATTACGGTTTTCAGTTTGCGCAGCCGGTTAATCTATGATTGACTATAAAATTTATTTGTTTCCTAGAGTTGACAGAAAACAACAAGTGGCGGAGTGGTTATGTGTGTGTGTGATAAGGCTTTGAGTTTCAAAACCGGCTGACCCGGGTTCGAGTCCCGGCAGCCTCATTTTCTTTGTAATTATTTTATTTTTACTTTTTATCAAGTATAACTTTTATAGTTTAGTTTGTTTATTAATTATGCATCATAAAAATTAAAATGGACATAAATACGCAACATGACATTTATAACTTGATATTCGGTTACAAAACGGAGCGGGTTTGGAAACCCGTTTTTGACAAATGTTACAGCACATACCTCTTTATTCTCTCTAAAATCCTCTGTCTACAACATCCTGCTCAAATCGTTGTCGCCGGAAAATTCTCGCCGGAGTCAATCACCGGAATCATCGCAACTCTAATTATCTGTGAGTATAAATTACTTCTATGTTCATACTAAATTCTGTTAGTTGCAAACCAGTAACTTGAACCATTAAAAACAAATAAATCGATCGAGTCCAGTTCTGGGATAAACTACGTTGAAGAAGATGAAGTTGTGTTGCGTATATTTATATTTTTAAAATCGGATTATAACCGTGTTAGACGCACAGTCCAGTGGTGGACTGTGTGCAGATATGACATGAAGGATTTGGGTTCGATTCGTGCACTTAACCGGCCGGTTTTCTGTGATAAATCTCAAATTTTTTAAGGCTGCAGAACACCTCTTGTTAGTTGATAAGAGAAATAAAAACACTAAACCAAATGGGTTAGACACCCAGCCCAACTGGTTGGGCTGGGTGCAAGTCACCCTAAGGTCGCAGGTTCGAGTTATGTCCAACACACCGGTTTAGTTGATTTAAAAAAAAACCTTTTTAATTAAATGATTTCTGAATTAAGGAAAACAGTACATAAGTATAATAAAAATCAAAGATCTAATGGGTTAGACACGTAGCTCAGTTGGAAGAGCTGCGTGCACGCAACCGAGAGGTCACGAGTTCGAACCTCACCACACCCTGCCAAAATCCATCAGTTGAACCGGTCAGGTCTCCTTGTCAGACCTGACAAGGTTTTTATTATTATTTTATTTTTATTTAATTATTTCTATTACATATATTTTAGTTAAAGATAAATTAAAAATATTAAAAAAAATAATACAATTTCAAAGGGTTTATAAATTCCAATAAATACGACCAAAAATACCCTAAAAACCTAACAAAAAGTATTAAATTAAGATATTAATTGGTTTATATTTATCGAATTATCGCATTATTATTTTAGGTTTGTATTCGTTGTCAATCAACTCCTCAATTCGTACGCATTCATTATCAAACAAGGAACACACCCACTGTGAGTGAATTCTTACAAATTCTCCTTTTTATTCATGTTTTGGGGTGTATCATGTGTCGCTTTATTTATTTCATTTATTCAAACTTGTGCTATTACCATTATATGATCTAAACGTGTGATGTAAATGTTGTTTGTTGTGATGTGTGTTTACATTTTCTCAAGTTGCGTGCAAATCATTCATTAGGCCCATCAGTTCCTCATTGGAGACGAGTTGAACATCGCGTGCCTCATTAGATCGGCTCCGTTTGATTGAGCCTTGATCTCATTGTTCATCATTTGGTGTTTGCGTGTGCATTAATTGATATTATGTGTATTGTGATTAAATTTACATATACGTATACTCATATGTGGTTATGCACCTTTTTATAACCAATATAACAAATTCGTTCAAATGTTTTCATAAGATTCACTCGCCAACTTTTGTTGACCCAAAACCCTATTTTTACACATGATACAGGTGGACAGGTTGAAGCAAGGAACACATAGGAAATTGCCTTAGAAGAAAAATAAAGAAGTCATGAAAAATGTATTTAAACATGTTGTGCTTGTATGTTTATTGAAATTTCTTCTTTAAAAAGAAATAATAAATATGAAACTTTATAGTAAATGTCATGAGCTTTGATGAAAACCCAATCATGCCCCGACTACCATTTCCGCTGCGGGTCAGGGTGTGACAGATTGGTATCAGAGCTTTTGACTATAGGGATATAGGATAGCTTATTAGACTCTTAGAGCCTATACTATAGTTGATTAGATTTTATTTGTTTATGTGGTTACATGCAAACTCATGATGTTTATTTGTTTCGTATTTATTACACACACAAATGCATGCAAACACTTCCACTATCATTTTGTGTGATACTTAATGAGTTATACTTGTTGTCAAACATAACATGCTTACATATACATTCATCACGCATATTTCAAATGTTCACATATTCAAATCATCCTCATATTTCCTTTATTCAAGATTTTGTAGCATTTTTCGTTTTCCAATCTCATCAAAGTGAGTTCTACGACGGGCATGTAGTAACTGGAAGGGTACAAGTACCGGTAGTCGAAACGTCCTGTCTAGGTTGGCACTCGTATAAATCCAATATAACGGACTAGTTGCCTACCTGGGGACTAACGATGAGAGTACGAAGGACCTATTAGGCCAAAGCATGCCACACCAAACGTCGTTCGAACTAACCCTACTTTGAGTTGTCATTGTGTCCATACCAGGACACCCTCCGAACTTATACTTTGCTGTCATGTTTTACGATTTTCATTCGATTGGCGCAAGTGTTATCAGGCCAACACCAATATGAACCCTACCAGAGCCCAGTAGTCATGGGGGCCCACATGACTACCAAGGCCAAGTAAGGGGACATATGGGAGCCCAAACATGAGCAAAGCCCAAGACATCCTATGGATGTAGCAAATTTATTTTCTTCATTTGTTTTGTGAATGTTCATTTCTAAATACGACACATGACACCTAAAACGTCAAACTCATACTCTCGATACGTATTCCTTGTAGATGTCTTCTAGTCACTCTCGTAGAGGTAGGAGATCAGGAAAATCCCGCGAGCGCATGGCTGCCCAAATCGCTCAACAAATGGCCGCCGTAATACCCAACATCGTAGTTCAAGTCCAACAAGCCCTTGTCGCCAATCCTATAACCCCAACCAATCTAGAAGGACAAAATGTCGCCAACCCTCCTCTCAACACCACTAAATGCACCTTCAAGCATTTCAAATCCTGCGATCCTCCAAAATACGAAGGGACTGAAGGTGTCACCGCTCTCCTCCATTGGTTTGAGGATATGGAAAACACTTTTCTCAATTGCGACTGCCCCGATGATCGCAAGGTGCGATATGCTACCGGTCGTTTGTTCGGAGTAGCACTTACATGGTGGAATACAGAGAAGGGCAAGCGAGGTGCTGAGGATGCTATGACCTTGACTTGGGAAGAGTTGAGGGAGATCATGACAAGACGTTTCTGTCCAAGAAGCGAAATCAAGAAATTAGAAGATGAGTTCTACTCTTTGAAACAAAAGGAGGACGACCATACCACATACAACAAGAGATTCCTTGAGTTGAATCAGATGGTCCCCAACTTGTTCACTCCCCTCTACCGTTTGATCGAACACTACATTCGAGGTCTTCCTTAAAAAATTCAAGACCCTGTAATAAGTACCACACCTGCAACTTTGGAAGCAGCAATGGAGTTAGCTACAGAGCTCACCGAAAACCACATACGGAATAAAGGCTTCAAGGAGGAGAAGAAGAAGGATAAAGCATCAACCGAAACCTCAAACTCCACCCAGACCGAATCCTCTTCTCAACCCACTTCTAAGAGAAAACGAGATGGGCAAAATTTCGCTGTCACCCAAGGCGATCAACCAGCTCCACAAGCCGTACCCCTCCAAGCTATCCCAATCACTCAAGTAGCACCCAACCCTACTTACACAAATAAGAAACCTTACATTGGACCTCACCCTCAATGCAACACCTGTTTTTATCACCATCCATCTACCGTACCTTGTCGACTATGTGCTAAATGTGGGCGTTATGGTCATTTGAGCAAAACTTGTCGTACCCCTCAAAACCAAGCTTCACCCCCTACCCAAAACATGATCCAATCATATCAACAACCCCAATACCCCATGTTTCCACATGTTCGAGCTTGCTTTAATTGTGGGGACCCTACCCATTTTAGAAACACGTGCCCTCGATTGGTTAACATCATAAACGCCCAAGCTCAAGCAAACCCAGTTAACCAAGCAAATCAAGCAAACCCAGCTCCACCACCAGCAAGAGGAAGAGCTTACAACATCAACGCCAATCCTGTTGAAGATAATAACGGCCCAAACGAACCACCCAACTAGCCTTCCCTCACCAAGAGTCAAGACTCAACTCCAACCGTCTAGTTCCTAATGTTTTCTCAATCTTTACGTATCCCTGTTATAAATTGGGAATTTATGTATCCAAGAATTTTAATGCAACTTGATATTACAGTTTTGTTTTATGTCTTTACTCATTTAACTTTCATATCATCATACATCACGACGTATCTCGATCTCATCATTTAAAGAAGTTGGGTTGTGTCTCACTTTTACATAGACTGACCCCTTTATCATAACAAACGAGAGAGGTACTGTCGTCATTCAGTCATGTATTCTTTCAGATTTGAGATTTAAGCTTTGACTATTGTGTTTGTTTATGGTTTGTAGATTTTAGAATCACATAGAACTAATCATAACTTACTGACAAAGCCAATGAAAATTTGACAAGAATATGGTGGATACGCCGCTGGTACTTCCTATGTATAAGTATTCTTGTCAAAGGATCAGAGGCATTGTCAGGCGGTTATGAGAGGTTCCGTGTAGGTTTAAATATCGTCATGGTTGAAGTTTTTGTTTTATGATATAACCTTATCTTTTCAAACGTATCAATTCTCTCAAAACTCTTATGCATGAGATCATACCTAGTCAATCAACTCTGTTTATCCATGTTCCGCATTTTTATACTTTAGGCATCAAAAAGCGATTCCTGTGGCAGAGTATTCAACCCTTACTAGGAACGTTACCGCCTCAAATAAAATTTAAACTTTCACCCTCTTCTGATTAGGTAATGGTCCAATTTAAAACACCCTCCCTTCGAGTCAAATATACCACTACTTAAATTTCGGGACGAAATTTCTAAAAGTAGGGGATACTGTAATATTCATGTAAAACGGGTTTCAAAACCCGCCCCGTTTAAAAATCAAGTATTCATCTAAATGTTCGTTGCGTATTTATTGTGTTAGTTATTTTATATTAATATTCATAACTAATAAATAACTCTATAATTAAAAAGATAAACAATAATAATAATATAAGTTATATAAAAAAGCCTTAACAAAAATAAATAAATAAATAAATAAATAAACTCAAAAGGAGTAGCCGGGTCTCGAACCCGGGTCTCCCGTATAATTACACCCACCAAACACCACTGTACTGCGCGCACACTTGTGCTATGAAATGAAAACAAATGATTCTTATTTTCTAACCCGCTTAAACCTGCAAACCTTCTTTCAAAAAAATGGGTAACCGCGCAAAATTTAATAAAGCATAATTTTTGCGATTTCCGAAACTGTTAAACCAGTTTCAAATTTCTGCAATCAAACACCAATAAATCCATTTCGGTTATAGGTTGAAGAATCATTAACCCATAATTTTAGCCGTAACCGAAACCCTCATGATTGCAAGAGCAACTATATAAATCGATCCTTTCACTCATAAGAACTCGCACATACCTCTTTATTCTCTCTAAAATCCTCTGTCTACAACATCCTGCTAAAATCGTTGTCGCCGGAAAATTCTTGCCGGAGTCAATCACCGGAATAATCGCAACTCTAATTATCTGTGAGTATAAATTACTTCTATGTTCATACTAAATTCTGTTAGTTGTAAACCAGTAACTTGAACCATTAAAAACAAATAAATCGATCGAGTCCAGTTCTGGGATAAACTACGTTGAAGAAGATGAAGTTGTGTTGCGTATATTTATATTTTTAAAATGGGATTATAACGGGTTAGACACACAGTCCAGTGGTGGACTGTGTGCAGATATAACATGAAGGATCTGGGTTCGATTCGTGCACTTAACCGGCCGGTTTTCTGTGATAAATCTTAAATTTTTTTAAGGCTGCAGAACACCTCTTGTTATTGATAAGAGAAATAAAAACATTAAACCAAATGGGTTAGACACCCAGCCCAACTGGTTGGGCTGGGTGCAAGTCACACTAAGGTCGCAGGTTCGAGTTATGTCCAACACACCGGTTTAGTTGATTTAAAAAAAAAACCTTTTTAATTAAATGATTTCTGAATTAAGGAAAACAGTACATAAGTATAATAAAAATCAAAGATCTAATGGGTTAGACACGTAGCTCAGTTGGAAGAGCTGCGTGCACGTAACCGAGAGGTCACGAGTTCGAACCTCACCATACGCTGCCAAAAGCCATCAGTTGAACCGGTCAGGTCTCCTTGTCAGACCTGACAAGGTTTTTATTATTATTTTATTTTTATTTAATTATTTCTATTACATATATTTTAGTTAAAGATAAATTAAAAATATTAAAAAAATAATAATACAATTTCAAGGGTTTATAAATTCCAATAAATACGACCAAAAATACCCTAAAAACCTAACAAAAAGTATTAAATTAAGATATTAATTGGTTTATATTTATCGAATTATCGCATTATTATTTTAGGTTTGTATTCGTTGTCGATCAACTCCTCAATTCGTACGCATTCATTATCAAACAAGGAACACACCCACTGTGAGTGAATTCTTACAAATTCTCCTTTTTATTCATGTTTTGGGGTGTATCATGTGTCGCTTTATTTATTTCATTTATTCAAACTTGTGCTATTACCATTATATGATCTAAATGTGTGATGTAAATGTTGTTTGTTGTGATGTGTGTTTACATTTTCTCAAGTTGCGTGCAAATCATTCATTAGGCCCATCAGTTCCTCGTTGGAGACGAGTTGAACATCGCGTGCCTCATTAGATCGGCTCCGTTTGATTGAGCCTTGATCTCATTGTTCATCATTTGGTGTGTGCGTGTGCATTAATTGATATTATGTGTATTGTGATTAAATTTACATATACGTTATACTCATATGTGGTTATGCACCTTTTTATAACCAATATAACAATTCGTTCAAATGTTTTCATAAGATTCACTCGCCAACTTTTGTTGACCCAAAACCCTATTTTTACACATGATACAGGTGGACAGGTTGAAGCAAGGAACACATAGGAAATTGCCTTAGAAGAAAAATAAAGAAGTCATGAAAAATGTATTTAAACATGTTGTGCTTGTATGTTTATTGTAATTTCTTCTTTAAAAAGAAATAATAAATATGAAACTTTATAGTAAATGTCATGAGCTTTGATGAAAACCCAATCATGCCCCGACTACCATTTCCGCTGCGGGTCAGGGTGTGACAAAGGAACACTTACAAGAGGTCCCTACAATGCAAGAGAACTAAGTTGGATGCTCATTCCAGCTAGGAACTTCGAGAGGAGGGAGAAGAGTTATGTTTTAGAAAGGTGCAAGTTTGAATGAACACTTGAACACCTATTTATAGTTAGAGAACTCAAAGGAGGTGAAGCCAGGTGTTTAGGGGTGTAAGAAGGAGCTTACAAGTGTCCCAAAACGTGCTATAGCAGTTTAGAGAAGCCATGGTTTCGTTTAATGGTTTTGGAGCTTTGCTTGGTATCCAAACAAATTTTCTGCGTCAGACCTGTACTCGCGGGGCGCGAGAGGCCCAGGCTAGGTCTCTCGCGGCCCGCGACCGGCCCATGGCCATTTTCAAAATTTGACACTTTAGCCCCTTAACTTTAAAAAGCTTCTAAAAACTTTTTTAAACACCTTTTTGGCACTTTTATCCCTCCGTAGCTAATACTTGGCATACCCGGGATTATGTCCGGACATTGTCGAACTCTCGGTTCGTTAAAAGGTCACTCAGAGGTAAGATTTAACATGTTGACACTTTTAATCCCTCCATCATCCAACTCTCACATATTTTACAAAATTGAACCCTCTCGTCCAACAAATGGCACGTATGAGAGTTAGAACTTCGTAAAGGATCACTCAGAGGTAAGAATTAACATGTTGACACTTTTAATCCGTCCATCATCCAACTCTCACATATTTTACAAAATTGAACCCTTTTGTCCAACAAATGGCATGTATGAGAGTTAGGACTTCGTAAAGGATCACTCAGATGCTTATCTATAAGCATGTTGATTCCGATGTCACTCAAAGGCTGGGCATGTTGACATATCAGTCACTCAGAGGCAAATTTTCAAGCATGATGACATATCAGTCATTCATAGGCTAGTGATTTAAGCATGTTGACATATCAGTCACTTAGAGGCTGTTTATTTATGCATGTTGACACCGGATCGTCACTCAGAGGCTCAGTTTGAGCATGTTGACGCCCTTAGTCCTTATTGGTCTTTAACAGACTATATTTTAAAATATATCACGTGTCACTATACTATTGGACACGATTTTTACAGGGTGTTACAGTAAGCGACACTTAGGTAGAGAGCTTTGTGTGTAATAGTTTCCCTTTTAACTATATAAAAAAGGAAAAAGAAATAAAAAAAGAAATATAATTGGTTATGCAAGTGGGCCTAGGAATGACAAAAACACCTGAGCCCGATGGGTATATACGAAACCCAAAGCATTTGAGATAGGTATACCTGCTACCCGACGGTTTTTAGTCGGGTATGAAAAAAATATTTCACGGGTATAGGACGGGTATGGGATTAGATGATATGGATAAGCTCGGTACCGACCGGTACCAGTACCGAAAATCCCCAAAAGGGGGTACCGGTACCGAATATACCCGGTTCGGTACCGGTATTTGAGGGTAAAACCGGTAAATACCGGTACCGAACCAGTACCGAAAATGTCAAAAGTCGGTACCGAAAATGTACTCGGTTCGGTATCGATACCGAGTACCATTTTGCTCACCCTATTAGATGATACCCGACCCATTACCTGAAACTATATACCCATTTACCTAAAATATATACCGAAAAACTTTTAAGTTTTATATTTATTTTCCTTTAACTATAGTCTAGTAATGTTTCATTTTTGTAACTTTATTATTTGAAAAATAAACTTTTCATTTTAAATATATATTTTGATGGCATTATAAATATTTATATGCTATGAATTATCAAAAAAAACTATTTGAGATTAATATTATAATATATTTATATTTTTAAATATATCAAAATTTATTATGGTGATGATGATATGTGTGTTTTTTTATAATTTTATATTATATAGAAAAACATCAAATTATAAAGAAAAGTAAAAAAAAATATATGCATGAAAATTTCAACGGGTGTACCCGATACTTGTGGGTATGCCCGTACTCGACGGGTAAATATCCGACGAGTAATGGATCAGTATGAGACAAGATTTTACAACCGGGTATGAGTATGAAATTAACCATATCACGCCCATTGCCATCCTAAGTGGGCCCCTTCTTTTTCTTCCTCTAATGCTTGCTAAAGGGCTTTCGAAGCACACAATGATGACCTTCAATGGCGCCCAAGAGATGGTGTTTGGGGCGCCATTGGGTGATGTGGCGAGGGGACGTGAGCCCACACCAGATAGCCTAACAGAAGCACAGACGATTGGCGAAGTGTAACTCAGGACATGGATGATTTCGTTCGAACATCGAAGAGGCAGAGACGATTAATTAATTAAGCATGAGTAAATGTTAGTTTTTTATTCTTCAGGTTTAAATTTGAAATTAGACATTTAGACGCAATCAAAGTAGAAATTAGGTGTGTTTATGTGATTTTAGATTTGATTAAAGTTGAAATTAGAACATATAGGGGATGTTTGACAGCTTCTAAACGCGGAATGCTAAACAAGTAAGATGTTTGAACCATTAAACAGTAAGAGGTATAACCTATTAAAAGTCAGTATAATGCTTAACCGTTCAGAGGCAAATGTCTGACAAATTCAGATAAGAGGTCTTAACCATTCAGACTCGTATAATGTTTAACCGTTCAGAGGCAAGATGTCTGAATCATTAAGAGTCCATTAAAGCTGAAACAAATAGCCACTTAGTCTTGATTAAACTTTTAAGCATGGGGTTATTAGTTTTAATGATACCTTGATGGATTATCAAGTTTAGTTGTTTTTTATTTGTTTAGAGGTTCTTAAACGATTGCTAAAGAAATATGAACGAGTTTGTGATATTGGCTTTTATTATGTTATTTGACTCCGGGTTATCATAAACTTGAGTATCGAAAAAAATACATAATAGAAAAAAAAATATAATTCAGCATTGAATAGTAGTTTTTAAACGTAGTTGAATGATGAATCGATGGTAATCATTTTTGTATGAATACTTATATTACCTATTTATAATTTTTACAGAGCTCTATCTCGTATTGTTTTAACATGATGAGCAATATGACCGCATTCCGAAACTTCACTTATAGAGTCACATACAAAAACAAATCAGTTTTAGTAAAAAATATTTGTTTCAACATTATAATCAGTGTCTATTGAATGAATGGCTGTAGGATCATAATTTGATACATGATATTGACGTATCATATAAGTGACACAATATAGATAAATATGACTATCAAGATAGGTTTCGAATTAATATCTAAATATGATCCTTTATAAAACAACAAAAACAGTTAAACTTTAATAGAAATCACCAATAAATAATAAATTTTTATAACTATATGGTACTTTATACGCTACACATTGTCTTATATCATGTAATGTTTAAGGTGTTAAATCGTATGTTATGTATAAAAGTAAATTACAAGAATAGTCTATGTAATGTGTTTGTATTGTAAGCAATTTTCTGAAGTTACATATACGCTAAAATTCTAATTGTTCATCCATCTGTAGCACGTTCAATCATTTATATATTCAGACGTTGATAATATGTAAAAGTTTTTAAAATTACCATTATACGTTTTACTTACAAAAACAATAAGATTGTATATTTTTGTAACATCCTTCTCCTTTGTTTTGTCACAATCCCCTACCCTACCCTACACTCCGTCTTTTCTTGAACGTAGTGGGTCAAGCACAAACAGTATCCAATGAACAACATCAGGGTGGAAGAAATGTTCAAGCTCTTGATCCTAATTTGTTTTACATATATAACCAATCAATGTCAACCAACGAGAAGGAAAGCGACCTGCATAAAAAAATGTTAGCAATGCTTGCAAATGGCAACACTCCAAGAACGATGAAGTGTTACCAGATTTTGATCCAACCTTAATGATTTACTGATGGTAACGACACACTAATGACGAAGCATATTAACCTATAGATACATTGTATGATAAAAGTCTAACAACAATTCTTAACCTTGTTGACCCAAATCCGGTAGTTGAAACAATTGCCAAGACCCATGGTTGTCATAAATATGGTTGATCAAACATATGCGATTGAGAGAGGGTTCGTTAGAGCTGATGAAGGAGTTAGTTTCGACTATAGCAAGGAGGGGTGGTGCATGATGAAAAAAAACAAGGGGGAGTGCAAGAGGGTGGTTAGGTTTTTATTTATTTATTGATTTAATATGTATCGACACAAGTTGATAAAAAAGTCTAGACATTAATAGGTGAATGATATAGACAAAAAAGAAGGGGGGGGGGGGGGGGGTTAGATTTTTTATTTTAATTTATTTTGATTTAACATGTCATAACAAAAGTAGATGAAAAAGTTTAAACGTGAATGGGTGAATGATAGTAGAAAATATTTATAGAAAAAATCTAGACATCTTTTTAACCTTAGATCATAGCTTACAACTTACGTAAATGATTTGGTGTTATAGAACTCAACTTTTTTCACTATATCATATTATTGTTAGATATATTGATAAAATGTTTCTCATATTTGGTTATGATATAAAACATCAAACTCATTGTAATGATAAGAAAAAAAAAGTAATGAAAACCCAAACTCTACACTCTGCTATATAACCTGTAAACCCCTATTCAAGTGATATACAATTAGCAGAGTATATACTATACCCTAAGAAAATTTACTTTGTTTTAGAATAATTACTATATTTTAGTTTGTTAAACATTAATATTTTTTTCTCAACAATTTATCAATTTTTATATCTATATCTATATACTTTAACTTAATTATTATTTAATCTATACTACTATAAATACATTTAATGCGTAAGATACAAGTGCTTTGTGCAATATTATAGTGTGTGTATCTGAAAGTGTCAAGTGTGTGTATGAGTGCGTAAGATACAAGTGCTTTGTGAAATGTATGGAGGTGTGGGTGTGTGTATGAGTGTGTATGCATGAGGTGTGCGTGAGAAGCGTGTGTAGAGTGTGTGCATGAGGTGTGGGTAGGCGGATGGATGATTAATAGGTGAATGATATAGACAAAAAAGAAGGGGGGGGGGGGGGGGGGGGAGGGGGGGGTTGCGGATGGGTGATTAGATTTTTTACTTTAATTTTATTTTGATTTAACATGTCATAACAAAAGTAGATGAAAAAGTTTAAACGTGAATGGGTGAATGATAGTAGAAAATATTTATAGAAAAAATCTAGACGACACCTTTTAACCTTAGATCATAGCTTACAACTTACGTAAATGATTTGATGTTATAGAAATCAACTTTTTTTTCACTATATCATATTATTGTTAGATATATTGATAAAATATTTCTCATATTTGGTTATGATATAAAACATCAAACTCATTGTAATAATAAGAAAAAAAAAGTAATGAAAACCCAAACTCTAAACTCTGCTATATAACCTGTAAACCCCTATTCAAGTGATATACAATTAACAGAGTATATACTATACCCTAAGAAAATTTACTTTGTTTTAGAATAATTACTATATTTTAGTTTGTTAAACATTAATATTTTTTTCTCAACAATTTATCAATTTTTATATCTATATCTATATACTTTAACTTATTTATTATTTAATCTATACTACTATAAATACATTTAATGCGTAAGATACAAGTGCTTTGTGCAATATTATAGTGTGTGTATCTGAAAGTGTCAAGTGTGTGTATGAGTGAGTAAGATACAAGTGCTTTGTGAAATGTATGGAGGTGTGGGTGTGTGTATGAGTGTGTATGCATGAGGTGTGCGTGAGAAGCGTGCGTAGAGTGTGTGCATGAGGTGTGGGTATGCGGATGGGTGATTAATAGGTGAATGATATAGACAAAAAGAAGGGGGGGGGGGGGGGGTTGCGGATGGGTGATTAGATTTTTTACTTTAATTTTATTTTGATTTAACATGTCATAACAAAAGTAGATGAAAAAGTTTAACGTGAATGGGTGAATGATAGTAGAAAATATTTATAGAAAAAATCTAGACGACATATTTTTAACCTTAGATCATAGTTTACAACTTACGTAAATGATTTGGTGTATGATAGAAATCAACTTTTTTTTCATTATATCATAATATTGTTAGATATATTGAAAAATATTTCTCATATATTGGTTATATATAATATACAATCAAACTCATGTAATAATAAGAAAAAAAAAAGTATGAAAACCTAACTTACCTTGCTATATACTTAACCGTGTATATACTTACCTAGAATTTACTTGTTTTAGATATTACTAATTTAGTTTTAACTTAAATTTTTTTCAAATTATCAATTTTATATCTATATTATACTTTAACTTATTTATTATTTAATCTATACTACTATAAATACATTTAATGCGTAAGATACAAGTACTTTGTGTAATATTATAGTGTGTGTATCTGAAAGTGTCAAGTGTGTGTATGAGTGCGTAAGATACAAGTGCTTTGTGAAATGTATGGAGGTGTGGGTGTGTGTATGCATGAGGTGTGCGTGAGAAGCGTGCGTAGAGTGTGTGCATGAGGTGTGGGTATGTGCATGTGTGTGTAGTTGTAATATGTATGTGCATGTGTGTATAGCTGTAAGATGTACGTGTCCCCAAATACTTAACTGAATGATGTGTGTATTTACATAGCGTTCTCTATAATTAGGTACCATAAGAAATGTGGTTGGGATAGCGATGATAAAACTATGAGTTTGCTCTCCATCTCATCATGCGAACTCAGATTAAGGGGTTGTTTGTCAACTTCTAAATGGTTAAGTGTTAAACCGGTAAATATTTGAACCATTAAGTGTTGAACTAGTAAGAGGACTGAACCATTAAAAGCTAGTATAATGCTTAACCGTTCAGAGGCAATGTCTGACAAATCAAATTAGTTGTCTTAACCATTCACACTCTGTATAATGCTTAACCATTCAAAAACAAATGTCTAAACCATTCAGACATGTGCTCGACATACAAACCGTCTAAACTAGTAAGAAGTCTGAACCAAAGGTAAAGCCCTCACTCTTAAAAATGTGTCTACATCATGGAGTGATATATTAGTAATTTATACACTAATTACATGTTCAAATATTTTAATATTCTGTGTTTGTACCTATTAATAAAGAAAACAATATTTGAATTTAAAAATATATTCTTTTTTCATTTTGTGACACGTAATAATAACCTCTAGTTGTCATCAACCACATAAGTTGCATGAAATAACATTATAAATTTATGATAATAGAAAAAAGGAGGGAGTCTATAAAATCAGACAGAAGTGATCAAATCAATCAACACACACAGGACTCACACATACACACCTACAAATTTTAACCTTCAATGGCGGCCTCCAGAACTTACGCCGGTAGAGGCAATCACCGCCACCGCTACTTCTCCGGCGAACACGAATCTCCTCCTCCTCCTCCTCACTCGACTTCGAGTTCACCGAATTCGACATCTGGAACATCGCACCGTCGCCGGACCTTCAAAAAACCATAACATCTTCTCGAACCTCTAAAAAACCGTTTCCGGCGACGGTGAATCGGAGAGATGTCACCGGAACAACGACGGCGGCTATGTCGCTGCCGGTTGACGTTCCGGATTGGCCGATGATACTGAAGGAGGAGACGACGGAGAACCGTACGGCAGGCAACGAAGGCGATGAGTTTGACGGTGATGTGTACGGCGGTTCCGGTGAGCTAGTTCCGCCGCACGAGTATTTAGCGAGAGGAAGAACGGCGTCGTTTTCGGTTCATGAAGGATTTGGAAGGACGTTGAAAGGACGAGATCTGAGTCGAGTTCGTAACGCCGTGTGGAAGAAGATTGGATTTGAAGATTGAAATTTGAAATTGAGGATTGTGGATGTTGATTCATCTGAAATTTTGCCTACACGATAATCGGTTAGCAAATACTCTTTAGTTTTATTGTTATGTTTAGTGTTCGTGATGAAAATATTGTTTCGTTTTGATCTGAGTTCATCTTTTGAAGTGAATATTTGTGTGTTGATCTATAGTTTAGACGGATTAATGCAATTTTTGGACTGAAATGCGTTGTTTGTTTGATGATTTTGCTATCGTTTTGGTTCTGTTTTAAACCTTCCATTATTGCTTTTGAAATTTGTTAACACTGGGAAGCAAATTTCAAAACCAAATGAACCGGTCGTGTTACTGTTTTATTGGTTGGATCGATTGAACCGGATAGCATTGTTTTACTGGTTGGATTGATCGAACCAGATAACATTGTGTTACCGGTTGGATCGATTGAACCGGTTAACATTATGTGTATGTATATATAAAAATTAAAACTGTATACATATAGCTAAAATAAATGATGCTGTGAATTTCCGGTTTTAATATAATATAAAAAAACTTTACTAACTTAATATAAAAATGAGATTTTGAAGAAAAATATAAACGGATTGAAAATCTGGTCCGAGCATCTAATCGGGTTTACCTTAATCGCCGGTCAGACACATAATTGGCCGGTTTAAATGAGAAACGATCAAGAGGTTTAAAGAGGTATGCCTGGTTTCGGGTCCGACCGCAAGTCTGTTTTATGAACACTAAGTGTTGTTTGTCAACTTCTGAATTGTTAAGTGATGAACTAGTAAGTGGTCTGAACTATTAAGTGTTGAATGAGTAAGAGGTCTGAACCATTAAAAGCCAGTATAATGTTTAACCGTTCAGAGGTAAATGTTCTACCAATTCATATTAGAGATCTTAATCATTTAGAGTCAGTATAATGTTTAACTATTCAGGGACAATATCTGAACTATTCAGACATCAGTTTATGAAACAAACAGTGTAAACCATTAAATACTGAAGCATTAAGAGCTAAACAAACAGCACATGATTATGTGTTTTTGTGATGCTTGTTGGTCCAAAGTGTAAACATATGGACTTTGAAATTACATTTGACCTTAGAGTAATTTAACTAATTGTTGGCATATTGACCAAGTCTTACCGTATTTTTAATTTATTCCAATTTGATATATCATTTTATCATCGAGTAATAGTACTTTTCACTTTTGGTGTAACAATTGGTTTAGATAAATGTTTTAAAGTAAAACGATCAAGTTTATTCGTTGGATACTTGGAAACCAGGTTTCACAGTCATGTTTTGTGATAAAAATTACGAGTCAATCGTAACTACAAACTGGAAAACGACAAATAAAATAGGCCGTATGGGCAGGTTGCCTAGACAAATTGATTTGATGGTTCAAACCTATTTCTATTTTTATTTTCCCAAAATCACTTTTATTGGAAATTTAAAATGATAAATACCTATACAACACACTACATATTTTAAAAATAAAAAAAAAAACACGTAAATAATAAAGGTTGAATAGCAAGTTGGGTTTAGATGGTCGGATGCAAGCTTCAAACCGAACCGTTAAGCCGCTAAAATCAAATCTGGAACTGAACTGTTTGAATGTCAAACCGGCCAACTTGCTTCAATTTGAATTGTTCCATAAATTTCAACAGCTATGAACCATTCTAACACGACTAATTTAACCAAAGTTGTTCTATACTTCATGAACTTCACAGTCTATGCTTCCACTAGTTGGCCCCTTCGGTTAAACAACAGATTGAAAAACAAGACTAGTTTAACTGAAGTTGGTCAATATCTCGTGAACCACACCAACATAGACGAGGGTTTCTAATCCACTGAACCGATGGATTTGAATTGCAAAACCTCAAGTCTTGACACATTCCTTTGTAATAATTGAATTATTATTATAATTGACAAATCGAATCACTAGTACCAATTCAAATCAAGAAAAATCATTATCTAAACAACTGTTTGATAACTAAATTATTTGATGGATGGTAAAAGCAAACAAACAAGACCATGGTTGATTATAAAAGGGTTATTAAGAATAAAATAATGAGGGTTATTATTGTATTCAATATATCCTCGCTGGATCTGGTTAATAACAATATCATTTGTTGGTTACAAATCCAACTTGGTCCTCCTACTGCCATTTTTAATTCTTTTGAACATAGTGTTGGTAATTTTAATGTTATCAACATATTTTAGGGTATTGGATTAACTTGTCGATCAAGATAATAACGTCGGTGTTTAATCGAGTCAGGTGACGCAGGAGTGTGGGGTCGTTTAACACAAGCGTTATTTGGGCCTGGTTATCAAATAATAGTTTTGGGCTTGTTATATTTTGGTGGGTTTTTTGGGTTGTTTTAAATCGATTTGGCTGCATTATTATTGTGTTAAAAAGTTCATTAATTGTTAGTCCATATCTTGAAAGTCAATTAATTTGTTTTAATGCATTTAAATGGCTTGGACCTCTACGATGATGTTTTAAATAGAAAAGGTCATTATATATTGTTGTTTTGTTGGTCGTTGATGGATTGAAAATCCATCACAATAATATCCATTATATTATATTAAGTCCACAAATGTTAAAGCCTATTAAAAATGTTGTTTGAATTCTGGAGGCCGTATAAACTCAAAAAAGACTTATGTTCAGATTGCTTGATCGCACACAGAGATACGCACAAAACATAAGCAGACGTACGGTTACAGTTTTTTGTGCTCTTCATCATCTTCATATCACAGAATCATCAAATATAATTCCAACAAGAGTGATCTCTGTCTAATCCGATAAATCATTGCGTGTAACCCGCAAATAGGTTTATCTGATAGTTCTCATACGATTCAGAGATTAATCCAGGTTTTATCACAAACTTTGTAATTTTCAATTCGGTTCCAGGTTTGTTTAATTCTTCCAATTACTTGTTATAGACCAAATATACAACAGTTTGCACCCTTTTGTGGGCAATATGTTAGTTTTTAACTATTTTATAAGTTTTAGTTCAAAAATATATATTCTTTTATTTGATGTTTTATATAAATAAAATAGGCTTTTGAGATACGTTTTTTATATCTTTAATTTTATAACAGGACACTCATGTTCAGTAGAATTTACTTGTCTCATATATTTATTTATTTATTTTTGTATAAAATTTACATTCGATAAAATAAACACATTGGAATGATGTATTTGAATTTATATATAATGATTAACAAAAGGAAAAAAAAGGAAACAAATATTTATTTTTAAAACCCCGAGAAAAAGAGTTAAAAAAATTTGTAGGCTAAGGATAAATTAATGAATCCAAATGTGCAATTATAGTGGTGGGTTATGGACTCGGTATCAACAAAGCAAGAAGACGAAGCAACCGATACCGCTAGGGAATACTGGCTCACCCTTTGTAGTATTCGCAAAGCATGGGTATGAGAAGTGTGAAGTGTGGGTTTGCCGGTGAAACCACATCAAGTGTGGATGATACACAACTACACGAGCTCAATGTACAATCTAAAGTTTGAAGAACAAGAGGTATGTGAAAGATTACTATTTTTATAGTTTATGTAAGACATAGAGATAAAATGTGATAGATGATTTGACTCTGATATGAAAGATAAAGAGAGTCAAGTATGTTAGGTGCCTTATACGCGACATCCACCTCCTTATTGAGTAACTTACATAAGCGACATTAACGCAATGAGAATTTAAAGTAGTTATATTTGTTTCACAAATAGCCTCCGAAAAGGTAGCATAAACAAATAAAGTATAGTTTTAAGCTACGTTATAAATGGTTGCTTGAAATATATGATTTTTTTTTCAAAATTGTGTTTTAAAAATTGGTTGATTAAGCTTATTTATAACTATACATATTCAACCTTTAAGATTATTAAAAATGAAATAAGTTAAATAGGTTAGCATAAAACCTCATATCCAAAAAGAATATGCGTTTGATTAATAATCAGTGCGTCGATTATAATTTCTCTAATTATAAACGATGCACTGATTATTAATCAAATGCATATTCTTTATGGATAAGAAATGTTGTACTTATTCTTTTTGGATAAGAAATATTACGCTTTAGACCATTAAACCAATCACAACTCTTGTTTAATTGTTTACTCAATGCTTTAAACCATTAAACAAAATACAATTGTATGATCTCAATCACACGACTATATCGAGGGATACACAACCATATTCTTTTTTTAATTGCAAAAAGGTTATATATAAATAGCGAGCAAACGGCTATATGGAATGTATGCCATAGTTGTGTCTTCCAAAAATATAATTTGAAACTTGGGATAGAACGTCACACGACTATGTAATCCCAAATACAAAGTATTAAGTAATCTCGCTCAAAGTTGTTGTATATTTTATTTGTATTTTAAATTACTTCTAGAATAGTTAGAATAGTCAATTATTTCTTGCAGTAGTTTTAGTCTTCCGGTTTTATCTTGTGTATTATCTCCAAGTTTCTGTATTTATAGATCTTTCATGATAGAATGAAAAACATCAAAAACATTACAATCACATCTCTGATATAACAGAAAAATCACCATCTTCTTCTCGACCAACATCACCACAAACAACCATGTCATCCTCCGATGATAGTTCTCTTGTCGTGAACAACTCAATGAAGGATCTCACTGTTGTATCCTTCCCTGGAACCCTCAAACTTACACCTTCAAACTACCTTGGACGGAAGACTAAAACTACTGCAACAAATAATTGACTATTCTAACTATTCTAAAAGTAAGTTAAAATACAAATAAAATATACAACAACCTTGAACGGGATTACTTAATACATAGTTGTGTAGTGATGCTTGAGTCACACAATTATGTTAAGGATTTTACTTAGATTTCTCATGTCAAGTTGTAAAATTAAAGTTTTCACATAGAGTAAATTGAGATCATACAATTATATTTTGTCTGGGTAAAAGAAAAAGAAGTTTTTCAAATACTTTGGATTTTTTTGCCTTACTCTTTTTATACTACTTTAACTTTCCTATCTCATGTATACTTTTAGACTAGCATGGTATCCGCAAGATGCGGTGGGGGACAACATTTTGCATTATGATACTCGTTCCTGGTAGTTTTCTTATTCATATATTGTAGAATCCACATATATATCATAAGCGAAATCATCGGTTACCCTGTTTCATTGTGGTGTGCATGGTTTGATTGGTTCGGTTATTATTCTCAACCAAAGCCGAAATCGAAGTCATTGGATAGCCTATTTTATTACTCAATCGGTTTTCAGTTAATCAATTTGGTTTATCCGACTAGATTGTGGTACTCGGTTTTCAGTTAACTGGTTTTCAATTACTTTGGTTTTGGTTAGCATATCGTGTTAGACACGACCTACTAAGAAACGAACACGATAAGACACGAACACGAAACAAGTAAACGCAACACACGACATAAGATCTTATCATGTCAGTTTTTCCAAACACAAACACGAACACGAACCTGATAATAATCAGGTTACACGAACACGGCCTGTTAAGACATGAAAAAACTTACAAGCATATCATACAACCTGTTAAGACACAAAATGACATGTTAACACACGAACACGACCTGCTAAGACACAAACTCGTCCTGGAGGGGTGGAGTGTGGAGTCTTGGGCTGGCATACTGTGTTAGACACGATAAGACACGAACCCGAAATAGGTAAACACGAACACGACATAAAAATTAACTGGTCTTATAGTGTCGACTTGTTTAAGACACGAAACCTGTTAAGGGTTAGACATGAACCTGTTAAGGTCGTGTCGTTTAGTGTCATGTTTTCGTGTTCGTGTCTAAAATTGCCAGCCCTAGTTTTGGTTGATTTCGATTTAGTTTCCTGTGTTTTCGGTTCGGTTTTGGTTAACGATTCAGTTATTGTTCACCCATACACACTGTTAATCACGTAACATGTCATTTTTTTATTAAAACAATTATAGCAATACTATACTCAAATTAAAGAGAATAAAATGCTCGTTTTTATGATCTAATTTAAAAAAAAATATTTGCGTACGTAAAAGTTATGATTGATTAAAACGTGGGGTAATTAGTTTTTTTTATAAATGACAAAACGTGTAACTACTAATTAGTTATTCATAAATTGGTTAAAGATTGAAGAATTAAAGTGTAATTAAGATGAGGAGATTAAATGTAACTAGTATTAAAGACTAATTTGCCCTCATTTTATTGTTGTACCTAATGCATTAACTTAAAAAAAGTTCTTAACTTTTCGGTATCTTAAAATATCTTTTCATCACCTTATAATTTAAAAAGTTTTTAACTTTTGGTATCTTAAAATATCTTTCCCTCACCTTATAATTTAATAAAAGAGTACAATTGAATTAAATGGAAATAAATGTTTAAGCTCGAGATTTTATTAACTGTTTAGCGACTTTTTCTTTATCACATTAGACCAAGGGGTGTGGTCTTAGAGAGGACCTCAGATGCTAAGGTGGAAGGCTTCCCCAATGAGGAACACCCCTTCACCGTCTCATCTGTGCACTCGGTAAGGATTCCCCGTCTACCCCAATCCGTTTTCTTCCTGATGATGTGTTGTTGTTGTTTGTTGCTTGGAGGGAAAAGGGAAGGGGTGATGGGGAACCACCCCATCAAGGATAGAGGGGAAGGTGGTGAGGTGGAGGTGGGGGAAGGGGAACCACACCCTTGAGGCTTATGGTCACCACTTATACTTATACATGAGTACCTTAGTTTCCACAAACCAATACTTCCCATGCACAAACAAATACTTCATTATCCAGATCTCCTAATCTTCAAACATATTCTCACACACAAAATTTTCCTCACCGCCATCAACACCACATACTCGACCCAGTCCTAACCAAACTCTCGTTATTATAATAACAACTTTGTTTTTATACAACTTCTTTCACAACCATCAAACATCCTCTTTGGCATCAAGCCATGACAACCGTATTTGAAACCCTCAAACGTAATAACACATAGTGTAACCTGGCTACAAAAGGTTGTAATCTAAAAACATAACTTGAATTGATATTTTTCTGAATGAATTACAATCACGAAACAAAGTGAATTCTATTCCTAGTCTAATACGTAAAATGTAAATAAGCATAAAACAAACTAATTCTTATCTACTAAAAACTAGGATAACTCAAATAATAATCAAATATATTATTATTTTACTTAATTAGTCATTATACTTTTGATCTCCTCCGGCCCACCCCTTGAGATCGCCAGTACCACCCTTAGCACCCTCAGGTTCGTTCGTCTTCGTCACACTTGGTATTGTTACTATTTTAACACTCCTTTTCAATACCAACACCCTTCAATACAAGACATAAGCAAAATTTAACTAGTTTCTTCTTGTTATACCCCTTAGTTAGAATATCGGCCACCTGTAGATTGGTATCAATATGGACCACTTTAACTTCACCTTTCAAAACCTTTCACGCATGAAACACTGGATTTTCAGCTAATTGGATAGCCGACTTATTATCACAAAACAACTTCACCTTATCATAAATTGGCTGAGTAATAACCGGATCCGCCATACAATATCATGAGTTGCTACAGCATTGATATGTACTAGCTTTGGTTGTCGAGAGTGACACCATTGGTTGTCGCTTACTACACCAAGACACTGCATCTTCACCAATGAAGAATATGTAACTTGTGGTTGATTGTCTAATGTCCGGATCATTGACATAATCTGCATCATAATACCCCTTCAACTCAAGACTCGACTCCCTCTTGAACTTAACACTGTATTCCATGGTACTCTTGACATGCCGTAACACTCGTTTTGCAGCAAACATATGGACTAACTTAGGATTTTTCATAAATCGGCTCAACACACCAACCGTAAATGCTATATCAAGTCGCGTCAACGTAAGGTAAATTAAACTTCCAATGATCTATAAATGCTTAGTTGGGGTTTCGACATCTTTAACTTCATCTAAAATTAGCATTTACATCGATAGAAGTACTAGCTTCCTTTGCATCCATCATGTTAAACCTTAACAACAACTCTTTCGCATAGCCTTCTAGTGCGAAATTATTCCTTTGTTGTCATAATTAACCTCAAGTCCTAAGAACTGTTCGAGCTTCCTAGGGTATTTAACATTAAAACGAACTTTGAGATTTTGTTTCAAAAGCTAGATCTTACATAGATCTTCGGTGATAATTAAATCTTCGACATATACCAAAACTACTATCACCTTTTTATGTTGTGTCTTAACAAATAAAATTGCATCAATGCTTGTACTTACAAAACCATTATGTTCAAGAAACTTCACAATCCTTATGTACAAGACCTGTGGATAGTGCTTCAAACTGTAAAAGGCCTTCTTAAGTTTGCATACATAACCGAGTTGCACATTCTTTTCAAAACACATTGGTTGCTCCATGTATATTGAGTGATTTAGACCTCCGTATAAAAACGTGTTATCAACATCCATTTACCACATATTCCGCCCATTTGTTACGACCATGGTTAATATGGACTGTAGTAAGTTTGGCTACAAGACTAAATGTCTCATCATAATCGAGTGTGTACTCTTGAGTAAACCCATGAGCCACCAACCAAGCCTTGTATTGATCGATTGATCCGTCTGGTTTTCTCTTTCAATTTGTAAACGTATCGGCACTAGACCAACTTCACACTATTAGTCTTTGGCCCCAACTCCCACGTTTCGTTTCTATTCAAGGTTGTTACTTCTTTTCCCATTCAATTGACCCATTCTTGATGTTTACTCGCCTTTCATAGCTTGTTGGTTCAACATATACATCTTCAATAGTAGCTACATTAGCATATATGGGATTAGGCTTTCGTACACCTTCTGATATTCGAATTTGAGGTGCTTGTTCCGTTTCTATATTCTCCTTAGCATCTGTGCCAGATGAATCTAAGTTACTCAGGTCTTGATCAACAGTTTCTATCTCATCTTGGTCAATCAACTCAAATTTCACCAATGTAGTTTCTAACTCCACTTCTAGTTCTTCTCTATCAAGTAAGACTTCATTATTCAACTGTAACATCCGCAAAAAAAAACCGGATTTACCAAACCCGCTCCGTTTATCAACCGAACAATCAGATAAAAATTTCGTTGCGTATTTAATGCCCAAATTAATTTTAAACGATACATAACTAATAAGTATATTAGAATATAAAATTTATTTTTGAAAATGTATTAAAAATAGTGAGTTAAAAATAAATGGCAGAAGCCGGGTTTCGAACCCGGGTCAACTAGATACAAGCAACGATTTAACACACACACTTCCAACCACTCCGCCACTTGTGATGTTTGTTAATATATTGAACCAATTAATACAATCAGTCTGGAAATCAAAACCCAGTGCACAGCGCGCCTAAATCCGCCCTCGCCAGAAATTCCGACGAATTTGTCAATTATTGACGTTTTCTTTTGTCATAACGGACGCATTTACTGTCATATCGGTTATAACCGAACCAAAACCATCAATTTGCCTTAAATTTTATTGAAACCGAAAATACAATTCAATTTCGGGATTTGTACTGTCACACCCCGACCCGCAGCGGAAATAAGAGTCGGGGCACAATTGGGTTATCACCAAAGCACATGACATTTACTATTATGTTTCATAATTAAATGAAGTCAAAGTTACATTTCTCAAACATCCAAACATGTTCATTCAATACAAGGGAAAATAACCAAACATAATAATCCGAATACTAAATCGTTTTATTTCTTCTAATCCAGGTCCTATGTGTTCCTAGCTGCTGGTTCACCTGTATCATGTGTAAAATGGGAGGTTTTTGGGTCAACATAAGTTGGCGAGTGAACCTTATAAATAAACATTTGATAATGATTTTATGGTTAGTTTATCAATAAAATATTGTGCATAATCATAAAAGAGCACATGTATGTAATCAAACATTGGCAAATATCAGTTACAATTATAATATACATTAACAATCGATAGCATACATGGACATACCAATATCATATAATAACTAACATAAATGAACTGTGCGATCAAGGCTCAATCAAACGGAGCCGATCGTATTGCATGAACTGGAAATGTAAATTGAACTGTGCGCTCAAGGCTCAATCAAACGGAGCCGAACGTATTGCATGTACTGGAAATGTAAATTGAACTGTGCACTCAAGGCTCAATCAAACGGAGCCGAGCGTATTGCATGTATTGAAATGTAAAATGAAATGACCGATCAAGGCTCAATCAAACGGAGCCGATTGTGCGGGCACGCCAAGATCAACCGCATAATTAAATGGGGATCCAACTCAACCTCGATGGATGGGGAGCCGCGGCCTCGGCAATTGCATGTACTGAAATAATAATTTGCATACAATAATAACTACTTAACAGCAACAAACTAATACACATGTCATGATATGATATATGCACAATAACTTGATTATAATATGTAAATAAACAAGACACATGATACACCCCAAAAACGTGATTAAAACGGGGAATTTGAAGGGTTCACTCACATTGGGTGCGTTGAATTTGAGATGGTGAGATGCGCACGATCTAGACGAGCGAGTCAACGAGGAATCACTAACCTAAATAATAATGGAAAAATATATTAAATGGATGGCTTTTATTAAGGATTTTAATGGGATTTTTAGATATATTTTTTGTGAGTTTATGGCTATTTTCTATCCTTAAAAATGTTATTTTTAAGTATTTTTAATTGATTTTTAAATTAAAATAAACAAATAAATATATAAAAAAATATTATTATTTTACTGTTTGACCGTTGACCGTTGACCGTTGACCGGTTCGGTCAGCGGTAATTGTTGCGCCAAGCGGGATTCGAACCGGTGACCTTTAGTTCACGTGCACGTAGCTCTACCAACTGAGCTACGTGACTAACCCGTTAGAAACCCAGTTTTAATTATATTTATATACTTATTCGAATTTACCGAAAATTCCTTTATTTTGCAAAACGTTTTAATTCCATGGACCGGTGCTTGTGACGGTACTCGAACGCGCGACGTGGAGTTTATTTTGCACACAGTCCACCGCTGGATTGTGTGTCTAACCCGGTTATATTCTTGATTTATATTATACTTAACAACTACCCGCTCTAACCCGGTTAGTTCATGAAATAAAAAGGAATGTTATTACGTAAGGCGTGTGTGTATTAAGGTTCGAACTCGGAACGTGTATAAGAACTTTGCACACAGTCCACCGCTGGACTGTGTGTCTAACCCGTTTATTATCCGAATTTTAATTACTCTTATCCCGCTTTTAAGTTCGTCTTCTTCATTACGATTTCCGATTTTACTCAAACATCTGGTTCATGATTTAACTGATTAATAAACATGACGACTAGCTTGAATGTACAAAACCGAACAGTTTGGGGAAAGAATATACCGGACAGGTTGTCTTCCTTAAGGAGTCCGGCGAGAATCAGACAGCTCTGTTTTTGAACCTCCGGCTGAGAGAGTCTATCAACAGAATTAAGGAATTAGATTTGAAATTGAACCAGGGTACATTGATTATTAGTACGTTTGAAGGTGCTTACCGTTAGCTAGCGAGTTTCCGGCAATTCCAGAATTTCTCCGGCGAACCCAGAAAATCCAGCAAAATCTTCTGTGGCTGATTTTGAGTGATGGATTAATGTTAGTAGAGTTCTAACAATAGATTGAAATCGCAAGGAAGGAATATCTTACCGGTTTGTGTTGAACACGGTTTTCCGGCGATTTCTGCAGAGAATTCCGGCGAACAGTTTTAGGTGCTCAAATGATTTGAAAACGCGACGAAAAAGAAATGGAGTGTTGTTGTGACAGTTCTGAATCGCACAAATGATTGGAACTTGAATTAGTTTGGAGTTTGATAACTTTTCGGTTTCAAAAACTGAAATTGATGAAACTTTATGTTCATTCATTACAGACTTAATCAGAAACCGATATACATCGGTTATAAGTTGGCCAGATGAAATCGAAGCGATTTGGCGATCGGTTTACCGATTTCCGCTATGCAGATGGCATTAACGGTTGATTTGAGTTTGCGTATAAGATCCAATTGTTTTCCTAAGGTTAACAGAAAACACTTGGTGGCGGAGTGGTTTGGGGACAGAAAGATAAGTTGTTGGCGACAGCTGACCCGGGTTCGAGTCCCGGCAGCTACAATTGATTTTTATTTATTTTATTTTAACTTTTTATCCAATTCAATTTTTATAGTTTAGTTTATTTATTAATTATGTAACGTTTAAACTCAAAATAACAATAATTAATTAATGTATCTTCATAACTTGGTATTTGATTACAAAACGGAGCGGGTTTTGGAGACCCGTTTTTTTACAAATGTTACATGTACCTTGTTCATCAGTTAGGCTCGCGAATTCTATCAAACACACTCAACATTTCGCTCAGAAAGCTTCGCCGGAAGTCGCCGGAATTCTCTGTGAATTGACCGGAAAGTTTCGCCGGAAAACCGAATTCAACCCATCTTTTCTTCTTACCCAAAAATAAGATCATAGAAGTCGTACTGACATCACTCCCACTCACCTTAAACCTCTGAAGAACCTCTGTCGCAAGAAATTGCACTCGCCGGAATTCTCTGCAAGTCGCCGGAAAACCGGGACTTTCATCTACACGGTAATTACCTCAATGTTTCTGTTTCATTCCATTATAAGACGAATTCTAACACCAATTCGTCGATCAGAATCCATCCCAGGCGACATAGCCGGAATATTCAACCTTCGCCGGAAAATCTCTGAAAGTTCTGATATCGCACTGTGAATCGGTATAACCCTTCAAACTCCTATCAATCCTTGTTTAAGTACCTCAATTTCATAATTTATCGAGCAAAACTAATAATTAATCCTAACAGCCGAAGTTCACTATCGGAGCCGACGGACCTCTGCCGGAGTTCTGTGAAAGACACGGATCGGTACCACCTTTCCCCCAAACTCTCTCCATACATTTCCTTTCAATTACTATGGATGTTTGAAAATCAAATTAGACATAAATCAGTCGAAACATTCGGACTTTGTTTTTCTGGGTATAGTTAACGAAGAAGACGAAGGCAGGTTATAATTAAGTTTAATTAAAATCAGATTATAAACGGGTTAGACACACAGTCCAGTGGTGGACTGTGTGCAAATAAACACATACACGTCGCGAGTTCGATTCCTGTCCCAACCTCATTCGCTGTAATAAAATGCCTTTTTTTTAAAACTGAACCGGGTTAACTCCGTTAGATGTTAAGTATAATAAAAATCTGTATTTTAACCAAGTTAGACACACAGTCCAGCGGTGGACTGTGTGTAACATTAAGTCACAGGTCCCGGGTTCGAGACCTGTTGACGACACCGGTCCGATACATTAAAACCCTTTTTAAAATTAAATAATTTTCGGATTAATTGAATTAGTGTATAAATATAATTAAAAACAGAAATATTTCGGGTTAGACACGTAGCTCAGTTGGTAGAGCTGCGTGCACGCGTACGGGAGGTCTCGGGTTCGAGCCTCACCCGGCGCATATACATACACACAATAAACCGGTCAACAAGTCAACAGTCAATGGTCAACGGTCAAAAAGTCAACATTTTTTATTATTTTTATTTATTTATTTTATTTAAAATCAATTAAAAATACTTAAAAATAACATTTTTAAGGTTAGAAACTAGCCTAAAACTCACAAAAATATATCCAAAAATCCTGTTAAAGTTGTTAATAGAATCCATTTATTTACCTTACTTTTCTTTAATAATTAGGTTAGTTGTTCCTCGACGATCAATCCTCTAAACTCGTGCGCATTCATCATCATTCACCGAACGCACCCACTGTGAGTGAATCTCTACAAATTCCCCGTTTAAATCACGTTTTTGGGGTGTATCATGTGTCTTACTATTTATTATATTTAAATCATTGTGAATACATCATATCATGAATAAATGTGTATCCTGCCTGTGTAAACTGTTTGTGTGATTATTGTGTAGATTTAATTTATTATTTTCAGTACATGTAATTTCATAGGCCACCGCTCCCCATTACATTATGAGCATTGAGCATGTTCCCCATTACATTATGAGCGTGAACCTGGCGTGCCAACATACGATCGGCTCTGTTTGATTGAGCCTTGATCGCACAGACATTTTTCATTTTCAGTACACGCAATACGATCGGCTCCGTTTGATTGAGCCTTGATCGCACAGACATTTTTCATTTTCAGTACATGCAATACGATCGGCTCCGTTTGATTGAGCCTTGATCGCACAGTTTCATTTATGTTATATATTTATGCAAGTTGATATGTTATTGTATGCTGTTGGTTTGTTAATGTATGTTATTGTTTGTTGTTGTTTGATATCGTATGCTAATTGTTGTTATTGTATGTTTATTTATGTTTGTTCATATATGAATTTTGCACAATTTTTCCATATTAAATACAACCAGAAATAAATTAATAAATGTTTTCTAACAAGGTTCACTCGCCAACTTTTGTTGATCCAAAAACCATTTTTTACGTATGATACAGGTGAACAGGATGAAGCCAGGAAAACATAGGAAATTGCCTTAGAAGAAAAATAATGAAGTTTAGAATGATGAATAGAACATGTTGTATTTGTTTGATATGATTGTATGATCTCTTTTAAATTGAAATAATAAATATGAAACATTATAATAAATGTCATGAGCTTTGATGATAACCCAATCATGCCCCGATCACCTTTTCCGCTGCGGGTCGGGGTGTGACACCACTACGAGGAGTTTTCAACAAACAAAACATTCATCGACGTGTAGCACCTCCAGGTATAGGGTTCACAACACTTCCGGCTATTGCATTCTTTATCATACCCGACGAAGATGCATGTAATGCTTCGCAATTCTACACTTCTCTTATTTAGAAAGTGCATTCGTATTTCTATTTTTGGAAATTTGTAATCATATCGTAATTCATATTTCTTTTCCCAATCTTGTAATCTGAGAGTTTGATCATAATGAAAATTACATTTTTATTCATACTTGTTTATGCAAATATACATGATACTTAATCAATCTCCGATACGCGTTTATTATATACGAAACCGAATTGTTTTTTATGTTTAAAATTATATTCGGAATCATACTCATATACATTCTTGATTTCATACATATATATCCCTTAAGTTGCCCAAAAATTTTTTCTGAAAGTGTTGGCCGTATCCTACGGCTGCCAGCCATAGCCTACGGCTCTAGGCGGCTGAATTTGTTCAAAAAGCGCGAATTTGAACTCTATTTCCACCTTTTTCACCACAAATCACCTCCTAACTAATTTAACTCTAACCCTAATCAACCTCATTATAAATAGGAGCCTCCATCCTCCCATCTTCACTTTCCAAACACTTACTCACTACCAAAACACTTCAAGATCATCAAAAAGTTCTGATTTTTGGCAGAATTATCCAAGCTCTCTAAGTGAGTTCAAACTCACTTTTCTTCATCTCTTCTTCCTCTACAAAGCTTGGAACAACTCTAAGAGTGTTTCCACCTTGGTTTACCATGATAAACCAAGGTGGAACATCACCATTTTGAGGTCCAAACTTTCTGTTTTGGAAGATTACCTTGTAAAATTTTATGAAACTTTACTTTTCTTGCTTGAATATTGTACCTACTTGTTTTTCAACCTACCTAAGGTTATAAGACTTGTTAGGAGATGATTCTTATGAGTTGAAGAGGTGCAAACACCTCTAAACTTTGTGTTTTGTTAGGGTTTAGACAACCCACAGGTGTTGGAACCATCCAAGTTTACCATAGTTCTTATGGCAAGGCTTATGTTTTGGTAAAGGTGTGAAACATGGAAGCCTTGGCTATCCAAACTCATTCCACCACCTTACTTGATGTTTTCATGTTCATACCACTAAAACTCGTTCAATTTTCATTAGAGTGACAAGACTACGACACGTCCCCAAATGTTACCATGTTCGGGATGTACGTACCTAGCTTGCTCACTTGGTTGTTCATAGTTTTAGTCAGCTTAGTAGTATAGTTTTATTTTTATTCATTTATGACCAACCCGGTTTACCAACTAAGTTCGTAAACTTTGTACTTTGGTGAATCATATAACGAGGTATACACACCCCATGCTTGACTTCCATGAAATCTATGACACTCTATGATGGACTATTATATAAACTTTAATATATATATATATATGTATATGTATATAGATATATACATAGCCGAATTTGTGATGTTACTCGGATAATGATTATACGTCACGGAGATAGGTTATCTTATCCTTGTTCAAGATTCCTCGTTAATGATCCTAGTGAGCGAGTAGACCCATGAAATCACATGAAACTTAGTGTCATAACGAGTGTTTAGACGGGATATACTTTTTACATACATGTACTTTATTTACTTAAATGCCAAATCCAAGTTCGTTGTCAAATCCAAATACTCATACACCTACGTTTCCCCATGTAGGGTAACTTCGGTGTTTCTATAACTTATCAACTCTCGGTTTAACTCGGAAAACTTGCAAAACCGTGAGTATACTCGACCCCTTCCTATTTTACACTTTTCGGTGCAATATGTGTAACTTATCAAAACGCACACTTACACTTATAAACATGCTTACAAGACAATCCAATATACATGCTTGATACGTTATGCTTGAACATATTCATGATACTTGATGATTTATACTTGTTATTAACTTCGTACGAGCCTCCCATAACATGTATAGCGCTATAGGATTAACGCATGACGCGTATTCTTGAGGTCATGTTAGGTAAACAAAACAGTCTTTTCATTGCTATGATTAAATTACGTTAGTGGGAAACTTTGGGTTGACAAATATAGTTGCATGTTAGTATTGCCATGTCAAGTGTAACTTCGGTGTTTCTATCCCAACAACTTATCAACTCTCGGTTTAACTCGAAAAACTTGCAAAACCGTGAGTATACTCGACCCCTTCCTATTTTACACTTTTCAGTGCAATACGTGTAACTTATCAAAAGCGCACACTTACACTTATAAACATGCTTACAAGACAATCCAATATACATGCTTGATATGTCACACCCCGACCCGCAGCGGAAATAAGAGTCGGGGCATAATTGGGTTATCACCAAAGCACATGACATTTACTATTATGTTCCATTATTAAATGAAGTCAAAGTTACATTTCTCAAACGTTCAAACATGTTCATTCATTACAAAGGAAAATAACCAAACATAATATTCCAAATACTAAATCGTTTTATTTCTTCTAATCCAGATCCTACGTGTTCCTAGCTGCTGCTGGTTCACCTGTATCATGTGTAAAATGGGAGGTTTTTGGGTCAACATAAGTTGGCGAGTGAACCTTATAGATAAACATTTAATAATGACTTTCTGGTTAGTTTATCAATAAAATATTGTGCATAATCATAAAAGAGCATATGTATGAAATCAAGCAATGGCAACATCAGTTACAATTATAACATACATTAACAATCGATAACATACATGAACATACTAACATCATATGAAAATTTAACATAAATGAACTGTGAGATCGAGGCTCAATCAAACGGAGCCGATCGTATTGCATGAACTGAAATGTAAATTGAACTGTGTGCTCAAGGCTCAATCAAACGGAGCCGAGCGTATTGCATGTATTGAAATGTAAATGAAATGACCGATCAAGGCTCAATCAAACGGAGCCGATAGTGCGGGCACGCCCTGATCAACCGCATAATAAAATGGGGATCAAACTCAACCTCGAGGGATGGGGAGCTGCGGCCTCAGCAATTGTATGTACTGAAATAATAATTTGCAAACAATAATAACTACTTATCAGCAACAACTAACACACATGTCATGATATGATATATGCACAATAACTTAATTATAATAAGTAAGTGAACAAGACACATGATACACCCCAAAAATGTGATTAAAACGGGGAATTTGAAGGGTTCACTCACATTGGGTGCGTTGGATTTGAGTTGGTGAGATGCGCACGATTTAGACGGAGCGAGTCAACGAGGAAATCACTGACCTAAATTATAATGGGAAAAATATATTAAATGGATGGATTTTATTAAAGATTTTAATGGGATTTTTAGATATATTTTTGTGAGTTTATGGCTATTTTCTATCCTTAGAAATGTTATTTTTAAGTATTTCTAATTGATTTTTAATTTAAATTAAACAAATAAATATTTAAAAAAAATAATATTTTTTTACTGTTTGACCGTTGACCGTTGACCGTTGACCGGTTCGGTCAGCGGTAATACTTGCGCCGGGCGGGATTCGAACCGGTGACCTTCCGTTCACGCGCACGTAGCTCTACCAACTGAGCTACGTGACTAACCCGTTAGGATTTCAGTTTTAATTATATTTATGCACTTATTCGAACTTACCGAAAATTCCTTTATTTTACAAAACGTTTTAATCTCATTGAACCGGTGTTTGTGACGGGACTCGATCGCGTGACGTGCAGTTTGTTTTGCACACAGTCCACCGCTGGACTGTGTGTCTAACCCGGTTATATTCTTGAATTATATTATACTTAACAACTACTCGATCTAACCCGGTTAGTTTTATGAATAAAAAGGAATGTTATTACGCAGTGTGTGTGTGGTAAGGATCGAACTCGGGACTCGTATATAAACTTTGCACACAGTCCACCGCTGGACTGTGTGTCTAACCCGTTAACTATCCGAATTTTAATTATTCTTAACCCGATTTTTTTGTGTTCGTCTTCTTCACTATATTTACCGGTTTTTACTCAGACCACTGGTTCAGAGTTCTACTACTTAAATAACATGATTACTAGTTTGAATGAACAAACCGAACAGTTTGGGGAAAAGAAATACCGGACAGGTCGTCTTCTTCAGAAAGTCCGGCGAGAACAAGTAACTCTGTTTTTGAACCTCCGGCTGAGAGAGTCTAACAACAGAATTGAAGAATTAGATTTGAAATTGAACCAGAGTACATGGATTATTAGCACGATTGAATGTGTTTACCGTTAACTAGCGTGTTTCCGACGAAATCCAGAGTTTCTCCGGCGAACCCAGAAAATCCAGCAAGTCTTCTGTGACTGGTTTTGAGTGACGGTTTAATGTTAGTAGTGTCCTAACAATAGATTGAAACAGCAAGAGAGGAAAATCTTACTGGTTTGAGTTGAACACGGTTTTCCGGCGAGATTTGCAGGGAATTCCGGCGACAGTTTTCTTGTGCTCAAAGGACTTGAAAACGCGACGAAAAGGGATTGGAGTGTATTTGAGACGGTTCTGAATCGTATAAATGATTGGAATCTGAATTATTTGGAGCTTGAATGTCTTTCGGTTTCAAAAACCCAAACTTGAAGTTCATTCAATCTGAACTTTAATTAGAAACCGATATTCATCGGTTATAAGTTAACTATGCGAACAAAAACTGATTTGGCGATTCG
The DNA here is from genome assembly GCA_947069175.1 of Scalesia atractyloides. Taxonomy (NCBI): domain Eukaryota; kingdom Viridiplantae; phylum Streptophyta; class Magnoliopsida; order Asterales; family Asteraceae; genus Scalesia; species Scalesia atractyloides. The sequence continues at coordinate 72,556,016 of CAMTDV010000002.1, forward strand.
GCTACCGATTTCCGTTATTCAGATATCATTAACCGTTAAGTCGTGTATGCGTATAAAATTCAATTGCTTTCATAATGCTAACAGAAAACAATCGGTGGCGGAGTGGTTTGGAGACGGAAAGATAAGTCATTGGAGGCAGTTGACCCGGGTTCGAGTCCGGTCAGCTCCAAATATTTTTTATTTATTTTATTTTAACTTTTTATCAAATATAATTTTTATAGTTTAGTTTATATATTAATTATGTAACGTTTAAACTCGAAATACTCATAAATATTGAATGTAATTTCATATCTTGGTATTTGATTACAAAACGGAGCGGGTTTTGGAGACCCGATTTATACAAATGTTACATGATACGTTATGCTTGAACATATTCATGATACTTGATGATTTATACTTGTCATTAACTTCGTACGGGCCACCCTTAACATGTATAGCGCTATAGGATTAACGCACGACGCGTATTCTTGAGGTCATGTTAGGTAAACAAAACAGTCTTTTCATTGCTATGATTAAATTACGTTAGTGGGAAACTTTGGGTTGACAAATATAGTTGCATGTTAGTATTGCCATGTCAAGTGTAACTTCGGTGTTTCTATCCCAACAACTTATCAACTCTCGGTTTAACTCGGCAAACTTGCAAAATCGTGAGTGTACTCGACCCCTTCCTATTTTACACTTTTCGGTGCAATACGTGTAACTTATCAAAAACGCACACTTACACATATAAACATGCTTACAGAACCATCCAATATGCATGCTTGATACGTTAAGCTTGAACATATACATGATACTTGATGAATTATACTTGTCATTAACTTCGTACGAGCCTCTCTTAACATGTATAGCGCTATAGGATTAACGCACGACGCGTATTCTTGAGGTCATGTTAAGTAAACAAAACACTCTTTTCATTACTATGATTAAATTACGTTAGTGGGAAACTTTGGGTTGACAAATATAGTTGCATGTTAGTATTGTCATGTCAAGTGTAACACCCTGTGAAATCGTGTCCAATAGTATAGTGACACGTGTTGTATTTTAAATATAGTATGTTAAGACCAATAAGGACTAAAGGCGTTAACATGCTCAAACTAAGCCTCAGAGCGACAGTTTGATGTCAACATGCATAAATAACAGCTTTTGAGTGACTGATATGTCAACATGCTTAAATCATTAGCCTCTGAGTGATTGATATGTCAACTTGCTTGAAATTTGGCCTCTGAGTGACTGATATGTCAACATGCCCAGCCTCTGAGTGACATCGGAGTCAACATGCTTATAATAAGCCTCTGGGTGATCCTTTACGAAGTCCTAACTCTCATACGTGCCATTTGTTGGACGAGAGGGTTCAATTTTGTAAATATGTGAAAGTTGGATAATGGAGGGATTAAAAGTGTCAACATGTTAATTCATACCTCTGAATGACCTTTTAACGAACTGAGAGCTCGACAATGTCCGGGCATAATCCCGGGTATGCCAAGAATTGGCTACGGAGGGCTAAAAGTGCCAAAAAAATGTTTAAAGGGGGTTTTAGAAGCTTTTTAAAGTTAAGGGGCTAAAGTGTCAAACTTTGAAACTGGCAAAGGGGCGGTCGCGGGCTGCGAGAGACCTGGCCTGGGTCACTCGCGAGGCGCGAGAAAGGGTCTACAGCAGAAAGTTTTGGCTTGGCCCCCAAACAAAGCTCCAAAACCATTAATTCGAAACTATGGACTTGTAATCAGCTATTCCACATTTTGGGACACTTGTAAGCTCCCTCTTACACCCCTAAACACCTGGCTTCACCTCCTTTGAGTTCTCCAACTATAAATAGGTGATCAAGTTCACCATTTAAACTTGCACCTTTCTAAATCATAACTCTTCTCCCTCCTCTGGAAGTTCCTATCTGAAAGGAGCATCTAACTTAGTTCTCTTGCATTCTAGGAACCTCCTGTAAGTGTTCCCTGCTCTTGCATTTTCGTTTATAGGCTTTTATAGCCAAAAGTCAAGCGTTTTAGGAAAACGCTTTGACTTTCGGTTAAGACCATTATGGTCCAGCCATTGTTCAAATGAACATGGCTAAGTGATCGTAATAAGGTAGGTGTTAATCCCTATAAAGGGCACCTCCTGAAGATCACGTTTGCTAGACCAATTAACGGGTCAAAGTTATGATATTAAAAAGTCAAACATGCCATTTTCAGAAAAATCATAAAATGATCTTATATATGTTATGAAACCTGTTTCGACACTTAAACAAGTTGGTAATAATTATTAGAACAAATAGGGTTGGTTCGCAACCGAAAGTCGCGAAGTTTGACTTCTACTTTGACTTTCGATTCTGACCCGATTTAGATTAGTTACCTATTGATCTAAAGTTGCATTATGATCATAATAATGTAGCATAACCCTCTGAGGTTATATTACATGATCATAATCAGAATCCAAGTTTATGCGCAAGTTCCATAATTATGCAATCTTTGACCAAAATGTCCTTTTTGCATAAAACAAGGTTTTAAATGGTAATGAACTTGAAAATGAGTTTCCTACTGATGAAATATTATAAGTAGGATTATTTCGGATGTTAAACCAAGTTATAAACTGAGTTTTAAAGCAGGTCCTAAAACTATGTCGATAAATGACGATTTTAGACCTTGTGGCTTATAAAATGGTTTTAATAAAATCTTTTCAATGTAAATCATTTACCTACTGATATGTTATATTAAATTACATATCTAAGACATTTTAATCTGACCTTAATATCAATTTTCGTAAAAATCGCATAAAGACACCATTTTACGACATAAGCGTCGTTTAGGCGCATAGTATGGTTTTAAACCATATTAATTGACCAAGACTTGCTACCTACTGATTTTAAAACTTATTTAAACATAATTAAATTAGGTATTAGTTATAAACTCAGAATCCCAAATAATATATATACATAAACTTTGTGTAAAATGACCAAAATGCCCCTACGGTGCATAGTTTGGTCATAAAAGATAATTTACACATATAATTGACATCATACTGATATTATATCATAAATAAATTATTTTTTCAGAATATTTATGATAATAAACTTAAAATATATTCAAGTTCCTTTTATATGGTATATAATTACCGAATTGCCCTTGTAAGGCATAATTTCGTTTTAAAACCTTAACGGGCATGCAAGTTGATATCCTACTGATATCTTAACTTATTTAAAATATAATGGCATATAGAACTTGTCCATGACTTATCCAGTTACCCATTATCGCTTATAAGCGTACGGTTGATCATACGTAACTAGTTTACGGAAATTAACTGAAACGGGTTTAACCTTGTCATTTAAATTTCAAAATCCAGAATGTTAATTGTTTACCCATATTATGCAAGTCAAAGTACTTGTAGGGTTTAAAATACATTCTATCTGATCATTGTTTAATCAAGCGTTATACGTATTCATCATATACACTATTCGGTCTAAGTCTATGACTTAAAATAAAGACCATTAGTATTAATTGGTTAGCTTATGCCATAATCCAGACTAGAGCCTTGTCGGTAAATGCTATCTGCAATTAAGTACTTTTATATACGACTGAGTTATTGAAATTAAAAGAATACTAGCTCAGGTAAATACCCGCGACTTATTTTCCCTATACGGGCTTGGGATACGGTAAACTATTACTGCTTGGTCAGAAATGGGATCAATCGAATGCCGGATTGTGGCTAGTAAATCCGCATATTTTGTTTTAATCAGTTTTGTTTGATAACTTAAACATCAAGGGTTAAATTACCGTGTCCTGGATATCCTCGGCTCATTAGATTAGTTAATGGTCACGACCTTAGCGCGGGGTGTAGGCATACACCTGACAGACGCTCAAATGCAAATTACCCAAGATGTTGGGGATAACTCCTCTGTGAGTTCTAAGTGGTGTGTATTTAATCATGTCTCGGTCTCTGTACTGGGCCCTGTATGTATGGACAAACATGTGAATCTGTTAACAAGGTTACAAAGTAACTTTCCCAAGTTATAAAAGATTTTGTGCCATGTGCACTTAAAATCATCTTAAAATGTTTTTAAAATGAGTCAGTTGGGTGTATTTACCAACGAAAGCTGACGTATCGTCCAAAGACTAAATTTCAGGTACAATACAAAATAGGCCGGAAGCTGCTCGGTACTGATTAAGAGGATCTTGCAAATCCTTAGATCTGCCCTAAAGTCTGTTTTATATTCTTTCTTTGTACATTTTATGATCCGCCTGTGGATCTTCTATTACGAGCCTGTATATTATTTTGTATTTCCGAACATTGGTTTGTAATAGTAATTTTACTCCAAGACTTCCGTTATGCCGTGTTTAATTGACAATGATGTTATCAACTGACGTCGCGATACTCCCCACCCGGACCCACCGGTATATGAATTTGGGTTGGAAATCCGGGGTGTGACATCAAGTTCTTAGTATATGAATTTTGACATGTGGATTTGTTTAAAACTTTTATACATATGCTATTACATAAACTTGTATGCTAGCTAATACTTTTGTATTGAACTATACTTTAATACGTATTGCAGGAAATTGATGGTGATGATGACGAATAGAACTTAGTAGGATGAACTAGAAACTCATCTTAATTTTTGTACTTGTATTTTGTTTCGTTCCAAACTTGTTGTAATTCTGTTTTGAACCATTTACTAGATGTTAGCAATGAAATTAAATATTGTTTATTAAATACTTGTCACATTTAGCAGTATGATGTCTTTTGCAATCTCGTGTTCGTCCCGCATCGATGTTTCTGTCATCGGTTGGGGCGTGACAATGCACCTCACTGCTTTATCTTTTAACTTTGGTCTTAGATGACTTGAAACAAATACATAACACATACATTTAAACACTTTGAAGTAGCTTACATTAGTCTTTTCCTTGAATAATATTTCATACAAAGTCACATAATTTAAGCCCTGTTGCGGAAGATGATTAATTACATAAGTTGTTGTCGACATTCCTTCTACCAAAAACGCCCAGGGACGTTTTTATCGTGTAGTATACTCCCACAAGCTTTGGCAAAATGTCTATTATTATATTTGACACTCCGTTTTGTTGAGGGGTGTTCGGACACGTAAGTTGTCTTTTGATCTCATGCTCTTTTAAGAACCTGTGAAACACGTGAGAGGTGTATTCTCCTTCATTGTCTGGCCGTAACATTTTTATGCTATATTCGGTTTCTCGTTTGGCTTCCATCTAGAATTCTTTACACTTGGACAATGCTTCAGACTTGTTCTTCACAAAAGTGACCCAAAGATAACGTGAAAAATCATCAATGAACGCTATCATATACTCCATTCCAGTAACTTGACAGGTCCAAACACTTCAGCGTGTACTAGTTCCAAGGGTTTGGACGCTTTTGTTTTGAGTTATCGTTGGGTTGTTGATGGGACTTTCCATATTGACAACCTGCACACACATAATTATTAGTAATTTTAATTTTGGGTATGCCTTCAACGATTTCTTTCTTCACCATCATATCAAGTTTATCATAAGCAACATGACACAAACAAAGGTGCCATGGATCATAATTATTGTTGTTGCTTTGGGTTCGTTCTACATAAGCTGACTCACTTGATAAAACATACACGACCTCCCTTCATTTTCCTTCTAAAATTGGTATCCATTTGGTTTTAAACTCTTCAGATACTCGGGCCGAGTTTGATTAAAATACCACATGTTTTCCTGTCTCGACAATTTATAGACCGAGATTAGATTTTTCCTCATTCCCGAGACATTAACTCGATAAAAGGTTACTGGTTACATGTCGGGTTCACTTAATACTATGCAGGTGTCGTGTATACTTGTTTATGATCTAAAGTAATTAGAAACAACCCGCTGGGATGCCTATTACCCATTTTCAAATGCACCTATAAAGTTGACTAGAATATCAATATAATCAACCATAATCCCAACAAATCTATATTTTAATAATTTGAATATTATTTATTTTTAAGATTATAAAATAAATTAGTATACTTGGTTTCTTATTCAGGTACTCATACGAGTATTCTATAATACCGTAACCCCATCCTAAACCCTAGAAATTTTTATAACTAACCTCTATTATGACCCATGCCATAATACTTGTCCAATAAAATGATGTTTGGGGCTTTTCCGTTGAGTCCTATTTCTTTGTTATACCTATATATGATCATTTGTACAACAAATCTTTAACTACTCTCCTCACAATCTCGCCACCTAGTACTCTACATATTAAGTCAGTGGCGTAACAAAGATTTCCTTCCTACAGGTCGAAAATTTACAAGGAACGGACAATCGATTTTCTGTCACTAAGTTTCAACATTGCCGCTCCGGTTAAGTGATCCGGGTCGGGTCACACAATAAAATAGCAAAAATCAAATTAAATGAAAATAAAAAAAAATACGTCAATCAATATTAAAATGAATAACATTTTTTTGAAGTTACTATCTAAGGTTTTTTTTGAAACATATCCATAACATCACCTATTGAAACATTTTTAAGCAAATCATTTTCAATAAAACAAATACAGTTTATCACTTCAATTTTTACCAATCTGATTACACAAATGAACTTCACGTAATTTGGTTACATGAAAAAGACCAGTAATTCGTTCTTTAACAACCCATGAAATAATCACGACCATTTGGGCGGTGACATCCGGTGAGGTGAAGAGTGCGATGTCTGGCGACCGAAGATAATCGATTGTGCTGTACTAGTGTCAGGCATGAAGCTTCTTCTACTAATTGTCGTTTTGAGTCCTATTTATTTATTACTCTTTTTTTCCATATTGGATTTAAATGGTCACTGGCTTACGTGGTGGGCTTAAAAGTTGGCTAAATGAGTTAATGGGTTATTTTTTAATAGAAAATGTTGGCTTAACAAATTATTCTTTTTAATTTAAATGCGGGTTAAGGTTCGTTGTTAAATATTCTAAAGTTAGGTGTCAAGTTTTTTAAGGGTTCAATGTCAAGGTTTCTAAGGGTTCGGTATAAAAATTTCTATGGGTTCGATGTTGAAGTTTTTGCTGGTGCATGTCGAAATATACATGTATAACACTAAAAAAAATTGATGCGGGTTCAGCCTTCCTATGTGCATACGCCCCTATTAATTAAGCTCCAATTTTTTTGTTATTGTTGGAAGGATTTATGATGCAACCTGAAAAAGCATCCGAGTTAAAAGACACATTTACTAAGCTGATTTCGTAATCCATTTTCACAAAGAGACCTTAGTTTCAAACTTTGGGCAAAATCGGGTCTTTTGAATAACCGGACCCGGTTCCAACCCGGACCCGGTTCCTCATGCTAGTCAGTAGACCCGGTTCCTCTGTGGAACCGGTTCCAGTTCATACCCAGGTATAAGTTTTTAAATGTGGAACCTGTTGTAACCGGTTCCGGGTATTTTGGAACCGGGTATGGGTAGGAACCGGTTCTGTCGAGTCTTGTCAAGTCATAACAAGCTGCATTTACTATTAGGAACCGGTTCTGTCGAGTCTTGTCAAGTCATAAAAAGCTGCATTTACTAACCGGTTCCTAATATTTGAAACTGAATATTAATTTTAAAATCGGTTTTTTCTTGTATTTAAACCTCATTCTCTACACCACTTCTAATTTCATTTATTAACTACAAAAAATCAACACTTTAACCACTTCAAATCTAATACTATCAAAGAGATAACGATGGCTTGCAACGATGAGGTCGTTGATGTTTTGGAAACCAAAAGAAACCCCGCTATTTGGAAGCACTTTGACTTGTGCTTGATGTCGGATAGCCATGAAATGGCTAGATGCAAGGGGTGCGGGAAGTTCATGAAGGCGCCGGCCAACTCGACGCTCAAGAAACACACCAATCGCCATTGTCCGGTGACAAAGGCGAAAAACAATGAAAATGGTTAAGCATCCGGGACCGGGTCATCGAAAGTTTAGTTTGTTTTATGTATTGTAAACCCATTTGTGTTTTATGATTAGTATGTTTAGTGTTTTATGTGTTTTGTTTAACGTTTCATGTTTAGGTTGTTTGTGTAACCGGGTACTTGTTTCTCGTAATAAATAGTTTTATGTTTATGTATTATACCTTGTTCTAGCAAAAACTTATAAAAAACTCACATTAAAAATATATTGGCGCCGGGTCTGAAAGGTTACCGTAGGAACCGGGTATGATAAGAACAGGTTACGGGTACAACCCGGGTACGGGTTGGAATCGGTTCCGAAACTTATTTTTTTCCAAAAATGTGGAACCGGGTAGGAACCATCAGGTATTTTGAACCCGAAACCGGTTCTACTATATGTCGGGTAGGAACCGGAACCGGTCCCAGGTAGGTTCCACCGGGTCGGGTTTGGAACCGGTTATTATGCCCATCTCTACTTTCAATATGTTAGAAGTTTAAATGGGCAAGGTTTTATGCAGAACACTAAATATTGCAAGAATACGTAGAATAAAATGAACAACCCAATTTTTCAATCCTAAAAACCTAAAAAGTAAATGAAAATGTTACAAATGTAAGATTTTTTGTTCCTCACACTATAATTCAAAACAAAATATGAAAAATTTACAATTTTTAAATAACCTACACATATATAGGTTATGTGTTGGTAAACATATATGGTTTTTTATGTATATATAATACACATATGAATGTAAGAAACATAAAATTTTAAAAATACGAACCTTAAATCTCAAAGTTTAGTCAAAATCAATTTATGTGAAACCGATTTTTGAGTTGGAAAAGGAGCGATTCGGTTTTAATTTGTTCCAAACTAGTTTCAATGCAGGAGATCTCAAACCATTTACTCAGTTTGAAACAAGGACCAGCTTCACTAAAGCTGTTCTCAGTTCACTTCTAAACCTAATAATATATAACTGTTTTTTTCAAGGCATATTGGATTAATAACCCCAACTTTCACCAATTAGCCGATAGCACTCCCAATTTTCGATTTGTACCATACCACTCCCAACTTTCAACTTATTGGTCAATAACACTCCCAAACTAACTGAACCCTAACCTAATTAGTTTTTTGTTGATGTGACACTTGTGTGTTGACATGGATTTTTGATGACTTGGCATCTGACTTGGTTTTTTTGATGACGTGGCAACTGATGTGGCACTGGTTTGGTGACGTGGCAGCTAATGTTAGCAAGCTGAGTTAGTGTTGGGTTAGTTTGGGAGTGCTATCGGCCAATAAGTTGAAAGTTAAGAGTGGTATGGTACGAATCGAAACATGAAAGTACAATCGGCCAATTGGTGAAAGTTGGGTATAATAATATCCCATTTTTCAATCAATTATTTGATGGATCAAAAGGACTTTTATGGGCCTTAAATTCCACTCGAATTAAGCCTCAGTGCCTTACAAACCCGGCCCATATTAGTCATTCACCTGTTGTTCATAACAAAGTCTTTCCACTTTACAGAGGGAAGAACACAACACCACCGACCACCTTCTCATTCATTTCCCCCAATTTCCAAAATCAAAAACCCTAACGATCCAATTCATCCCCAAATCTCACATTCTCAATCTTCAAATCTAATCACCTCACTTCACCAATGGCGTCCAATTCAACCTCGCAACCACCATCATCCGACGAAGAAGAACAAGAAGCAAATTCAACCGTTCAAAAACCTAATTCCAATTCAATCGATAACTCGTTAGACGCAATCGAGAATCAACTCTCATCGATCTCATTCAACACTCCAATCGACGAAACAACAGCAGCAGTTTCTGCTGATTATTATCACGAATCCGTATCGGAAATCAATGATTCATCGTTGAACGAAAGTTACGAAACTGTTGGCAAGATTCGGATGGATAACAATTCGGTTGGTGTGAGTAGTCATGCGAGTGGATCGAGAGTGTGGATGAATAACAGTATTGAGGTGGACGTTGAGGCGGAAGTGGATGGAGGATTGTCGAGCCCTAGCAGCAGTGGTTATGCCGGTGAGAGAGGTAGTAGTGGTGGTAGTGTTAGTAGTGGTTCTGGTACTGATGTTATACGAGAAGTGAGGGATAACGGTGATTCTGTTGTTGATGATGGAGTGAATACGGTGGATTCTGTTCAGGCAGAATGGATTAGCGGTAAACGACATGCTGATGAGGTAGTTTTCTAGTTTGAAGATGTTTTGTTTATGTTGATTGTAGTGTTTGATTACTTGTTTTAGGTTATTATAGTGAAATACGAGCTTCGTATTTATGGGTGATATACTATCATTGTTTCAGATATATACTTAGCAACTAGGAAGTAGCAATAGTAGAAATGTAAGATTGACTGTATGAAACATCGGTATGGACAATGTTTGTTTTGGTGGAACAGAGAACTAACTCTATACTACAACGTATTACGCATGTTTTAGTACGGTTTTTTAAACATGCGAGTTGAGTTTTAAGTTAAAGGATTATAAGCCAGTAAAGTAAGCAAAAGTAATGTGACTATGCATTCGAGGGTCGATTCTTATCAAAGCACGGGTTATACTGTTGATTTTCAAGATTTCGTCTTATTTATTGTGAGGAAATAGTCTTCTTAATTGTGTTACATTGTTGACAAACAAAACGAAACTTTGCTTTCAATGCGAAAACTTGTAAACATAGAAACCAAATGTAAGTGTTACCAAAAAACTTAATGTTTTTGGAGTTTAAGGATGCGCTCGTATAGGTAATGTTGTGTGGTTTTATTATCAAGTGTGAACATGTGTGAGCAAGATGTCCACTGGTTGTAAAAGAGAAGGTTGACTTGGGCATGAAGCTTAAGCTACCACTTGAATAGTTATAGGCATTTTTCTCTTGTAAATTCAACCTGACATTATGATATTTGTGGGAGTCAAGTCACGCATGGACCAAATAACACTGTTAGTACTGCAAAGTTCACATGTGGTAGAAAATGTGACCGTTAGTCATATGAAAAATATGCTTTTTATGTAAGCCTGCTGTGAATTTCTTGCCTGAAAAAATAGTTTTATAAAATTTTCATTTCCAGCTTAAGTGCTTAACTAACTTTTTTCATCAACTAGTGGAACTGTCAGATTTCTTTCATCCTCTGTTTTGACAAGAGATGTTGATAGTGCCTGTACAAAACTGTTGTCTTTATTGTATTTCAACTGATAATGGATAAAGTGTAGGATGATGCTTCTATCTCTTGGAGGAAAAGGAAGAAACATTTCTTTATATTGAGTCACTCCGGAAAACCAATATATTCAAGGTATGTGTGGATTAATATCCATGATATATCTTCTTTATATTTCACTTTTGAGATAAATAAATATTCTATTATTCTGTAAAGAATATTGTTACTACTTGTCAGATTGTGATCCTATATCAGGTTACCATTTTAGTCTCAATTTGAATTAGTGAACCTGTTTTTAAGATTTGTCTGAACTACTGTAAATTTATTTATACACATAATAAATGCACATTTTTATGTTAGTTAAACCTATCTCAGTTGTATTGACATTGCCTCAATTTATTGTTGATAAATGATATCTCACCTTGTTCTTTTGGGATCTTAGCTTAATTGCTTGTATGTGACAAGCACCATGATATCTTACGATGATAGTAACATAATATTTTATTCAATTATTTCAATCGTGTTTAGACAATTATTGTCTTAAACTATTGGGGGAGCAAATGAACTTCTCTTATAAAATTAAAAGTTGAAGAGAAAAGAAAGAGATAAAGAGAGAAGTGGAGAATAGGATGGTATAGTTAACTCTTCTGATTTCATCAATTGCATATGATACGCACACCTAAAACACTTGAAATTTGGTTAAAATCTTGGGGAAGATTATGTGTGTATTACATTTCGAAAGGAAGGATTTGTTAAATCATTACATGAAAGCAATACACAAGAGTCAATTTTGTTTATAGGTTAGTAAGATTTTGCATGCATTATAGCGTGAATCATTTAATTTTTAGTGTTACTGCACTTGACATATGTTATTTCTCTTTTAAATTTGATTTCCAGATATGGAGACGAGCACAAATTAGCAGGATTTTCAGCAACTTTGCAAGCTATCATTTCCTTTGTGGAAAATGGGTAAATATGTTAGCATCCATTAGCTATGCAACTTTATTATTTTGTTTTTGTTACACAAGCGAAGTCAAAGACTCAACAAAATAGACCAACATGACAAGACCATGAACTTAATTAGAAGAAGATATTTACAAGAAAAGTAACCGATTTTCAGAAAGACTTCTGAACTTTTAAATTCTAATTTAGTCAGTCATGGTCAGGTTCATGAATTACAAAAGGGGTGATTGGCTCTTTGAAAAATGTTTTGGCATACACCATGTTCTCAGAAACTGCAAATAATGCTAAAACCAAAAGCAACATTTAAAGTCGAACTAAAAGTAATAAATGCAAAAGAAAAAAAATAGTATCTTCTTGGATCTGTATAATTTTTATGAACTAGACAAATTAAAGGAAAACCTTTTAAGGGGTTTTAATATTTCACTAAAGGTTTAATAGGCAGTTGAAGAGAAAAATTTAACATGCATTAGTAACAAATCAATATCCAATGACATACAAACTAGAATTAAATCAAAGAACAATAATAAAGAAGTCATGGATTCATTAAATACACCTAAGATGCATAATGACGTATGTTAAGCACACTAATGGTGTATGATTCTTGCACCTTATCATTACATAGTTATTAATATTATTTTTTTGCCTTTTCAATCTCTCAGGGGAGATTGTGTCAGATTGGTAAGGGCAGGAAAACACCAGGTGGTTTTTCTAGTTAAAGGACCAATTTATTTAGTTTGCATAAGCTGTACAGAAGAACCTTATGAATCACTACGAGGGCAACTTGAGCTTCTTTATGGTCAGGTAAAATTCCTTTACTACCCTTTTGGTCCATTTAAATAGGATCATGTACCATATAAATATAATTGTACATCATTATATGATTTTATATCGCCGGCATTACTGCAGATGATACTTATTCTTACAAGATCTGTTGATAGATGTTTTGAGAAAAATCCAAAATTTGACATGACTCCTTTGCTCGGAGGAACAGATGCCGTTTTTTCTTCTCTCATTCACTCGTTCAGCCAGTTTGTTTTCTTTACTCTGGTCCACCTTTGTATTAAATATGTCATCATGAATTTTAAACTTTAGTTATAAATCATCTTGATGACTTAAAAGTGAATAACTATATGTATCAGGAACCCTGCTACTTTTCTTCATGCATACACTTGCCTTCCCCTTAATTACGCTTCAAGGCAAGGTGCTGGTGCGATTTTGCAAGACGTTGCTGATACGGGTGTCGTTTTTGCAATTTTGATGTGCAAAGACAAGGTTTTTTTTACAGCCGTTACTTTTACGTCAATGCTTTCTACAAATAAATAAATAAATAAATAAACTTATATTACTATAGTTTGTGGGATATCATTCTTATATTAGGGCTAAAATGCAGGTTGTTAGTCTGGTAGGCTTGCAGAAATCATCACTTCATCCTGATGATATGTTGCTGCTGGCTAACTTCGTCATGTCATCTGAATCTTTTAGGCAAGTTTGTTTCTTTCTGTCTACTTTATGCTATAGAATAAACTAAGAGGTAGCAAATTGGGCGGGTCAGGCTCCTTATGTAGTATGTCCAAATGGTAATTTTGTACGGATCAAAGCCAGTTGGGTCAGGTTGACACAAAATACCTTTTGTCCAAAAGTTTTAGATATACTCAAGAGTAAAATGCCATTTTCGTCCCTGAGGTTTGGTCAGTTTTGCGACTTTCGTCCAAAGGTTTGTTTTTCTGCATCTGGATCCAAAAGGTTTGAAATCTTGCCAATTTCAACTGGCTCGTTAATTCCATCCATTTTTCTTCGTTAAGTCAGGGGTATTTTTGTCTTTTTAGAATACCCCTGACCGAAATGCCCTTTAAGTTAACAAAAAAGACAAAAATACCCCTGACTTATTGAAGAAAAATGGAAGGAGTAACGAGCCTGATGAAATTGGCAAGATTTCAAACCTTTTGGATCTAGATGTGAAAAAACAAACCTTCGGACGAAAGTCGCAAAACTGACCAAACCTCAGGGACGAAAATGGTATTTTACTCTATTTTTAATAAACTAATTAGTGTCTCAAATACTTAAATATGATTACAATTTTTTTGCATCTACTGATTAAAGAGGCCTTTGTGTGTTAAAAAGTAGTAAAATACTATTAAGTGACTTTCTTCTATCTATTAGAGATAAATGTGACCTGAATAGATTTTGCCACCTGAGAGTGAACAATGGAAATTAGGTATGTGGGATTTACAGGGTACTGACATTGCAAAATATTTAACTCGGTGCAGGACATCTGAATCTTTTTCACCAATCTGTTTGCCAAGATACAACCCTATGGCATTTCTATATGCTTATGTTCATTATCTTGATGTGAGTGTATTATAACTTTTGGACAATTATCCTTCCACAATTTAAGTGCTTACATAACACTAGAATCTTGTCAATTTGTGTTGTTCATTATAAGATGAAAATATAAACTATTTGTTTTGAAATGTTTTCCGTTATCACATTGTGTTTATCTACAAATTATATTGGAGATGAAGTAAGTTCAACTTTATATATGTTGCAGGCTGATACATACTTGATATTGCTCACAGCAAGTTCACAAGCCTTTTTCCATCTTAAAGAATGCAGGCAAGTGTATTTTAATATTAGGATTAATTTCATATATACCCTTACAAACTTTAAAAATCTCATATATACCCAACCAAAACTAAAATATCATATACGCCCTTACAAAATAGTTAACATATCAACTATACCCAATTTATTAAAAACAATCTAATAAATAATCATTTTACCTTTATTTTTAACTTTAAGTTTTCATATATGCTCATCTTTTAACTTCTTATTTTTATATGACACATTTGAAGCTTAAATTTATTTTTACCTGTTTTTATTTTTTCCCATAAACAATAGTACTATTCATATATAATATTTAATCTGAATAAATCAAGCTAGAAATGAGTAAATATAATATTTAAAGTTAAAGGTCATATATTATATTTCTAAATTTAGAAAAATAAGGGTAAAAGTGTCATTTATTAAATTATTTCTAATGAATTGGGTATATATGATATTTCAACTATTTTGCAAGGGTATATATGATATTTTGCAAGTTCGTAGGGGTATATATGAATTGCCCCTTATTATTAATGTCAAAAAATGTGGAAAAATGGCTGATTTAAGTAACGGGTCATAATGTGTAGTTTTTTATGCGTTATTTTAGTTTTAGTCATTTAAACATGTATAGGATACGAGTTGAAACAGTCCTTTCAAAGTCTAACGTTCTAAACGAAGTTCAAAGATCCATGTCCGAAGGTGGCTTGCATATTGACCGTTTGCCCGTTGACCCGTCTGCTCGATCCGGATCTTTATTCCATCAAAATCAAAGACAACCCGAATCAGTTGTAGGTATAGGTGGTCCAGCTGGACTCTTGCACTTCATTTATCGCAGTATTTACCTTGATCAATATGTATCTTCTGAGTTTGCATCTCCAATCAGCTCACCCTCACAACAGAAAAGGTTATTCTTTTTTTTAGCTAAATTCTGCAATACCCTGATTATATTTTTTTAGACGTAAAATACCATTTTCGTCCCTGAGATTTGGTCAGTTTTGCTACTTTTGTCCAGAGGCTTGTTTTTCCGGATCTGGATCCAAAAGGTTTGAAATCATGCTATTTTCATCCGGCTCGTTAACTCCATTCATTTTTCTTCTTTAAGTCGGGGGTATATTTGACTTTTTTGTTGACTTGAAGGGCAATTCGGTCATGTCATTATGCTAAATGTTTGTACATAAAGTGAAAAAGACCGAATTGCCCTTTAAGTTATTAAAAAAGGCGAAAATATCCCCGACTTAACCGAGAAAAATGAATGGAGTTAATGAGCCGGATGAAAATAGCAATTTTACAAACCTTTTGGATCCAGATGCGGAAAAACAAACCTTTGAACGAAAGTCGCAAAACTGGCTAAACTCAGGAACGAAATTTGGCATTTTACTCTTTTTTTAGTATTTGAGTATCAATTGATTTTATTTCTTTTTGCAGATTGTATAGAGCGTACCAGAGACTTTATGCTTCCATGCATGATAAAGGGATAGGCCCCCATAAAACTCAGTTCAGAAGGGATGAAAACTATGGTAAAATAATCTTTCGTTTTTTTAATATATATATATATATGCATCATCTTTTTTTTCTAACTTTACAGGAGGTATTTCTTGATTAATGTTTGTGTAACTAAATTTGTAGTTATTATATTCCTTTTGCAGTTTTACTGTGCTGGGTTACACAGGATTTTGAACTTTATGCAGCTTTCGATCCTCTTGCAGATAAGGTTAACTTAACCTTTTCTTATATGATAATTTCATACATCTTCTCAAAACTTACCATGATGTCTTATTTACCCAACAAAAAATCATAATATCAGATGTACTCGTTTGTGACATTCATACCCTTCCCTTTAACTCTCGTTTAGGATATGAGAGTTTCCAGTGCAAGTAGATAGAATAGTATAATTAGTCATGATATTTAGTTAGATGGGTGTATTAGGTATATAATATTTTAACCTTTTCGATTCAGTAAATGTGATATTATGCAAGTTTACATGGGTATATTTATTTATTTTTATTTGCAACTTAAGACTGAAGGTTGGTAAGTTAAATTTTGTAGGGTGCGGCGATACGGATATGCAACCGCGTGTGTCAGTGGGTGAAAGATGTGGAAAATGAAATATTTTTGTTGGGAGCAAGCCCTTTTTCATGGTGATAATCTCCCTCATAACATGTGTTGTGCCTCTGTTTTTGGTTTCTTTGTTGTTTAGTGTAGTGGTTATTTGGTACAAAACGACGGAAATAAACAGCTAAAAAGTACCCGGTATAGCTTTAGTAAGATACATTAGGCGTGTACTTTGTATGTATGTACACATTTGTGTTTTCCAGTCTGATATTTACTCATGTATTGTTTTGGATCAAGATTTAATATCAACACAACCATAATAATGACTTTATTCGTGTATAGTTTGGATCAAGAGTGAACATTAGCAGCCACATTAATGGCTTTTTACTTGTTCTTCGTATGGGTTAATAGTGAACATCAACAACTATTCCACCGAAAAGAGAGATGGCAGGATTGTGGAATGACATTATCTCCATTGAGAAGGATATGGACAAGCTTCATAGTCATATTAATCTGTTGGCTGCTTTATAAGGGTGTGGGAAATGGCGAGAACACACTTTTATGGGTAAACAATTGGGTTGATGGTGGAAGTTTTCCACTTCGTATGAGCCAGCGGCTAACATAAAGGCAATGATTCGGGACTGTTTTAAGTGAAAACGGGAGATGCGATACAATCGTGTTGGAAACGGAAGAAAGATCTGAATAGTGACGAAGAGTGGGACCAACTTGTGGTATAGAGCAGGAGGCTGCCGATCACCTTCTTTTGTCATGCTTATCGGCGGTGGAATGTTTTTGTGGCTCAAATTACCTATCCCAACCTTGGCATGTTCATGCCGAAAGATGCTGCAGACAGATTGTTTGCATATTATACCTTTCATTAATGTGGTATAGAAACGAAAAGGAGTTCCAACAATAATTCTATCCTTTCATGAGAACGGTTGCAAGATCGAGGAAGCTTTCTTATGGACTAAAATTAGGTCTAAATTTCATGTTTTAAATTTGGGATAGTAGACGGATTGTGTAATTGTTGGCACATGTTCCTATATTTTATTGAATATAGAGTTGCGGTTCAGAAAGAGAAACAATCACTTTTGCTAATGCATAGTTTGAACCAAGAGTGAACATTTGCAGCCACATTAATGCCTTTTAGTGGTTCTTCATATGGATAAATGGTGACCATCAACAATCGCTTTCACTAATATACCGTTTGAATCAAGAAAACATCCACAAGCACATTAATGCATTTTACTCGTGCCTTGTCAAACTTATCAACAATCGCTTTCACACATGTGCTTTTTAAAACGTTTCATTCTTTCACATTAAATCAAACACGTGCATCCTTGATATACATTTGCGTACTTAGAAAATATGTTTTCAACGTCTCATATAAAAGACACGCAAAACAGTTTCGAGCATCTACTTTTATACCCGTGCACATTATCAGGCTAGAAAATTAGTTACGAGTTACATGGTTATACGTATGAAAATGTTATTATGATCATAGAGGCAGTCCTTTTTTCTCATAAAAATTGCTCATAAACAATAGATGTACAGGCAACAATTGTCTCGAGATTCAATCCACGAAATCTCATTCAGTGACAGACCAAAAAACGAACTTAACTTCCTCGGTTGCATTCAAATCCACGAACTAAACACGCGTATATACATCAATGGGCCCACGACATCCACATGATTCTTTCTTTAAATCAAAACAATAAAAGCCACACAAACTACACAAACACGAATGGCGTGATGATGACAAAAAAGAGTTTTAAAATAACGATTTTATTTCATGATTAACGGGACGACAGTGACCAAAAGTTGAGAAGAAATGAGGGTAATGCAGCAAACCAGCTAAGAAAAGCCATAGCAGTAGCAGTCTCGAACTGCTTGCAGTGATTTTGAGAACACAGACCGAGATCATTACCGATAAGAACTGTAATACCAGCAGACGCACATGCTGCTGCAAATGTAAGAGTTGATGTCACCTGCGAATAAGAGAGCATGGTTTCAAATTTAAACGAGACACTGACAACGGGCAAGCATCATATATACCTACGAAAGCAAACTTTCATAATCATATATTTACTCTATTAAACGAGACGCTGACAGGCAAGCATTATATTTACCTATGAAAGCAAAGTTGCATAATGAAATATTTACTCAACGAAAAAACTTAAATCATATATACCCTTTTTACTAAAATAACTTATACTATAACCATTATTAAAAAAACTTATATTAGATATACCCATTTTACTATAAATAATTTATAATATATTATACCTTTTTAAAAAAATTATATCAAATATATCCGTTTACCAAATACAATTTATGATATGACCATTATACCCTTCTCTTTCTCTTTGCACTCTAAAATCTTATATCCTAATGCAAGTTTTAAAGGAAGGGTATAAATGTCATAAATTAGAAAATAAGAATATTTAATATTGTGGGTTTTTGTTGGGTGAATACGTTATTATAAAATGTTTTGAGGGGATACATGAAGTTATCTCGATAGTTTAAAGTTAGACGTAACTAATTTGACAAAATAGTAAAACGAGTCTGAAGTCATCTCAAGTGTATTTAAATATATAAAATATGCTAAATCGTCTATTATAATAAAATAAAGCAAGAACACTTAATCTGACATTTTGACTTCTCATAAGGCTAAATCATGAACTAGACATGATACAATCTGAAAATCTACTGTTTATTACTAATTTGAAGAGTTTACATCACATGACCTATTTGAAGCGTATATGGCTTAGTGGTGAACGGTGTATGATGATCAATCTCACTTGATAGTAGAATTACTAGCAGTAATTAATCTTACCCCATCACCGATAGAAAAGAGACTAACAACTCTATAATTCTGCAAGGTCCGGCCAACCAAAAGAGCATGAATGTCAAGAATAGCAAGTGATAGGCTCCACATACTCTGAAGGGCAACAGCAGCAACAAGGTAGCTAAGATGGCAAACAATTAAAAATATTTCATTAATCAATTTTGAAGCATACATAGTTATAGAAAGTAATGTGCAGCATATACATACAGTGGTACATCTAAAGCAATCAATTTTATTTGGCAAGACTTACTAAAAGTCCATATAATTAGGGGGGAGCAGAAAACCGAAATAACCAAGCCGTATCCGAAATAACCGACAAAACCAAACCGAAAAAACTGAACCGAAACAAAAACCGACGGTTCGGTTTTCAGATTTTTAATAACCGAAAATTTCGGTTTGGTTTGTAACCAAAATAACCGACAAAACCAAACCGAAAATACTGAACCGAAACAAAAACCGACGGTTCGGTTTTCGGATTTTTAATAACCGAAAATTTCTGTTTGGTTTTCGGATAACCATTTTTAATAACCGAACCGAAACGAAAAAAAAACATATATTTTTATGTTTAAGTTTAAGTGTTTAACCCATGCTATTAGAAATTATTAATTTTATTCTTGAATAATAAGTATTTATAATATAAACATTAACATGTTTATTTATTATTGAGATGATTTATTTATTGCCTACGAAAAATAACAAAATTTAATATATAAATTACATAATCTTCAAAGTATTATAAAAGAAAATGTCTTAAAAAACTTTAGAGAAACATGAAAATAGATAGAAGGTTAGGTTCATGTGAACATTATTAATTAAAAAGGTTAAATATAATAACTTAAATGTAAACATATAAGAAAGATTCTTAAACTTTAAATATACTTTTTATTTTTGAATCTTACATAATTTTGTTTCAAAAACCGAAATAACCGAACCTAACCGGTGATTAACCGAAAACCGACATTTCGGTTTTGGTTTTGCCCAAAAACCGAACCGAACCGTGCACACCCCTACAGATCATCAGTCTTCCCCTACCTCTAGCATCAAATTTAGGCACTCATAGAAGTATAAATGTTCTTTTTCTCCATCTTAATCACAATGATAACTAATGATTTTCAAAAGGCTATGGCTTCCCCTACCGGAATAATGATTAATCACCATAATCTTACTTATTTGTTTTTTTTATCTGATTATTGCACAAGTAGCATCCATGCCTACATTCATAGCAGCCTCTTGATTATACTTTTCATAATGAAATCACCACTGCGGATGTAATGCTTTGTTCTACTGTTCTACTGATAACACATTGTTAGTAGTTCATTTTGTCTATTCTATATACTTCTCTCTCATTCAATCAAACAGAACACATCATATTTTCCAAATTTCACTCCTGCAACAACTTTTACATGATCAACTAAACTTCCTTATACGGATTTGAAATCACCACTGGAGATCAGAATGTTCATAATAAAGTCACCACTGGTGATTTGAATGTTTTGTTCTACTAATGACACAGCTATTAGTAATTCATTTGTCCATTCAAGATACTTCTCTCTCATACAAACTAACAGAATATGTTGTAACTTCCTATTTTTACTCGTTACATAAACTTTTACAAGATAAACAAAATTTCCTTACACCACTGGTGATTGGAATACTTTGTTCTACTAATAACAGCTGCTGCTACTTCGTATTATCCATTCTAGATCCTTCTCTCTCATTCAATCAACCAGAAGACATTACAATTTCTAAATTTCACTCCTATAACAATAACTTCCACAACATCATCCAAATCTCCTTAAAACAAATTTCATCTCCACACTTAACTCCAAAACTCACTACCTAAAACAATTAGCAACACAATTCCACTTCAACATCAATCACATCTCCGACAAGCAAATCTCAAAACAGATCAATAAATTACCAAAACTCACTAACTAAAACAATCCGCAACATAATTCTACTTCAACATCTATTTCACATATTTACATCATTAACTAACAAACTTATAAATATATAAATAAATAAACAAATTAAAACAATAAGATCTTCAAAACCTGATGAAAATACAGATGAACAAAATTACCAGAAGGCAGTAACCGACGGAAAATCACTAGTTGACGCCATAACCGCAAGCGAAACGACGGCGTACGCGAACTGACAAAACCGCAAGCTTAAACCGCCGATCGTCCCCGGCATACCTTGAATAACCTTCATCCTCACTCGCGGCGGCACAACGGCGCGTCCGTCGGCCGGAGGCAACGGCGCCGCTTCAACCGGATGCACCGACGGATGACTCACGTTCATTTTACACCACCGCCTGTAACGACGTCGTCTTATCTACCTGATGACGTCATCAATTCATGAAATAATCATGAAATAGTGAAATTACAGTGATTTGGTTGTAGATCTAGGTTTTTTGAGGTGTAAATTTGAGATTTAACGGTTTGATTTGTGAATGAATTGAATGAATCGTGTGGATTTGAAACGATCAGTAGTGATTGTGATTGTGTGTTGGAGTGGAGTTATGGTGGTGTGTGTATTATCCCCTAATTCTGGCAGACCTAATTAAGGGTAGTTGTGATTAAGACAGTTGTTTAGGAAATGTTGTAACGCTAAGTTTGATTAATGTGGTCAATAAGGCTAAAATTGGATGATAGGTTTTGTGTGTGAGGTAATGTTGATATGTAAATGGTTTGTGTTCCCCAGTTTACCAAGGAAAGAAAGAAAGTGAAAAATATTTGTATTTTTAGTCTTTTTAATTTAATTAATGGAAGGTTTTACACTTCTACTTGACGTATTATAAAACTTATTGATGGGATCTATGGATCAAGCTGTGGTCGTGCTCTGTCGACGGATTGTATGCTACGTGCGTTCTCGGCTTGTAAGATTCATGGTTCTTTGGTAAACGACTAAAGACTGACGAAGTTTCCTCTTGCTGGTACGTTGGGTCAGATTCATCTGTATTTTTACTCCATTCATTGTTAATGTTGCACGGCCCAAGCCGGCTACTCCACGGAGTTTTTCGATGAGGTTGAGAGTGAGTGTCATAATAACTCTCTGTTTCGTCATAAGTGTCGCGCGTGTGCGACACTTTGCCTTTGAGGTGATGGTGACATGTCGTATTGCTGTCTACGCGCGCATTCTTGGTATGGCGTTTCGTAACTTAGTTGCCTTGGCATCGGTGTCAGCATTGGAGTTTGTTGCATTTGGGCTTGTGCTGGTCCTTGGTGCGTGCACAGTTGTGCGTAAATAAGGTATAAAGTCGCATGGCTTTTTGCGAACCAAGAGGCGAGAGTCTCTCCTCTGGTAATCCTGACATTGCGGGTGCTGAAGAACTAGCGCCATGATTCGTTGGAGTCACCATTTAGGCAGTACGTGTACCACTTGTGTGTATAGCTCCAACTTCCTTGAAATCCCGTCGGCATACTCGTCAATGGGTTAGTTTTTGGCGTGCGCGTTGTCCGCGACTACACCCATTTAAGAGTTTGAACTGAAGGGTAGAAGTGGAATACCCTGATCAGCCATTGATTCAGAGTAATAGCTCAGAAAAAAGATGAAAGGTGATTGTAAAAATCGGTGGGCGCCAATGAAGAACACCAGTCTAATTAGTGATTAGATTGTGGTTTGTGCTTCGAAAAAATAAGGTTAATCTTCTTTCGTCTCGCCTAAACAACAATGTAGGTCCTGCAAAACAATTAACACTGTGAGCTCGTTACAAGAAAGAGAATATGAGGTTCTCATTGTAACCACCCTCCGGCGTGATAATAAGTATTTGTTTTGAGGATAATAGTGTGTGTGTTAAGTGAGAGAGAAAGAGAGCCATCCTTGAACCTATAGGTGAAGTTCTCTATTTATAGCCGAGGTGGTTTGTGAAGAAGATGGGCTCATGTGCCTTGGGCCCGAGCTCGAGAAAAAGGAATTCCATTCTGCTCCCCTTGTCACGACCGTTAGTGATTACTGGCGAGAGGGTAGGTGACGCACATTGAATGGATCCACGTGTCCTAACAGTTGTTCATGTTGTTTGGTCTGTGTAACACCCCAAAAAATTATATATATGTGGGTGCGAGTACGCAAGTAGAAATGTTGATTAAATAGTGACAAGAAATATAATCTTAGTTAAAATACAAGTTAAAATTTAACTAAAGCGATACTTTAGCCATCATAACATAAATATCAAACTAGAGGGACCAAACTTGGATAAGTGGGAAAGTAAATAAATAAAACATAAAAATTAAAACTCAAGACACATATATCAAATGGGTGTGTGTCGACTGGAGCAAGAAGAAGAAAGAAAAACCCTATAACATCACAAATCAACAAAATCATAAGGCAAGATGAAGTTTAAATGTATGCATGGACTAAGATTCATGATCATTTAAGTGTTCCTAACACCAAGTAAGTCGAATTTTATGTTCTAGTGATGCTTGATGAAATGCGTTATGTATATAATGTGAATGTTTTATGAAATTGAACATGAATCCTAATTAATGTCAACATATAGAAGTTATAATGTGCTAGATTTCGAATATATTGATGATTTGGGGTAAAACCCACTTGTATGCTATAGAATGATCAAGCTTAGTGAGGATTATGTGTAATTAGTGTACTACTAATGTTTGAAGTAATTGGTTATAGATACACTGTTGAGAAATTAATATAGAATAGAAGATACATGGCTATGGTGATGATTTTTTAGGTTAAGAATTGTTATGTAAATTTATGGATGAAATGGGAAATTATGCTTAATTTACTTGTACATTATGCTTAATTGATGATACGCACACCACGTGTTCGATGAAATGCTCTAATTGAATTAAATTGTGATTCGATTCGTATGCTTGCTAAATTGGTATTATGATGATAATGGAAGTGTAAATAGTTGGCTAACACCTTAATGTGCAATGAAAAATGTATAAGTAATAAAATTGTATGAAAGCTAAATGTGGGAAGTTGTAATGTATAGGAGCAAAGAAAGAAGAAAGCACGAGTCATTCCAAGACACAAGTAGCGCAAGACCACGGTAAGTTCATGTGAACTTCTCTTTATCTTAAAGCAAATTATGATGTTTGTCTCTTAACAATGTGTCGAAATATCAAAGAATGTGAAGCATGTATGAAGACCCATTATGAACGGGTCAAAAGACATGAATAGCATGGTAAAGAAAAAGATAAGTAATGGCTAATAGTAAACGAATCAAGTGAATGAAACTTAAGATGACGAAATGTTATATGTTGATCCATTGTGAATGGGTAGGGTGAACCGAAGTTATCGATGAAAAACGAGTAGAAAATGCAATATTCATTTAAAATGGAATTGCTAGTGTGAAGAGAATGAATGATGAAAAGAATGTGTTCGCGTTGACTCATTGAGAACGGGTCAACCAAATGAGAATGAATGATGAAAAGAATGTGTTCGCGTTGACTCATTGAGAACGGGTCAACCGGATGAGAATGAATGATAAATAGAATGTGTTCGCGTTGACTCATTGAGAACGGGTCAACCGGATGAGAATGAATGATGAAAAGAATGAGTTCGTGTTTACTCGTTATTAACGGGTTAATTGGGTATGAAAGAGAAAGTTTAAAAAGAATGGTTCATATGAGACCTATTCAAACGGGTCAAAACTTTAAGGATGTTAGTTTTATAAATTGTTTGTAGTAAA
Organism: Scalesia atractyloides; assembly: GCA_947069175.1. NCBI lineage: Eukaryota > Viridiplantae > Streptophyta > Magnoliopsida > Asterales > Asteraceae > Scalesia > Scalesia atractyloides. Next base: position 72,581,184 of record CAMTDV010000002.1, read on the forward strand.
GTTATATTTATTGAATGAATTGTTAATCAACTTTGTTGTGGTGTTTAGGTAAAACTCCTATTTGATGATGCGCCTCGCTTGGAACGAACACAACTTTTGCCCCTTTTTACGCTTCCGCAAGTATTAGAGGCACATGGGTCATAATACTCTTGGGTTTGTAAATGATGAACTTATTTTAAAAGTCCCTTTTGTAAGTAGATGAACTAGTTTAACTAATTAGTATGTTTAAGATATGTTGTTAAAATATTTTGTAGTCATGTTAGTCGAACTAATTTTCAAGGGCATAATGGGAATTCTAGGCTATGTTTTAAAAGTTTAAAATTTTTACAAACTTTCGGTTATGAAGTATGTTGGGCGTTTCAGTCTGTTATCAGCAGTTGAGTGGAGATCATGGGACAATGATCGGTGCGAGCTAATTGGTGCGACACATGTGTCCTTGTGTACCTTTTGTCTTTTGCACGATTGTTCATCGTGCAGCATGATCCAATACAGCCTGTTGAGCGCTTATTGGCCCACCGCTCTGCCATTTGTACCTGTCCGATGCTAGAGATGGGCATAAAAACCGGTTCCGAACCCGAACCGGTAGAACCGAACTGGAACCGGTTCCAGTTCCTACCCGACATTAAGTAGAACCGGTTCCAGGTTCATAATACCCGTTGGTTCCAACCCGGTTCCACAATTTTACCATTTGAATCGGGTAGTAACCGGTTCCTAACCGTACCCGGTTCCTACCCGTACCCGGTTCCATCAGTACCCGGAAATGCAGTTCTAGAAGGAACCGGTTATACCGTTAAAATGTTACCGTTGGAACCGGTTATAGCCGAAAAGGTTGAGACTAACGATTCGGACGGCGATTGTACCGAGGTACCCGCACCTAAGAGAAACTCATCGGAAAGTGTTGCACCTGCCACTAGTAAACGATCAAAGAAATAAAATCTTACTGGAACCGGTTCTGAGTAATTTTTTTTGATAACCGGTTAATTTTTTGTTTTTTAATTTTAACCGATTATTGTTACTATTTTTATTTATCGATGTAACTAATAATAAAAATCAAAAAATAACAAACACAATAGAAAGAAACATTACACAAACTTTATTAAAACACCAAACCAAACGGGTTACATCAAACATTTGAAGAACCGGTGCCGGAACCTTCTCCCGTCTCATTTTTCTTTGCCTTCGTCACTGGGCAATGCCGCTCAGTGTGTTTCTTAAGGGTTGAGTTGGCTGCGGCCTTCATAAATTTTCCGCAAGCTTTGCATCTAGCCATCTCGTGGCTGTCGGACATTAAAAAAAGATCAAAATTCTTCCATATAGCTGGGTTTCTTTTCGTCTCTAAGACCGTTGTAACATTTGTCAAAAACGGGTTTCCAAAACCCGCTCCGTTTTGTAATCGAATATCAAGTTTTAAATGTCACGTTGAATATTTATGATTATTTTGATTTAAAATGATACATAATTAATAAATAAACTAAACTATAAAAATTATATTTGATAAAAAGTTAAAACAAAATAAATAAAAAGGATATGTTGCTGCCGGGACTCGAACCCGGGTCAGCTGGTTTACAACTCCAACGACTTAACACACACTCACATCACCACTCCGCCACTTGTTGTTTTCTGTTATCTCTAGGAAACAAATAACATTTATACACAAACTCGGTTAAACCGGTTGCGCCAACTGAGAAACGGAAATCGGCAATTCAATCGTCAAATCGTTTGATTACTCGCACATTCACGTTTATAACCGATGAACCGATGATGTTAATCAATTCGGAAGTGATTGAACATCAATTTTCATTATTATCGGTTTTTATAACCGAAAAGAATCAAGTCCAGATTACTTCAACTCCAGACCCCTCTCGCGATTCAGAAACATCATACCAATATTCCATTTCACTTTTATCACACTTTCAGTTCGTCAGAACGCTTAAATCAACTCGCCGGAATTTTCTGCAAAATTCGCCGGAAAACCGTATTCATCCTCAAACGGTAAATCTTTCAATAACATTGTAGTTCAACAAGTGTTAGGCTATTTCTAACTTAAACCTTTCAATTGAAATCGAATTCAGGCACTGTAACCAGCTAAATTCAGTTCGCCGGAAAAATTCTGAAATCTCTATATTCATATGAGAATCGGTAAGGGCATTCAAACCCTCTGTTAACATTTGCTGATCACTTCAATTTCACGATTAGCTAATAAAAGCGGTTAATTGTCTTGTTCAGTTGAAGAGCATAAAAACAGGGACCGACACATTGCCGGAAATCTGAAATAAACCGTTCATCGGTATGTTCACCTCTAATTACCGTTTCTGCCATTTCATTTTTGCCTTAAGAACGTTTGTTAATCGTAAAAACAAGGAACGGATTAGTGAATCAGTTGACTGTAATCTGAATGTAGAAGACGAAGTTAGTTACGTTATAAGTTTAATTAAAATCAGTAATATGAACGGGTTAGACACATAGTCCAGCGGTGGACTGTGTGCAAAATATATACGCATGTCCCGAGTTTGATCCCTGATACACGCACTTCTTATGTAATAAAATGCCTTTTTGTTTGAAACTAAACCGGGTTAACTCCGTTAGTTGTTAAGTATAATAAAAACTGAGATATTAACCAGGTTAGACACACAGTCCAGCGGTGGACTGTGTGCAACACTGAATCGCACGTCACGAGTTCGAAACTTGATACTGGCACCGGTTCGTTGAATTAAAATGTCTTTGAAATTAAAAGAATTTTGGTTAAAACCGAATTAGTATATAAATATAATTAAAAACAAGATTATTTCGGGTTAGACACGTAGCTCAGTTGGTAGAGCTGCGTGCACGCGTACGGGAGGTCTCGGGTTCGAGCCTCACCCGGCGCAAACAATTTCGCTGACCGAACCGGTCAACAAGTCAAAGGTCAACGGTCAACGCAAAATAAACAATTTTTTTTATATTTTTATTTATTTAATTTAATTTAAAAATCAATTAAAAATACTTAAAAATAACATTTTTAAAGATAGAAAATAGCCTTAAACTCACAAAAATATATCTAAAAATTCCATTAAAATCCTTAATAAAATCCACTCATTTACTATATTTTTCCGTTATTATTTAGGTTAGAAAATCTCGTTGTTCAATTCTTCCGATTCGTGCGCATCTCATCATCTCCATTCAATCGCACCCAATGTGAGTGAATCTTTACAAATCCCCGTTTTAATCACGTTTTGGGGTGTATCATGTGTCTTGTTATATATATTATAATTAAACCATTGTGCATACATCATATCATGAACATGTGTATTCAGTTTGTTTCAACTGTTGTGTAGTTATTGTTGGATGCAATTTATTATTTTCAGTACATGCAATTTCATAGGCCGCCGCTCCCCATTACATTGTGAGCGTTGAGCATGTTCCCCATTTCATTATGAGGTTGAACCTGGCGTGCCCACATACGATCGGCTCCGTTTGATTGAGCCTTGATCGCACAGACATTTTACATTTTCAGTACATGCAATACGATCGGCTCCGTTTGATTGAGCCTTGATCGCACAGACATTTTACATTTTCAGTACATGCAAAACGATCGGCTCCGTTTGATTGAGCCTTGATCGCACAGTTCCAATTATGTTATTTATTGTATGATGTTGGTATGTTAATGTATGTTATCATATGTTATTGTATGTTATAGTTGTGATTGCTATTTGCCACTGCTTGATTATTTACATTTGCTCATTTATGTTTATGCACAAGTAAATCTTTAATAAATGTTTATCTAATAAGGTTCACTCGCCAACTTATGTTGACCCAAAAACCCCCATTTTTACACATGATACAGGTGAACCAGCAGCAGCCAGAAACACATAGGATTGGATTAGAAGAATAAAATGATTTAGAGTTTGGGATTGTTATGTTTAGTTTATTTTATTTGTATTGTATGAACATGTTTGGATTATTTGGAATGTAACTTTGACTTTAATAAATATGAAACATATTAGTAAATGTCATGAGCTTTGGTGATAACCCAATTATGCCCCGACTCTTATTCCGCTGCGGGTCGGGGTGTGACAACCGTAACAACTTCTTCGTTGCATGCCATAGGTATTTTGCAAGATTTTAGAAGATGATTGAGTTTGTAAGTTGATGATGGTGAGTGTTAAGTTTTGAAATGGTAAGTAGGGAGGGGTTTATATAAAAAAAACCGATTTCGATTGCCAGGAACCGGTTCCCAACGGTAACATTTACCAGGAACCGGTTCTGAACAGTAAAAAGTCAGGTTTTACTGTCAGGAACCGGTTCTGAACAGTAAAAAAGTCAGGTTTTACTGTCAGGAACCGGTTCTGAACAGTAAAAGTCAGGTTTTCGACTGTCAGGAACCGGTTCTGAACAGTAAAAAGTCAGGTTTTCGACTGTCAGGAACCGATCTGAAAAGTAAAAGGTCGGGTTTTACTGTCAGGAACAGGTTCCGCACCATACCCGGTTCCACACCATACCCGGTTCCATAATACCCATACCCGGTTCTACACGGTTCCATATTCTTGGGTGTGAACCCGGATAGGAACTGGACCCGGTTCCACACCATACCCGGTTCCAATGACATCCAAGCAGAACCGGGTCCGGGTTGGAACCGGTTCCGGGTAATAATAAAACCCGATTATGCCCATCTCTATCCGATGCTGCCTTGTGCTTCTTGCCTCCCCGCGACTTGGATACATCCCGTCCCGTGTAGTCGGCGCAAGGTCAAGGAAGCCAGGTCCTTCGTCAAAGGAACTAAGTGTCAGAATTGTCTTCGTCTTGCTCTAGACCTCGCGCGCGAGTTAGGAAAAGTCTGTGTAGTCGGCGGCGCAAGGTTGGAAAGTTATCATTTTGGGTATGGTCTCGCGCCTGACCTGATGTTAACTCGTTTGGTCGGCGCAGGATTTGGGACCATACCCCTTCAATGGTATAATTGTAAAATTATACATTCCTTTTCTCGTTCTTTCAACTTGAGAACACATAAATTTTTACTTTCTTTTCCTTTCGTTTGAACTCGGGAACAGAAATGCAATTATATATTTCTCTCTCTTTCTCTTCTTTTCTTTCTTTTGGTTAACTCAGGGACAAAGCGTAACTAAACAAACATGACACATGTTTTGTTTGTTTACGTTCGTGAATGATTGTTTATATTTGTTCATCTGTGTTCATTTATCTACATTTGAATCTGTACATTTGTTTATGTCCGCTTAAATTTTAATACCAAATTCCAATGCATGTTCTTGTGTGTGTATATATACACTAAAGGGGTGCATGCACGATGCAATGGAGAACACAAACACTAGTAATCACGTAACAATAGAATTAAATCCTCGTTTTTATGATGGAATCTTTTTAAAAAAATATTAACGTATGAAAAGGCATGGTTGTTTAAAAACCGTAGACGGAAATTGGTTTAAAAGTCAATGGTATGTTTAAAAGTTGCAATTACTTAAACTCTTAAAATCGTAAAATGGTATTATAATATAGTGTGTGTATTATACTTATCCGTTTGTGTTCATTTATATGCATGAATTGTTATGGGGCGGCTTTCTCTATTTCACGAAGATGTCATTTTCAAGATAGGATTTTTGGTTGTAAATCAATGTGAGTAGCCCTACTTTCCCCACTTTTAGCTATCCTTTTTTTGTTTTTTTCTGCCTTCCACTTTCGAGAGTTAGACCAGACTTCCTTATCTGGCTTCCAATCTACTAAGGACAGTTGGCTCAGACACTGGCTTTGAGTTCAGATTTCCTTCTTTCTATGACCAGATCAGGAGATATATAACAAATGAAGACGAACATGTTCCTTTTCACAAAAAAAACGAACATGAACACAAAAAGTTGTTTAATTGAATGTCCGTATTTGTGTTCAGTTAAAAACTTAAAGTTAGATAAACAAACATGAAAATACCCTATTCGTGTTTATAGAGTTCGTTTAGAGGCCTAATTTTTTTAGTGATGAAAATGTAACATATTTGATTCTTATCATAAAAGAACGTAAATAACGTACTAAAATTAATGTCTGCTTCTCATTTTAACCTTAAAAAAGTATCTAAAAGATCCAAGTATCCAACCCTGATTCATTCTTGATTCTTCTTCTTCGTTGCCCGAATCCCAACTCACTTAAAAGTGAAAAGCCAACAGATATTGATCAAATCACCTGATTCTCTTTGATAAATATAATTTAGCAAATGTGTTCAGCATAATCAACTTTAATCATAAGGGGAAACAAGCATCATTTATATTCTATGTTGACCTATATAGAAGATTAAAAAATACATAAAAAATAAAGAAGACTAGAGGAAGAAGCTTGGAAAAATGATGATCGATTGGCTTGGGTTTTCTCTCAAAATGAAAAACATCAACTGTGCACTCACTTATACAAATTTGATCATATGGGAAACAATAATTACATGTCTAACCTAAAAACTGACAAAAAAAATTATAATCTGATCATATGGGAAACAATAATTACATATCTATCAACTAAAAACTGAAAAAAGGAGTAAATTACAAAATCCATCATTTATATATTTTGCAATCCATACTTGATTTATATGTTTTGCAATTACAAAATTTGTTCTTTATATGTATTGGATTACAAAGTGTGTCCTTTACCTTTAAAAAAGTACAAAAACATACTCGATGTTTGTGAACCTTTGCAAGTTATATCCTTTAGCCTCAACTTAGTTTTCATAGTTAAACTTGATCAAATAAACCCATAAAAAGTTATTTTTGTCATTTTACTTATTTACTTTAAAAAACTATTTAATAATTCTAATAACTTTAAAGAGAATTGACTATATATTATATAATATATATAACTCTTTCTATTTCTCTCTCTTTAAAACACACACTCTCTCTATACTCTTTCTCTAAAACACACACCTACCCTCACCACCATCTCCGGCCAATCTCCATCACCGAACCGCCGTAAAACCCTCACCATCACTACTCTACTCTACTCCTCTTCGCTATAATAATCGCCGTAACAATCGCCACTACAGCGGTTCACAATCGGCACACAAATTCGTCACAATCGTTGTCGCTCAAGTCATCGGAATCAATCAAAACCATTTGTGCAATAACGCAAAATCCAGATTCATGTTACACCGACGTCGTTTCCATTAATTCCTAGAACAACGCCGTTGATTAGGTGGCGATTCTCAACCTAACGCTTGAACTCGCCGTGACAGAGGAAACGAATCTGAAACCCTATACGCTACCGGCCGCGTTGGGTTGGGGAGACTGTGCGAGACTGTTCCGTGTTGCAAGACTGTGCAAATCTGAAACCCTAGACGCTACCGGCCGCCATCACTTGAAACCCTAGACGCTACTGGCAGCTGTCACTCCGAACCTCGCCGGAGAGTCGATCTGGTTGTGGCAATGGTCGTCTTCAACAACTTTGGGCCGTGTTAAGCAATTGTGGCCGAGTCCGTCGATGGCATGGTGGGGGCTGGTTGTGGTGGTGGTAATCAGGTAAAGAGAGGGAGGGAAGGAGATAGTGAGAGGGGGGTTGAAATTGCAATGGTCGTTGTTTGGGGTGGGCAATGGCTGCGTGGTGGCAATTGTTGTGATGGTTAAATGATGGTGGTGGCTTGGTGGTGGTGGTGGGAACAAAAAGTTAGAGAGAGAGAGAGAGAAAGAGAATTAGGTTTAGGCTCAATCTATTCACACACCAATGCTGCCTATTTGGACACGCCTGAGCCCTAGACGGGTCGTCTAGGTTTAGACGCCCCGTATAGCACTGATTTTGAGGAGCCAGCAAGTACCTGGCAGGGCCCATAGATTTTAGTGTTTAGACGGGCCGTCTGGACCTAGACGACCCGTCTAGGATGTTGGGTTTTTTTTGTTGGAAAAGGGCTGTTTTGGTCACTATTTTGGTGTTTAGACGGGTCGTCTGGACCTAGATGACCCGTCTAGGATGTTGTGTTTTGTTTTCTTATTTTAATATCAATAACATTAATATTAAAAAGATAAAATAAAAGCAAATAAAAATATACACCGCATATAGGGCTAGACTGGGCGCCTAGAGTGGTCCAAAAGACCATTTACCCCCTATTTTGCCCCCAGTCTAGCCCTAACTCAGGGGTATAATAGTCTTTTAAACAACCCTAGGCGCCCAGTCTAGCCCTGTACGTGGCGTATATATATTTTTTTGTTTTCTTGTTTTAGTATCAATAACATTAATACATTGATATTAAAAAGAGAAAAAAAAACAAAAATAAAAATATACCGCCGCATACAGAGCTAGACAAGGCGTCTAGGATTGTTTAAAATCTTATTATACCCCTGAATTAGGGCTAGACTGAGGGCAAAACAGGGGTAAAATGGTCTTTTAGACCACTCTAGACGCCCAGTCTAGCCCTATGTCCGCCGTATAGTTTTATACGATGCCTATACGAGACTTAGGGTACACTACTATATGATGCCTATCACATCATATCGTATCGTATAGTATAGTATAAGTCTCGTATAGGCATTGTATGGGCCTGCGGATGTAGTATCGTATCATATAGTGTAGTATAGGTCTCGTATAGGTCCCTACAGGTCTTGTCTAGGCCTATAGGCATATACGAGTGTTGTATCATATCCTATAATATCGTATTGTATTGTATCGTATCGTATCGTATCGTATAGTGTATAGTATAAGTTTCGTATAGGTCCCTTATAGGTCTTGTATATGCCACTAGGCCTATACGGGACTTAAACCACACCTGTAGTCATATACGAGACCTATATTACACCTACATGCCTATAAGAGTGTTGTATCTTATCCTATAATCTCATATCGTATTGTATCGTATCGTATATTGTAGTAAAAGTCTCGTATAGGCATCGGATGGACCTACGGATGTAGTATCGTATCATATAATGTAGTATAGGTCTCGTATAGGTCCCCTATAAGTCTTGTATAGGCCTATAGGCGTCTACGGGTGTTGTATCATATCCTATAGTATTGTATCGTATAGTATCTTATCGTATAGTGTATATCATAAGTCTCGTATAGGTCCCCTATAGGTCTTGTATATGCCTCTAGGCCTATACGGGACTTAAACCACACCTATAGTCATATACGAGACCTATACTACACCTATAGGCCGATACGAGTATTATATCTTATCGTATAGTCTCGTATCGTATTGTATAGTATCGTATCGTATACTGTAGTATGAGTTTCGTCTAGGTATTGGATGGGCCTACGGATTTAGTATTGTATCATATAGTGTAGTATAGGTCTCGTATAGGTCCCCTATAAGTCTTGTATCTACCTATAGGCGTATACGAGTGTTGTATCATATCCTATAGTATCGTATTGTATTGTATCGTATAGTATCGTATAGTATAGCATAGCATAGCATAGCATAGCATAGCATAGCATAGCATAGCATAGCATAAGTCTCGTAGAGGTCCTCTATAGGTCTTGTATATGCCTCTAGGCCTATACGGGACCTAAATCACACCTATGGTGCTATACGAGACCTATACTACACATACAACTCCTATACGTGTTGTATCTTATCATATAGTCTTGTATCGTATAGTGGAGTATAAGCCTCGTATAGGCATCATATAATTAATATTAGTGTTATTATAATTAATATAAGTTTTTTTTACAATTAAAATTAGTGTTATTGATATTAATATAAGTTTTTTTTTATAATTAACATTAGTGTTACTGATATTAAACAAAATAAAATAAAAATATACGCCGCATATAGGGCTAGACTGGACGTCTAGTGTGGTCCAAAAGACCATTCAGGGGTATAATAGTCTTTTAAAAACCCTAGACGCCCAGTCTAGCCCTGTACACGACATTTATTTTTATTTATTTTTGGGTTTCTCTTTTTAATATATGTGTTATTGATATTAAAAAGAGAAAACAAAAAAATAAAAATATACGTCGCACATAGGGCTAGAATAGGCGTCTAGAGTGGTCTAAAAGACCGATTTACCCCTGTTTTGCCCCCAGTCTAGCCCTAACTCAGGGGTATAATAGTCATTTAAACACCCTAGACGTCCAGTCTAGCCCTGTATGCGGCGTATTTTTTTTTAATATATGTGTTATTGATATTAAAAAGAGAAAACAAAAAAATATATACCTATATACGCCGCATATAGGGCTAGACTGGGCGTCTAGAATTGTCCAAAAGACCATTTTAGCCCTGTTTTGCCCCTAGTCTAGCCCTAACTTAGGGGTATAATAGTCATTTAAACACCCTAGACGCCCAGTCTAGCACTGTATGCAGCGTATTTTTTTTAAATATATGTGTTATTATAAATAAAAAATACCCCAACCTTCTAGACGCCCAGTCTAGACCTATACGGGGCGTCTAGACTCCTTAAATTTTGTGCCCGATAACCCACTCAGAGCCCTCTTGATTTCAGTGTCTAGACGCCCCGTCTAGGTCTAGACGACCCGTCTAAAGGGTGTCTAAATAGGCGGGTGGGTGTGTGAATATGTAGACCCTTAGGTTTATGAGGGGGACTCTCATTTATTCTCTTTTTATGTTTTTAATCTTTTAAAATTCAGTTTTGTTTTATTTATTAGAGATATTTTATATAAATTAGTAAATTACTAATATATCTTGAATTAACATTTAAATTTAACTGAGTTAGGGCTAAAGGACATATTGTGTAAGGTTTTGTAAACATAAAGTATGAATCTAATCAAATTTAAAGACAAAACACACACTTTACAATCTAATACATACATAAAGGACGATTTTTGTACTTTACTAAAAAAAACAATTCTTTGTTTACAAATTTTAGTGGCACTCTTATGTTTCTAAAACAAGACTTTTTGTTTAACAACAAACAAAACTAATTACTAAATTTTTCATATAACACATAAACATATATATACACACACATATAACTTTTAAACTTGGCCAAAGTATGAACTACATCCATAAATAATAAGTTTATTATTCATAATGTTACTAAACCTACTGACAAATAGCCTATGCTATTTATTTTTAAATTTTTGCCTAACTTAAATCGCTACTAGTAAAGAACCATCTTCAAAATTTTGGTGTTTTGACTTATTGATAGTTAATTAATTTAGCAGATTATTATATATTCTATGTTGACTATAATTAGTTTGTAGTAGTTTTAAAGAAAGTAAAATAATTCATTGTTTTGGGTGAATTTGAATGAAATCCATTTTATTCGAATTCGAGTTTCAAATACTAATCGAATCAAATTGAATACGAATTCAGGTAAAAAAATAAAAAAAATTTGATTCGAATAGTTCAAAAATTCATTATTCGATTCGATGAACACTCATACTCTCAACCCAACTAAGGCAACACATTAACACCAAACCCTCATTCGTTCCACTACAGAAGATCAAACACACGTTGTAGTCTGTCAAACTGTGTAATCTTAATTCGTAATTTCTACAAGAAAACAACTAAAACAACAAACACATACATGCTATCTAATGTACACTTATTTAAATAATCAAATGATCCTTAATTCGTAAAATGCTATTTCTAAGCTAAATCGGAGGGTTTTTTTTGAACAATTTGAAAATAAAAGTTAACCTCGTTATAAATTATAGAAATGCAATGCAAACCATGTCATTATGAGATGATTTGAGGTTTTTGCTCTTTTTCCCACAGAAGAAACGAGATTTACATATGGTGTTCATTGACTTTGAAAAAGTATACGATAGTGTGCTGCGTAGACTGATTTGGGATAGTTTAGAGGGTAGAGGCATTGCTAGGAAGTATATAGACATAGTTAAGAATATGTATGTTAGGACTGATACTAGTGTTCGTGTGCCTGTTGGGTTGGGGATACTGATTTCTTCCCTATGATGGTAGGACTCCACCAAGGGTCTGAATTGAGTTTGTTTCTTTTTGCATTTGTGTTGGATGAATTTTCAAAGTCAATTCAGGAGACTGTTCCATGGTGCTTGTTTTTTTGTGGATGATATTGTGTTAGTTGCGGAGAGTAAACAGAGCCTAAATGCGAGGTTAGAGGAGTGGGGGCAACTTTGAAGGGAAAAGGTTTAAGGATAAGTCGGTCTAAGACAGAGTATCTTTATTGTGATTTCAGTGGTGCGGATAACAGAGAAGACATTGAGATCACCATAGAGGGCCAAACGGTTCCACATGTAACCAAGTTCAAGTATTTAAGGTCGTTTGTTCAAAGGGATGGGGAGATAGATAGTGGCGTAGCTCATCGCGTCCAAGCTGGATGGTGTAAGTGGAAAGCAGCCACTGGATATTATGTGACAAAAGGTTCCCAATTAACTAAAGGGGAAGTTTTATAGGGTTCTAGTTAGACCGGTCATGTTATACGGAACAGATTGTTGGGTCATCAAGAAGACGCGGACGCGTAGGCTGGAGGTAGCAGAGATGAGGATGTTGAGGTGGATGTGTGGACACACTAGGCTAAACAAGATAAGAAACGAGGTTTTTTTTTAAAAAAATTAGGGGTAACTAGTATATTAGATAAAATAAGGGAGGGAAGGTTGAGATGGTTTGGGCATGTCATGAGGAGACTAACGACAACCATAATTAGATGCGTGGAAACTCTCAATGTAGATGGGAGGAGGAGTAGAGGCAGTCCAAAGCTAACATGGGAAGAACGGATTAGGCAGGATTTGCTAGAGTTGCACCTCTCTGAGGACATGGTCTAAGATAGGAGTTCGCGGAGACTTAGGATTAAGGTTAAGGACTTTTAGTAGAATAGTATGGTTTAGCTTCGAATTTGGTATTTAGGAGCTTAGGATGTTGGTTTTAGGAGTTTAGCGTGTCGATATGTTTTGGTAGCCTTTGCATGATATTGCTTGTCTGTGTGTTTTTATTTGTTTTTTGTCCCTTTTATTTACTTTCTCTAATTGCCTGCTTTATAGCTTGCTAAGAATATCTTTAGTGCACTATGTTTTATGCTGTTTTGTTTGAGTAGTTGTGTGCCTATGTATGTTATGTGACTTTGATATCTAGATATGACTTTGGAGTTGAGGGTCTCACTGGAAGCAGTCTCTTTATCCTTTGGGATAGAGGTAAGGCTTGCCTACATCTCACCCTCCTTAGACCCTAACGATAGCTTTGCTATTTGTGGGATTTACTGAGTATGGTTGTTGTTGCTCTTTTTTCCCACGAGTTATGGGCACAAGTGTACAACATCCAAATTATCCAAACATTTAAAGGTGTAAGGGGCGCTTCATATGTTGGAGTCGTCTCCTCTCCACCCCAGCGAAATCCTATTTTGTCATGTTAACTCCCCTCTCCCCTCTTCATTTTGCACTCATATTGACAGCACTCCACTCAAACAATTTGTTCTTTAAAAAAATAAAGAAAATAAAGATAAAAGTGTGACTGAGTGAAAGAGAGTGGGGGACACCATTACCACCCCCCCCCCCCCCCCCCGGTCTCCTCTTCCCTTACCGGTAAACAATCCCCGGTTGTTTGGGTTTTTTGTGTGGGTGAAAGGGGTTGGCAGCGGTGTTCCCGCAAGGGGAGTTGTCCCATCTTCCTCTTTTAGCGCATGCGCCCCTTACACCCTTAAGCTTAGATAACACAAGTGCTACCTACCATGAGGCATGTCGTGACTATGACTGTGGGAACTTTAGACCCTTTTGAAAATTGTTTTTTCATTATATTTAAACAAGCATTCTTCTCTAAATTGATCCACCACTAAAACCAAAAACTTATGGGTAAGTGATCAAACAAGGTGAAGCAACCCCATCACCTGTCGGGTCGAACTCACTAAAAAAATCTAAGGTCAACAAAGGTTGATCAGGTTTCTTGTATAGATTTAATCAACTTTAACCATAAGGGGATAAGATCAATGTAATTCAGTTAAATGTATTCGGTATAAGCATCACTTATATTGTTCTATGCTCATCTTAATAAAAAAATAAAAAAATAAATAAAACAAGGTATAAGAAAAGAAGCTTGGAAAAATGATGATGGATTGGCTTGGAGTTTTCTCCCAAGATTAAAAACATTAATTGTACTCCCACTTATTCAAATTTGATGGGAAACAATAACTATAAGTACATCATTAGAAAACTTTTAATAGAAAAACATGCTTTGTTTTACGAACATCATTAAAAAAAATAATTAAAAAAAAACATTCTTTTTTTACAGATTCTGGTGTCACTTGTTTTACGAAAGAATGTTGAAAGTGAAATTCCCACTGATGTATAAATTAGCTGCAAAGAAAAGATTAAAAGTAAAGGCTAATTATAGAAGATTGGGGACAGAAATCATATGGGAATGGGATTGGAAGGCAAAACCGACAACTGCGGAAAGTTGGGCTGAATTTTTGCGCGCTACTCAGAAACAGAAATATGAAGGAAACAACTGATGCATGGGGCTGGGAAACTGATAAAGGAACAACTGGAGGCATCAGTTTACCAAAGAAACAAAGGAAGACCATACTTTGTGTGGTTATGGCGACTATTTGGATACAAAGAAACGAAAGGATATTTAAAGGAATACACTTCTCAAACACAAAGATAGTAGAAGACATCAAAGAAGGCTCTCCTTATGTGGCTAAAACAGAGGGCACATCTGGAGTATATTACGACAGAAAATTGGTTTAGTTTGGGTGTGTACGCTATACTAGTGTGATTGTTGAACAATTGATGTATGTGATGGCTTACTAGCTCCTGGCTGGTAAGTCTTGTATTTCATGTTCTAATCATATGGCTTCCTTGTTTATGATGGTCACCAAAGGCTCCGTTGTTAACACCTTTGTTAGTTGAATTTACGAGCCAATGATGTGTATTTGAGTCCGTGAGTTCCCTTCACCGCATCAGTTGAGGTTCGGCAATGATGATGACGAAGCCTTGGATTCGCAAGTGAGATGACTTGAAACAAGGAACCATATATACTGCTTCCTTGATTTTGAGTCTGAACTTACGCATAATCTGTGTGGAAACTTGGTTGAGCCTAAAGTTATTTACTTATTTAATATATATTAATATGTACTTCTTCATGGGGATATAAGTTACCGTAGCTATTCGTAAACTTCCTAATGCGCTATGTACAACTCCTTTGTGCGTAAAGCTGCGTGTGACACATTTTTGTCTTAGGTTATTTATGCCTTATTTCTTATATACAATAAATTGATTTTACCTAGACCCGACATTAATAAGTCATACTACAACTTGCATTTTGTAGATAATAAAAAGTTATGGTTATAGTTTTAGTATGGCAATTATTTTATTTGTAGCCACAATATCCTACTTTTTTATGTGTCTTATACTTTGGCTCGTAACCCTCATACAAAAGTTTCCCCCAAGATAAAAACGTTACAATGAGTTTCATTTCGAGGCGATGATTTATAAAAGGATGACAATTATTGTTATGGGATGGCAATTGATTTATTTGCAGTCACAATCACCTACTTATTCTCAGACACATTAAAAGTTATGTTAGGTTGAAACAAAAGATCTGTTGAAACGGAGTTGAGACACACTCTGTGCCTCGCCCACGAGACGATAAAATTTTTTAAAAGAATTTTCGAAGCTCCAGTGGGCCCCACAAGATCTGACAATGGGTCCTAGAAACAGTAAGATTCACCAAGATTTAGTTAGGCACGGGCTGTGCCTCGCCACCAGAGTATATAAGAGTGCCTTCACCTCCCATTTCCATTGCTCAATTCTTTTCTCCTCTTCCACAAAGCACTCTAATTCTACTCACTTTCTTTTAGTTTTTGCAATCATTAAAAATTGTAAGAACATCATTAAGTACTTATCAATCTCGTGGTTATTAATATAATCTTTCTAAGTTTGTTAATAGCTATCTTTGAATCCATAAGTAGTTAAGGTTCTTTTGGGTGTTTGGGGGAATATAACCCCTTGATGGGGAGTGACATGCTTAGATAGTAACAAATAATATTGAAACACACACATAGTAGCTTTAAGGTAAAAGACCTAATAAATACTGATTATAGTATAGTTCAAGTAAGGTACAGGCAAACATACCAAACATAATATATATAGTTCACGTAAGTTAGCGAGTATAAATCCTAGGACACGAAAGCTATTAGTACAAGATTTATCGTCTAATATGCAACCTGTTAGTTTCAAACTTAAACTCTACTAATACTATTAACACTTCAATCAACTATAAAAGATGACCAAGGGTTACGACAATATAATTATCTAAGACTCGAATAAAATGAAGATTGACTATATTGAATGCAAATGATGCTTATTAAACTATTTCAAGACTCAACTTTGATATATCAAGTGCTAAAGTGAATTAATACCGATTAAGGTTAATATTATTAAACTAGGGTTAAGGCTATAGACACACCTTTAGACCTAATCCAATAAAGCTAGTTTTGATATGCATTCATATGACTTAGGGTTTCTAGACTAGTGCTAAGATTGAACAAGTAACATAGCGATTTACGAACTATAAAGGTTAGCCAAATATAGAAAAATCTAACTAGTTTCTAGACCTTTTATTTCGATCCTTCCCGTAGGCAGCCCACATGTTATACTAACTATGATGATTAATTATCTTTTACCAATTAAGGTTTCAAACCTTAAGTTAATGGACGTCAATATAACCTAGAGATAGATGATACTGAATCTAACATGCATAACCTCATAGAAAAATCAACACAACCACACAAGTAACATCATAACCAATACACAACATGTACTTATACGTTGTCACATCCCGGATTTCCAACCCGAAATCCATACACCGGTGGGCCCGGGTGGGGAGTATCGTGACGTCAGTTGATAACATCATTGTCAATTAAACACGGCACAGTGGAAGTCGTGGAGTAAAATTACTATTACAAACCGAATGTTCGAAAATATAAAATAATATACAAGCTTGTAATAGAAGATCCACAGACGGATCATAAAATGTACAAAAAGAATATAAAACAGACTTTGGGCAGATTTAGGATTTGCAAGATCCTCTATCACTACCGAGCAGCTTCCAGCCTATTTCGTATTGTACATGCAGTTTAGTCTTTGGATGATACGTTAGCTTACGCTGGTAAATACACCCAACTGACTCATTTTGAAAACTTTAAAATAGTTTTTAAGTGTAAAACGGCACAAAATCTTTTATTAACTTGGGAAAGTTGACCTTGCAACCTTGTATCAGATTCACACGTTTGTGAATACATACAGGGCCCGGGACAGAAACCGAGACATGATGAAATCACACCACTCAGGTACTCACGAAGAAGTCATCCCCAACGTCTTGGGCATATTGCATATAGCATCAAAAGGTGTATGCCTACACCCCGTGCTAAAGTCGTGGCCAATAACTAATGTATTGAGCCGAGGATATCCAGGACACGGTAATTTAACCCCTGATGTTTAAATTATCAAACAAAACTGATTAAAACAAATATGCGGGTTTACTAGCCACAAGCGGGCATTCGATTGACCCCATTTTGGACCAAGCGGTAATAATTTACCGTATCCCAAGCCCGTATAGGGAAAATAAATCGAGAGTATTTACCTGAGCTAGTCTTCTTCTTTTATTTTTAAATAACTCAGCCGTATACAAAAGTACCAAGTGCAGATAGCATTTACCGGGAAAGCTCTAGTCTGGATTATGGCATAAGCTAGCCAATTAAATACTAACGGTCTTATAAACCGAATAGTGTACATGATCATTACGTATAACGCTTGATTAAACGATGATCGGATAGAATGTAGTTTAATCCCGACAACTACTTGACTTGTATAATATGGGTAAACTATAAACATTTTGGATTTCAAAACTTAAATGACAAGGTTAAACCCGTTTCGGTTAATTTCCGTAAAATAGTTACATATACATAACCGTTCCCATATTAGAGATATCGGGTAACCGGATAAGTCACGGACAAGTCTATATGCCATTATACTTTAAATAAGTTAAGATATCAGTAGGATATCAACTTGTATGCCCATTAAGGTTTTAAAACGAAACTATGCCTCATAAGGGCATTTTGGTAATTATATACCGTATAAAAGGAACTTGAATATATTTTAAGTTTATAATTATAAGTATCCTGGAAAAACATTTTATTTATGATATAATATCAGTAGGATGTCAATTATATGTGTAAATTATCTTTTATGATCTTGATTTATGTAAAATGGGCATTTTGGTCAAAGTTGGCATAATTATGGAACTTGCGCATAAACTTGGATTCTGATTATGATCATGTAATATAACCTCAGAGAGTTATGCTATATTACAATCATAATGCAACTTTAGATTAGTAAGTAATTAATCTAAATCGGGTCAGAATCGAAAGTCAAAGCAGAAGTCAAACTTCGCGACTTTCTGTTGCGAACCGACCCTAAAACTGAAATTGACGAGCCGAACATCTTCTTACATGTTCTAATAATTATTACCAACTTGTTTAAGTGTCAAAACATGTTTCATAACATATATAAGATCAATTTATGAGTTTTTTTGAAAAATGGTATGTTTGACTTTCTAATATCATAACTTTGACCCATCAATTGGTCTAGCAAACGTGATCTTCAGGAGGTGCCCTTTATAGGGATTAAAACCTACCTTATTACGATCACTTAGCCATGTTCATTTCGAACAATGGCTGGACCATAATGGTTTTATCCGAAAGTCAAAGCGTTTTCTGAAAAACGCTTGACTTTTGGCTATACAAGCCTATAAACGAAAATGCAAGAGCAAGGAACACTTACAAGAGGTTCCTACAATGCAAGAGAACTAAGTTGGATGCTCCTTTCAGCTAGGAACTTCCAGGGGAGGGAGAAGAGTTTTGATTTAGAAAGGCGTAAGTTCAATGGTGAACTTGATCACCTATTTATAGTTGGAGAACTCAAAGGAGGTGAAGCCAGGTGTTTAGGGGTGTAAGAGGAAGCTTACAAGTGTCCCAAAATGTGGCATAGCTGATTACAAGTCCATTGTTTCGAATTAATGGTTTTGTGGAGTTTTGTTTGGCTGCCAAACAAACTTTCTGCAGCAGACCTGTTCTCACGCCCCGCGAGAGACCCAGGCCTGGTCTCTCACGGCCGGCGACCGCCCTATGGCCACTTTCAAAGTTTGACACTTTTAACCCCTTCACTTAAAAAAAAACCTTTTTAATCACCATTTTGGCACTTTTAGCCCTTCGTAGCCAATATTTGGCATACCCGGAATTATGCCCGGACATTGTCGAGCTCTTGGTTCATTAAAAGGTCACTCAAAGGTACAAATTAACATGTTGACACTTTTAATCCCTCCATTATCCAACTTTCATATATTTACAAAATTGAAACATCTCGTCCAACAAATGGCACGTATGAGAGTTTAGGACTTCACAAAGGATCACTCAGAGGCTTATGATAAGCATGTTGATTCCGATGTCACTTAGAGGCTGTTATTTATGCATGTTTCTAACATCCGTAAAAAACTGGGTTAACCAAACCCGCTTCGTTTATTAACCGAACATCCAGTTAAAAATTTCGTTGCGTATTTAATGCTCAAATTAATTTTATATAATACATAATTAATAAATATATTAGAATTTAAAATCTATAATTGAAAATTTATAATAAATAAAGAAATAAAAATAATTTGCTGATGCCGGGTTTCGAACCCGGGTCAGCCGGATAAAACCCTCCAAGACTTAACTCACACACAACACACCACTCCGCCACCTGTGTTATTTGTTGATAATACTGAAACAATTAATACTTAATAAAAAACTCGAAACTCAAAACCAGCGCGCCCAAATCCGCAGACGCCGGAAAATACGCGAAATTATGACGGTTTCCTTTGACTCCGGAATCAAGCAAGTATAACGGATGATAAGCGTCGGTTATAACCAAAAACTCGATTCAATTTCATTCATGAACCGTGAATTTCATAACCGAAAACTTGAAATCACATATACTTAAAAATACCTTCAGTCAGGAAAATCCAACTCGCTTATTCACTCGAATCAGCTCTCAACACACTCGCTAACCTCCCTACAAGTCCCTAATCGGCAAAAACAACTCACCGGAAACTTTCTGCAACTCGCCGGAAAACTGAACCCATTTCATCACCGTGCCTTACTCTAAAAACAGAACATCTAGAGCTCATACCGAAGCCACTCACACTCACCTCAAGCTTCCTGAAGACCCTCTGCCGCAAGATACACGTCGCCGGAATAACCTGCTGTCATCGGAATCTCGCCGGCGAAACAGGGGATCTCTGTCGGTATATCTTATACCTAATCTCTCTCATTTTTATTAATCTCATATGTAGTTAATCACAATTTACTAAAGAAATTGATTAATTTATTGAAACAGTCGGGATTTGGTTTCTGGGTAATGTTTACGAAGAAGATGAAGTTTTGGATTGTGTATATATGTAATATAAAACGGGTTATATCTCGGGTTAGACACACAGTCCAGCGGTGGACTGTGTGCAAACAACTAACACACGTCTCGAGTTCGATCCTTGACACAATCTCATTCTCTGTAATAAAAATGTTTCCTTTTTAAACTGAACCGGATCAAATCGCAGAGAGATGTTAAGTTTAATAAAAATCAGTATATTAACCAGGTTAGACACACAGTCCAGCGGTGGACTGTGTGCAACACTAAACCACAGGTCCCGGGTTCGAGACCTGTTGAGGGCACCGGTCTGATATAATTAAATCCTTTTTAAAATAAATGATTTCGGATTAAATTAAATAGTGTATAAATATAATTAAAAACAGAAATATTTCGGGTTAGACACGTAGCTCAGTTGGTAGAGCTGCGTGCACGCATACGGGAAGTCTCGAGTTCGAGCCTCACCCAACGCATACATACACACGATCGAACCGGTCAAACAGTCAACAGTCACAGTCAAACAGTCAACGGTCAATGGTCAATGGTCAACCCAAAAAGTCAACATTTTTTTTTATATTTTTATTTATTTATTTAATTTTAAAAATCAATTAAAAATACTTAAAAATAATGTTTTTAAAGTTAGAAAATAACCTTAAACTCACAAAACTAAATCTAAAAACCCTATTAAAATTGTTAATAAAATCCACTTATTTACCGTACCTTTCCGTATTATTTAGGTTAGTTTTTCCTCGTCGATCAACACTCCAAACTCGTACGCATTCAACATCATCAAACGAACGCACCCAATGTGAGTGAATTCTTACAAATTCCCCTTTTTATTCATGTTTCGGGGTGTATCATGTGTCACTTAAACTAATTCGCTTATTCAAACTCGTGCTATACCATATTATGATCTAAACTTAGAATGTAAATATTGTTTGTTATTATGTATTACATATTGTCAAGTTGTATGCAAATTAATTGTTAGGCCCATCAGTTCCTCGTGGGAGACGAGTTGAACAACGCGTGCCTTAAAACTCATTCATTAGGCCCACCAGTTCGTAGAACAACGCGTGTCTCAAAACTCATTCATTAGGCCCATCAGTTCCTCGTGGGAGACGAGTTGAACAACGCGTGCCTCAAAACAATCTATTGTTGTATGTGTGTGCAATATTTAATATTAAGTGTTTTGTGAATAAATTTACATTTACATTTACTCATATGTGGTTATGCAATTTATTTTATAATCAATACAATAAACTCGTTTAAATGTTTTTCATAGGATTCACTCGCCAACTTTTTGTTGATCCAAAAACCATTTTTACACATGATACAGGTGGACAGGATGAAGCAAGGAAAACATAGGAAAAGTGCCTTAGAAGAAAAATAATGAAGGCTAGAAAGATGTATAGAACATGTTGTACTAGTATGATTTAATTGTATGATCTTCTTTAAAATTGTAATAATAAATATGAAACATTATAATAAATGTCATGAGCTTTGATGAAAACCCAATCATGCCCCAATCACCGTTTCCGATGCGGGTCAGGGTGTGACAATGTTGACATCGGACCGTCGCTTAGAGGCTCGGTTTGAGCATGTTGACGCCTTTAGTCCTTACTGGTCTTTAACAGACTATATTTAAAATACAACACGTGTCACTATACTATTGGACATGATTTTACAGGGTGTTACATACGTACCATAAGATTAATCCATAACAAACTACTAAAATCATACTCAATCACCAATCATAAGTCAAATCAACGAATGATCTCATCCAGACAGTTATAAAAGAGTTTAGCCCGACATGACAAACAAAGTCAAAACATAAACAAATTCATTATCAAATATAAAAGTTCAAATACTAAAAAACAATAAAGAAGTAACCCGGAGAATCAAATCTTGTTTCCCCTTACGTTAGATCTTCAATTTCCTCGCCTTTTTTCTTCTGATTCCTTCAAAACTAAGTTCTTCAGCCATTTTTCGCTTTCCAGTCGATTTGACTTATGTTTAAAGGTTTCAATCACAAAGCTTAAATAGGCGGCTTTAATTGGGCTTCGTAAACGGTACATGCCATCCCTTTAAACTAGGTACGACTCGTCCTCTTTCTGACATGGTCCAATCTGGTCCAATTCTCAATGTTGATCTTGTCTCTACTGGTGGCGGTTACGAACCGTATCCATTTGGGTCGGGTATGAGTCGTACCCTTCTCTATCTCTTACCTTTCCTTCAACTTTTCTCCTATTGTTCCAAAAGTACCCCTTTTCGTCTAATTTACTCCAAGTTCCCTAATTGCCTGTAAATTCTCAACAATACATTAATAACCAACTATTCTTATCAGATTTGAGATAACAACCTTAAAATGCGGGTCTTTTAATACTAAAATACTATGTATCCTACGACTACATGAGGGAGTTAACTAAAACAAGTTTTGGATTAACAAAAGGTGTGTGTGTGTATGACTTAAAGTACTAAGTACCATATTGAAAGTGAGTTTTCAAAATCATTAAAAACAAACTAATAACCTTGTGTTTTGTTAATTCAAAACATTCACGTTTTTCTATGTATATGTAGAACCAAGCATGTTAATTGCTTTAATATAGGGTTAGAGGTTTTGGTTTGGAACTTTGGGTGTGGTAAAGCTTTGCCAAAGCGTGGAGATAAGATCAATAAGCCGAGGACTTGGTTTATATAATTGTCGCTACTCTTAAAAATATAGGATCAAACCAAGAGGTCCATAGTGATAAATAGTATAAGCCCCTTATGACTATTTTTTACTAAATATTAAACCACAGTGGTGTGTAGTTTCCCTAATGACTATATGGCATCATTGAGGTTTGATTCCGGCCTTGCGGAGAGTTTCGCTTCTGATTCCATCCAACATGGTTGAGATGTGAGAGGGCCACTAACCATGGACTCCATGACTTTATGTATTAATAGAGCACAACTACTTGCTAAGTCATAAAAGGAACGACTTTGGTGGGTTATCTCGTAGAGTACTTGGAATAACCCTCCAAAGACGTATGACGGTCGTTTAAAGTGAGCTCTTGTGATCCTTGGTATGTTTTAGTTAACAAAGCATCAAGGGTAACAAAATCCCAAACACCATTTTCTTAAAGCTGATTTCGGAAACTATCTTTTATTTATTATTATGTTTTCTTTTATAAAATCAAGAAAACAACCTTTGTTTTGGCTTGTGTAGACGTCGATAACATCTCAGTACTAAAAGTTCTTGTATACTTGGACGAACTCGGTATCTTATCATCACTGTGTTACGTCTACGATGGGTGCACTTGCCCCATCGTGAAATACAGAGTGATCATATCTTATCATGTTTCATAAATTTAAAACTTGAACCGGTGTAAAAGCCGACTAAAAACTACCATTATTTATATACACTCTCAGTCATGTCAATCATGGGCGGAGCTTTATTAAGATCAGGGGTGCCCCGACCCCCACTTATTTTTCGCTCGAAGTGTTAATTTTGAAATTTTCGAATTTGTTTTTTTGTAGTGTGATTTTTAAGAGCCCGACCCTCGCCGATTTGGATTTTGAGAGCTCGATCCCCACCGAGTTTTCGTTCAAGCTCCACCACTAACGTCAATGCTTCGTAAGTTTACACATAATATACAACATATTTTATAACATATAACGTTATAAGTATACACATAATATACAACATATTCTATAATACATCTACCGGAAGATACTGGTAAAGCATATACATAATGTACAAAAAAAACTAATTGTTAACATACAACA
Source organism: Scalesia atractyloides (assembly GCA_947069175.1). Taxonomy (NCBI): domain Eukaryota; kingdom Viridiplantae; phylum Streptophyta; class Magnoliopsida; order Asterales; family Asteraceae; genus Scalesia; species Scalesia atractyloides. Next base: position 72,605,229 of record CAMTDV010000002.1, read on the forward strand.
TATTTTATAATATATCTATGGGAAGGTACTTAAATTATTGTCTTGTTTTTTAAAGTCTCTTTACATCGCATCCTTTAATTGATTTTCTGCAACTAACATCCTGAAAAGTCGAAATATGTTCGTTACAAAAACACATGTACAAGTTAATCATCCATCTAAATAAAACCCAAATATGAATGTTATAATTTACAACCTAGCTTATATCATACACCTTATAGCTAACTAATATATTAATTCCGGGCATTGCCTGGCGGATTTGTAAGTTTACAATAAGCTATATGAAAACCTAATCTAGAGGCCTTCACATTGATTGTATTCTAACATAATACAAAATCGACAAGGCTGGCCTTGAGAGTGAGCGAGCCGCACTTTCGGCCGAGGCCCATGTTTCCCCGGGGCACTAAATTAAAAAACAAATATATATATATATATATATATATATATATATATAGTGGAGAGTTCAAATGAAGGACAAATTTTGTAAGAATAAAAAGAATAACTTCTAAACCAATAGAAATTCTTCATTTACTTCATTTAATGCGTGTATTTAATATTACGAAAAAGGGCATATAGGTAAATCTATAATTGTCATTAATTAGCTAATTAATTAAAATTGTAACTCATTTTTTGTAATATCTTTTTCAAGATAAAATAATTTATGATAAAGGACAATTTTCGACATGTGTAGGATAAATTTTAGTATGTGTATAATAAATTTTGAAATGTATAGGTGTAAGACCCTATCTTAATTTATTGAATTTCTATTAAAATTTCGCATTTTAATGTGTGAATGCGAATACACGTCACTCATATTTACGAGTTTATTAAAACTTTTTTCAACATCTTTAAACAATTTAACATGTTATCGTTGATTAGTTTTATTATAATCAAAACCAAGTGCGGAAGCTTGAACTTTGATCGTGTTCGGTTCTTCATACAGCTTGATCCACCTCCGGTGCTCCCAAACATCACCTATATTTCATAATTTATGAAATACATTAGTTATAAATAAATTATAACATAACTTAATAAACATGAAGTCTTAAAACAATAAAAACAAAAACTTTATTTCAGACTCCACCGTAAGCTACGATGGCCACCGTAGCTTACGGCCCAGCATTACGGTCCTAGCTCACTGTCTTACGGCTAAGACTTCCAATTTCAATCAGCAGCTGCCTACCGTAAGCTACGGTAGGCCACCGTAGCTTACGGTGGGCTGCTGCAGCTTTTCTCTTGTTTGTAGTTTTAGTTACGACATTTTCCGTAACTCACTCAATTCTTCTCCGTTTTACCCAATACTTGTTTCTAAATATCCGTAGAATATTTTCTTACATGTTTTACCCGAAATCCTTGACCCGGATTCTTATTTCTTATGAATTATACATTTACTCTTGATTTATGCGTATATTCATTTTGACCCATTAAGTGATTTAAGTGTATAAACTTAAATCTCACTTCCTCTTACTTTGTTTCTCGTTTTCCCACCAAAATATATATTTACATTCCACCACAACTATACATTGTGGTGGATTGGTTATAAAAATGCTATATTTTAAATTCTACCATTCGGTTTGGTGTTTTTACAAAAAAGGTCTAATATGAGGCATTAAGCCAAAACGGCTTATGCTTTTCGCCTTTACATTACCAAAGAGGTCTATCGTATTATAAACTCATTTTAAACAAATATTAAAGTCGTTTACCTATTATATCATTCGAGGGCATTTTGGTCAACTAGACCCTTCTTTACGACGAAGGACTTACAATATTATGTTTTGACCAAAACGAACATTTAACCATAATCTATGTAAAATCATTATGTTCTTAAGAACATAATGATTACAGATTAGATTATTGAATTTACGTTACCTTAGGTAATCCCTTTTTCATTTAGGACTCATTTAACTCTCTCGGACCTTTTAGTCCTGGTTGAGAGTTTGACCCGTTACACATACTTGGCTCGGGTCATAGCATTGACCCGTTTAATTACTTTGCACTACTAGTTACTAATTAATAGCGATGCGATCCAAACGCCATTTCCCTGTGATTACAAAAACTTGACAAGCGTTCATTAGATATTATTGTCAAATGGTGATATCATCACCATTTGATCTATTTGGTCTAAATGACCATTTTATCATCACGAGATGGTATTTATTTACCATCTCATCATGTAACCGTTTCAGTTTACACCACATGATCATATTACTTAAATTTGTTTCTCAATTCATTCGATCCGTTATGGCATACGCCATAGGGTGTCTATATCAAAATTTAATATTTATTCGTCAACTCGTGACTGAATTACCATTTTACTCTTTTATTTCTTATGGCTTGCACCATAAGTTAATTTTTCCGAATTCCTTGTTTATTTGTCATTACATGACTAAATTACTGATTTACCCTTTTTACCATTAAATATGGTTTATTACCATTTTCACTTGTTCTGACCCATATCGATTCAAGTCAGAACCTTGAATTTCATACCTCATTTCGATTACCAAATCACTTATTCTTAGTCAATTACATAAGTAGATTTTCTATGTTAAGGATGTAAGCTTTACTTACCTTGAAATCCAATTATACTCTTTCCGCGTACTTGACCCGTTTGACCCGCTTCTTCCCAAGCCTCCACCTAGCTTGTCAAGCGTCAAACTCTCATTTATCATTCGCAAGATGGTTAGGTTAGTCACCATTTAAAACGACTATTCCACCTTACGGATTTTATATCAAATTTATCATTTGATCTTATTATAGGTCAGTTTGACTCTTAAAAGTCAACTGCCCATTTACACATACAAACTCACGGATAAGTTTAACAACTCATATAAGTATTTCGTTAATTACCCGGTAAGCGCTATTCTTAGGACACCATTATAGCTACGTTTTCCAAACCAAGTTCATGTCGTTTCTTTCACTTAAACAAATTCAAGCGATTGTTAACATCAAGTTAACTTAGCTTTTGATCAACAGTGCTAATTTATCCGTTAGCTAGGTTTTCATCTTTATGTAGCAATCCATTTCATCATATTATTAGACATTCATCCGAATACCTAATATTACCAATTTAACATCTATTAACATTAACTTAACATCTATTTCATCATATCATACAAAACTTATTTCAAGTCATGTATGATTACTTACTCGAATCTCTAATTTGTTCGAGTATCTTACACCTGCATACAAGTATGATGATCATAAACATTCCTACATTATTAATTTCATCATATAGTCAAGAACCCATTTCATTATTTACTTGTTAATCACTAACAAGAAATCTTACATCAAATTGTGCATGATTTCTTTAAGTTTAACGAAATCAATCATACACATACACTAAATTTCATCTTTGGATCATAATCCAACTATCTAATTGCAAGTAATCAACATGTCTCAAGTTATGATTTTTACCAAATCTAAGTTTTGAGACATACCTTATGATCCCCTCGATTAGGTGATCGTTTATATGCGTTCATGCACTAATTTGGGGTTAGAATTGGCTTTTAATTTGTTGATTCTTGATTGAACTAGGGTTTCCCTAGTCTTCACCTCCTAATGATCGACCAACAAACATTTACTATGTGTGTTGTGTCTTAATTTTGGTGTTTTAAACACAAGTTCCTTTTGTGGCAACTTTAGTCCCTCAAGTTTAGTTTTTGATTATATAAGACTACAACTCATTGTCTTGTTACTTGTATACATGCTATTAACTAGGTTAATTTGTTCCTAGTCATTTTGTTATAGTTTAACTTTCACCGCTAACAGTTCTTTACCCGTTCTTTAATATTAATGTGGTTTGATTGCCAAACCTGTTTTTGGGGTGTTACAGTAGGGTATTTTACATGTGTGTAGGGTAAATTCCGATAAGTATAAGATATATGTAGGATAAATTTTGAAATATGTAGGATATAATATTTTTGTTTTATTAATGAGAGATAACATAATTAATGAAAAGAGTTATAAATTATTTAATGTTTTACCATTATGTCCCTTCTTCTTTCTTCTTATATTAAATTTCTTAAATGAATCTTCTCCTATATATTTATTGTGAGCTGAAGATCAACTATAAATATAATAAACATAAATATAATTGTAGCCTTGTGTTTTATATGCTCCTTTCATATGTAGTATGGCCAGATTCGATTCCCATAAGGCCCTTTTTGTATTTTGTTTGAATTTCTTTTGTTAACTTAATTAGCCTTATGTTTAATTAATTAATTATTGTTCACTTGTTAATTTACATGCCTTTTTATATTTTCCTTGATCTTCTTTTGTTAATTTAATAATAACATTATGTTTGATTAATTATTGTTCACTTGTTAATTTAATTGCAAGAACAAGTAACAATACACCTTATGTACAATCTATTTTTAAAGAAGAAAATGAAACACTAAGAGTTCTTATGTAAATCTTTGTTGAAAATGAAACTAAAAAAACCAAAGTTTTAATAAGTTTTTGTTGAAAGAATTCTCATTGACACCTTTTTGTATCTTAGTTAAATTTTTTTTATTAATATTATTTTGGCCTAATATATAAAAACTGAAAACTTTAAAAAATATTGGCAATATTGATCTATAAAGCCTAGACCAAATGTAAAATGCTCAATATTATCCATTAACCTAATAAATAATAACAACATTTAAAAAAATAGTTTATATAATTTAACTCATTAGGGTCTAAGGGCCTTTTTTCAGACTTGTACAAGACACTTGAATCTTCAAGGCCGACCCTTAAAATTGACAATCAATTATCCGTAGGCACAACATACTAATGCTTAATCTAGGTTTTGACATCCTTTTGGCCTTCATAACGCGCATTAAGGGCGTCAATTGATAATTGTAATTCTGCTTGCGTTTTTTGGAATGTTAGCAACTCTTTCTGTCAGTTCGTAATTTTTCTGTTAGCCTACGATTAGAAATGATTATATCGTCCAACATCTTTTGAAGTTGTCGAAACACGTTAGTGTCTTCACTTGTAGACGACATTTTATTACAAACGTTAATACAATTTTTCTGTCTTCACTTTCTCTCAGTTACAATATACCAAAAATATAAGTCTACTTACTCAAAAGAAAGATACACCAAAACATTAATATAAATAAAAGGCCAAAGAAATTGTTGTTTAAGTGGCTCTGAATCATGGTTGCAACCGATAGCTTATGTTAACCCACTTGGATTCCATGCCTACGATATAATTCAATTCGTCATCGCCAATCCTAAGACCACATGTTAAAAGCAAGTAAAGGGCTTAAAAACCCTTAAATAACAAACCAAACATGAGGTGTAAAGAAAATGTAAACGTGTCACCCAAATAACCAAATACAAGCACAAAATCTTAAGGTACAACAGAAAGTTGTACAAACAACATCTAAAGCACAATGCACAACAATGTTACAAAATTTATATATTATAAATTATAAATATAAATAAGTAACTAAATCTTGAGTTAAAAGAATACTAGTGGCAAATGGTGACTTGTTTCAATCCGCCTTAGTTGCCTAGGCAAGTAAGATATGTCTGTCATTGCATACATCCAAATGACCTGAAACACCCAACCAAGAACACATTGCTTGTCACCAATAGACTTAGGCCACTCGGTGTGGGGGTCGTTCCAGCCCCGTCGCTGGGCGACGACGCCCCCAACACCACGTCGGGTGGCACGTCATCGTCGGTGAGGTCCCCCTGCAGACGTGTGCGACGGAGCGTGTGTATATATATTTTAAATATATAGCCGTTGATAACGGCTAGTTTTAATAAAAAAATTAAATTAATAATTTTACCTATAAATACCCTAATACCATCCCATTTTTTACACACTTTATTCACATCTTTCTCTCAAATATATAAAATCATTCCCATCTTTTTATAACTCTCCAACCTTTTTTAAAATCTTCAACTTTCGTCATGGATCCATACAACCCGAGCAACCCGAACCCAAATCCAAACCCGAACCCAAATCCAAACCCAAACCAAAACATTTTCTCCGTACCCGGCTACTATCCTAGTATGGAGCCGAGTTGGTCATCGTCACAATTTCATTCAACGCTTTTGGGGTTTTCAACAAAGCCCGAACGCGTTTTCGCAAATGAGCCAAGTGCAACAAATTCAGTCGGTTCAACAAATGATGATGCGAAATCCTTTCAATTCGCAACCACAACCCGAAGAGGACGTTCAAGAATTTGTTCCAGAGACCTAACCTCAGTCGTCCAAACGAAAAAAAGGGAAACAAACTATGGTTGTTTCAGAACAACCTTCGAGAGGGAAGGCGAAACTCTGGACGAAGACGGAGGAGGAGGCCTTAGCCAAGGCGTGGGTTAGCACTTCCAAAAGTCCCATTATTGGTACATAACTAAACTTTTATAAAATATAACAAAAAATGATACACTAAACTTTTTTTTAATATAACTTTTGCTACAATTTATAAATATAGGTAACAACCAAACCGGCGACGGGTTTTGGAAGGAAGTACTGTCGAAGTTTCTTGCGATAATGGAACAAGGTCATTATCGCGACATCGATTCCGTCTCTTCCAAGTGGAGGAAGATGCATCCGGTCGTGAACCGGTTTTCGGCGATTTACAATAACTTGTATACTGGTCGCCGTAGTGGGATAAGTGATGAAGACGTGTTTAAAGAGGCGATGCGTCGATACGAAGATATGCATGGAACCGCTTTCCCCCACATACGTTCTTGGGAAATTTTGTGAACCAGCAACAAGTGGGCGCCGGTCCCAAATGAGGTTGCAACGGCCAAACGAACAAAAACCTCGGAGACCAGTAGTTACAGCGCGGGTGGAGGCTCGGACGCCCGTTGTCAAATAAATATAAACGACGAGCCCGAATTCGATGATGAAGAGTTTGTGGTTAGAGAGGAGGAGCGTCCCCCGGGCAGGGACAAATCAAAAAGGCTGCAGCTGGAAAAAAAGATGTCGCGCCGAGGGCCAGTTCCAAAATGGACGAGCTTATGAATCAATTCAGAGTGTTCACCGACTTCACGGCTCAAAAGGTGAAAGCGAAGGAACGCGAGGTCGAGTTTAAAGAGTGGGAGATCATGACAGCCGACATAAACGCGTATCCTGAAGAAGATCGGCCGATTTTGCGAAGAATGAAAGAAAAAATCGCAAAAAGGTGGAGTTCATAGGTTTTTTTTAGGTTATGTTTATTATTTTTTTCGGTTATTTTTTTATTTTTTACTTTTTTTAGGTTATGTAATGTGTGTTTTTTAATATAAAATGATTTTATTTATATAAGTAAATGTTAAAAAACTAGTTTAATTAATAAAGAAAAATAAAAAAACTAGGTGGGGTCGGGTCGTCACCCATTTCCAAGCTTCCATCCCCGGAGGGGCGTCCTCCAAGCTCTCTGACGCGTTTGCTGACGTGACGGGTCGTCCTGGAGAGAGGCCCGTCACCCACACCAACATTAAACAACTAATAGGCTCATGTGTTGAAATCCCACCGTCATCGGCGGCTATTAAGCAACAAAACAAAAACCAACTATTTAACCTCAGGTTTTACAAAAACAACCATCACCGCAAATCAGGTAACAAAAGCAAAACCATCACCGGCTATCATAAAAGAAAACATAGTCTTTCTTTCAACGCTCAGGTCCAACAAAAGACTACCATCTTCAAATATCAGTTAACATAACCACAAACCTCATCGACAATCAGCTAACAAAACCAGTGCTTCTTCTAAACCAGCATAAACAGTTTCTTTAAAAGCTCAGGTCCAAAAAAATAAAACCATCATCGCATATCATGTACGGATCTCGGACTCTCTCCCGGCCAGGTCTGCCCAGTTCACTTGAGCTTCGATAAAGTCGATATCTTCCAGTGACGGCTTGGCGGTAACAGTCCGAGACATCTTCCAGGTGCAACCCACCATAACTATAACTACACATATTATTCCAGATTTTTTAGTATAAATAATGATTTTTATGGTAGCCTTTTAAATAGTGGTTAACCTACATATTGTACTAGACTAATTTTGTGCTCTCGCATGCTAATAGTGCTTTTGGATTCATCAACATCGTGTGTGCATTTTAACTTATAGACTTTGGCTGCTCATTGGTTTTATTTTATTTTATTTTATTTTTTTGGGTGCTCATATTGTACAATGTATGTTCTTTTGTTGCTTAGTGGTATGTTCTTTCGTTGCTTAGTGCACTATCATTGTATGAACATTGTTGCTCTTTGTTTTTTGTTGCAATCATAGATAGCAGAAGACATTATTTTTCTTTAAGATCATGTCCAAGGACGAGAGGTGCAGGCAAGGGAATTAATAGGGGGTATAGTTTGCGTGTGGCCTCTTGGAATGTAGGAATCCTAAGTGGTAAATTGTTGGAGGTGGTAGATGCACTCAAAAGACATAGGGTAGATATTGCATGCCTTCAAGAGACTAAGTGGAAGGGGCATTGAAGAAACACCGGTTGAACCGAGAAGTATCCGGAGATATCTTAGTTACAACCTAGTTTTTCTGCATAAAAGGTTGCTCTTCGTTCGCTCTTCTAGGTGATCTCAGTTTGAGTTAATCTGCAAAACTAGCAATGTCGTTAGCCTCGTCACGAGAGAAAGGGGGAGGGTTTTCTCCGTGACCACACTCCAGCGTGAGAATAAGTATTTCGTGATTGTAAAGTAATAGCAAGTAGTAAGTAAGCTCGTATGTGAACAGATGGTTGTTGATGTTTTACCTTGTAGTTCGATACTCATTTTTATAGCCGAAAATAAGTGGGTTTAGGAGATGGGCTGATGGGCTTGGGCCCGACCCAGACGAAAAGGGATATCCGTTCTATCCCTCTGCAGCAATCATTAAATGATCTCTGGCAGGAGGTGTGCTTTGTCGGATGTTGAATGATGCCACGTGTCATGGCAGTTGTCCCTGGTGTCAGACCTGTCATCAGCCGAAAGTGGAGAATGTGTGACAATCACTGGTGTGAGTATGGTTGGTGAATAGTCTGGCCTCTGCATTACTATTCATGCGACGCAGTCTGACACAACCTGCCGAGCAACCATTGGGTCACAGTTCTGCCACTTTGTACCCTTGTATATAGTCAACACCTCTCTGCGCTTTTCCCATCCACGTGACTTTCAGTGCTTTCTGGCCAGCGCAGAGTTGTAGGGATTAAATCCTTTTGTTCCCAAGTCTATAAGTTGCTCTCATGTTTGTCTTGTCCTTGTGCAAGGTTTTGGGACTTCGCGGCTAGAGGGTTGTTTGATGCGCGTAGGGTCAGGAGGCTTGTGCTTCTGGGTCTAACTTGCTGTTGCGCCAAGTACGCAAGGTTCATTGTGCAACCTGTTAGTGTTGGTCTTAAGTTACCGTTGTGCTGAGTGCGCAAGGTTCGTTATGCGACCTACATGTGTTGGTCCAACTTGCCGTTGCGCCGAGTGCGCAAGGTTCGTTGTGTGACCTGTATGTGTTGGTCTAACTTGTCGTTGTGCTGAGTGGCAACGTTCGTTGTGTGACCTGTATGTATTAGGATTGCCATACCATTGTGCGTTGCGCGCAAGGTTATTCTTGTAGTATGTTGTTGTTGTGTCACACCCCGGATTTCCAACCCAAATCCATACACCGGTGGGCCCGGGTGGGGAGTATCGTGACGTCAGTTGATAACATCATAGTCAATTAAACACGGCACGGTGGAAGTCTTGGAGTAAAATTACTATTACAAACCAATGTTCGAAATACAAAATAATATACAGGCTCGTAATAGAAGATCCACAGGCGGATCATAAATGTACAAAGAAAGAATATAAAACAGACTTTAGGGCAGATCTAAGGATTTGCAAGATCCTCTTATTTCACTATTGAGCAGCTTCCAGCCTATTTCGTATTGTACCTGCAGCTTAGTCTTTTGAAAATACGTCAGCTTTCGCCGGTAAATACACCCGACTGACTCTTTTTGAAAGCATTTTAGAAATTAGATTTAAGTGCAGAGGACACAAATCTTTTATAACTTGGGAAAGTTACTTTGTAACCTTGTTAACAGATTCACATGTTTGTCCATACATACAATGTAACATTTGCGTAAAACGGGTTTCAAAAACCCGCACCGGTTATTTATCATGTGTTGGCTAAATGTTCATCGCGTATTATTAGAGTCACTTATTTTAATTTGTCGCAGCTAATAAATGTATTACAAATTTAAAATGCAATTAATAGATAAAATATTAATTAAGTTAACATAACCTTTAAAATAATAAGCAAAAATTAAAAATAATAAGAATGAGGAAACCTGAATCGAACCTGGGTCTTTCATATACACTCACACCAGAAACACCACTACACTACACATACACTGGTGTTGAGAAAAGAAACAATTAAATCTTATACTGAGTAATCGCTTCACACTGCAAGTTCAGAACATCAACAACTGTAACGGCCTTGATTCAGCAATAAAACCTGTCGACCGTTTCTGTTTTCGCGATTATCAATCATAATCCGTAATCTTGGGCATTAAAGATTAAACCGTTTAAAAAAAAGAAATCATTGATTCTTAACTCTAGCCTTGTAACCGAAAATCCAATCATGGTCATTTAAAACTTGAAACTGAAAATGATTGAAGGACTGGGCATTGTAAATCTATAAATACCAACTCTAGCATCCAAGAGAACTCGCTCATACCTCTCTCTCCATTGCAAATTTTCTGTGTACACCTTGCTGCCATCGCGTCACCGCCGAAAAACTTTCTGTGCAATCACCGGAGAAGAAAACCGAGTTCTTTTCTGTTACATGTTGGTATGGATCTCTAAAATCCTTCAATGATTCATGTTTAATTGTTTCAATTACTCACCGTTAAACCAGAACAATTAAAATTTTATATCAGCCGCATTCAAGTTCTGGTTTCCATTTCTATTAAAGAAGATGAAGTTATTTTTGTATTTAGGTATAATTAAAACTTCAAGATTAACGGGTTAGACACCCAGCCCAGTTGGTAGGGTTGGGTGCATGGTACAGCGTTGGTTGCAAGTTCAAATCATGGGGTAATCCATTCGTTAGTCTATTTAAAATCTTTTTAAATAAAATAATTTCTGAAATATGGTAACAAGCATATAGGAATAATTAAAAACAAGATCCTAACGGGTTGACACGTAGCTTAGTTGGAAGAGCTGCGTGCACGCAACCGAGAGGTCATGGGTTCGAGCCTCACCACACGATCTTATACCACAGTCCGATCGGTCAGATCTCTTGTCAGATCTGGCAAGTTTTTTTTAATTGTTATTTCTTTTTATTTAACTGTTGGTATTTGCATATTTGAAAAATCAATTAAAAATAAGATTTGTTTAGTTTAAAAAAAATCTCAATAAATACAAAAAAAACAACCTAAAATTTAATAAGTAGAATATAGTAATAAAAAAATTAAGTTGGTTATATTTAACGAGTTATCGTATTGTTATCTTAGGTTAGTTTTCCTGCGTCAGTTAAATCCTCAATTCGTGCGCATTATCTTTCAAAGCAAGGAACGCACCACCCACTGTGAGTGAATCCTTACAAATTCCCCCTTTTATTCATGTTTTGGGGTGTATCATGTGTCGTTTACATGTTTTCGTTTATTCAAATAATTATGCTATTACCATTATATGATCTAACGTGGGATGTAAATATTACTGGTTGTATTGCGTGTTTACATTTTGTCAAGTTGTGTGCAAATCATTCATCAGGTCCATCAGTTCCTCGTTTGAGACGAAGAGCATCAGGTTGCTCATTAGATCGGCTCCGTTTGATTGAGTCTTGATCTCATTGTTCATCATTTGATAGGTGTGTGTGTGCATTAATTGATATTTTGTGTTTTGTGGTTAAATTTACATTTATGTATACTCATATTTGGTTATGCACATTTTTATTCAAATAACCAATATAACTAATTCGTTCAAATGTTTTTATAAGATTCACTCGCCAACTTTTGTTGACCCAAAAACCATTTTTTTACATGATACAGGTGAACAGGTTGAAGTAAGTAACACATAGGAATTTGCCTTAGAAGAAAAATAAAGAGCTAAATGTTGTGTTTAGAACATGTTGTGCTTGCATGTTTGATGTAATTTCTCTTTTAAATTGGAATTTAATAACTATGAAACTTTATAGTAAATGTCATGAGCTTTGATGAAAACCCAATCATGCCCCGACTACCATTTCCGTTGCGGGTCAGGGTGTGACATACAGGGCCCAGTACAGTGACCGAGACATGATTAAATACACACCACTTAGAACTCACAGAGGAGTTATCCCCAACGTCTTGAGTAATTTGCAATTGAGCGTCTGTCAGGTGTATGCCTACACCCCACACTAAGGTCGTGGCCATTAACTAATGTAATGAGCCGAAGATATCCAGGACACAATAATTTAACCCCCGATGTTTAAGTTATCAAATAAAACTGATTAAAACGGAATATGCGGATTTACTAGTCATAATCCGACATTCGATTGATATCATTTCCGACCAAGCGGTAATAAATTACCGTATCCCGAGCCCGTATAGTGAAAATAAGTCAAGAGTATTTACCTGAGCTATTCTTGATTTTAAAATGTAAGATTTAATATCTCAGCCGTATCCAAAATGAATTAAGTGCAGATAGCATTTACCGGAAGGCTCTAGTCTGGATTATGGCATAAGCTAACCAATTAAATACTAACGGTTTTATTTAAGTCATAGACTTGGACCGAGTAGTGTACAGGATCGAGACGTATAACGCTTGATTAAACGACGACCAGCTAGAATGTAGTTTAAACCCGACAAGTACTTTGACTTGCATAATATGGGTAAACTATATACATTCTGGATTTTGAAGCTTAAATGACAAGGTTAGACCCATTTCGGTTAATTTTCGTAAAATAATTACATATACTTAACCGTACGTATATTAGCGATATCGGGTAACCAGATACGTCATGGACAAGTTCTATATGCCATTATACTTTAATTAAGTTGTAATATCAGTAGGATATCAACTTATATGCCCGTTAAGGTTTAAAAATGAAACTATGCCTCATAAGGGCATTTTGGTAATTTCATATCGCATAAAAAGGAACTTGAATATAATTAAATGTTATAACTATAAGTATTCTAGAAAAATAACTTATTTATGATATAATATCAGTAGGATATCAATTTTATGTGCAATTTATCTTTTATGACCAAACTATGCACCGAATGGGCATTTTGGTCATTTTACACAAGGTTTATAAATTATTTGGGATTCTGAGTTTATATGATGTACCTACTGTAAATATAATTAAAATAAGATTTAAATTCAGTAGGTAACAAGTCTTGGTCCATTAATATGGTTTAAAACCATACTATGCGCCGAAACGACGCTTATGTCGGAAAAATGACGTTTTATACGATGTTTAATGAAAACTGATGTTAAGGTCAGATTAAAATGTCTTAGATATGTTATTTAATATAACATATCAGTAGGTAAAAGATTTACCTTGAAAAGATTTGATTAAAACCATTTTATGAGCCACAAGGGCTAAATCGTCATTTATCGACATAATTCAAGGACCTGCTTGTAAACTCAGTTTATAATCTGGTTTGACATCCCAAATAATCCTACTTGTAATATTATATCAGTAGGAAACTTATTTTCAAGTTCATTATCACTAAAACCTTGTTTTATGCAAAAAGGGCATTTTTGTCAAAAATGACATAATTACGGAACTTGTGCATAAACCCAGATTCTGATTATGATCATGTAATATAACTTCAGAGTTTTATGCTACATTATATTACGATCATAATGCAACTTTAGATCAGTAGCTAACTAATCTAAATCGGGTCAGAATCGAAAGTCAAAGCAGAAGTCAAACTTCGCGACTTTCGATTGCGAACCGACCCTAGAACTGAAATTGACGAGCCGAACATGCTCTTACACGTTCTAATAATTATTACCAACTTCTTTAAGTGTCAAAACAGGTTTCATAACCTATATAAGATCAATTTATGATTTTCTCGAAAAATGGCCTGTTTTACTTTTTTTTAATATCTTAACTTTGACCCGTTAGAGTAGTCAAAGGAGTGGCTATCCTCGAAAAGTTCTCAATGAACCTTCTATAATAACCGGCCAATCCTAAGAAACTACGAATCTTCGATGGATTTTTGGGTACTTCCCAATTTATTATGGCCTCAATTTTGGCGGGATCCACTTGGATACCACGCTCACTTACCATATGTCCAAGAAATTGGACTTCTCTAAGCCAAAACTCACAATTTGAGAATTTTGCATAAAGCTTCTCTTGCCTTAGTAGATTAAGATGCACCGAAGTTGTTTCTCATGATCAGCTTGATTATGAGACTAGATAAGTATGTCGTCTATGAAGACAATGACAAACTTATCCAAATAGGGTTTGCAGACTTTATTCATGAGATCCATGAATGTTGCAGGTGCATTTGTGAGCCCAAAAGGCATCACCAAGAATTCAAAATGACCATATCGGGTCCTGAAGGCAGTATTAGGAACACCTTCACTTCTAACCTTCAGCTGATGATATCTAGATCTTAGATCAATCTTGGAGAAATAACTCGCCCCTTGAAGTTGGTCGAGTAAATCGTCGATCTTGGGCAATGGGTATCTGTAACGTCTCGCTTTTTCGTACTTTCCTTAATTAGAAAGTGTAATCGTATTTCTATTTATGGAAACTTTTATTCATATCGCATTCATATTTCATTTCCCAATCTTATAATCCGAGACTTTGATCGTAATAAAATTCATACCTGATACATACTTGCCTTACATGCATTTAATTGTTAAATACGTGTTTACATATAAACCGATACTTGTTATACGTGCAAATACTCATAAGTTCATATTTGATACCTAAAATATACTTACATATACATTATACACTTGAAACAATGCGAAAATATCAAGTTTTACCATGAAATGAAAGATAAACTAAGTTCAATGACTAAATATAGCATAATCCGGAGAAAGTTGTTTATAGCTCATGGATTGGGCAAAAGTGTGTTTGTTGGATTGTGTTTCTTGCATTTAATACTCACCTAACTCAACCCCCCAAACCTCAACTATAAATACCCCACTCCCCTTCACTCTCAACTCACACCTAAATCTTCTTTTCTCTTCTCTAAAAGCTCTAAAGAGCTCTCTTCTTCTCTCAAAGATCAAAGATCCTACAAAGTGAGTTCTAACTCACCTCTCTCTTATGATCTTTCCTTTTTCTTACTACTTGGAAATACCTTTGGAATGTTTCCATAAGTCTTCCATGGAAGACTAGCTTGGAACATCACCATGTCTAAGGTCCCAAGGATAACGACTTTCTTTTGGTTTTATTAGGGTTTTACCCACAAGTGTTGTATCCTTCCAAGCTTGTTCTCGAAACAAGACTTGAGTTGGTAGAGTGTGATCACTTGGAAGCCTTGGCGATCCTAAACTTCGATCCACCACCTCACTTGATGTTTTCATTACTTTTTGTCTTTTACTTATAAGTTCAAACGTACTCATGACCATCCTTGTCGTCCTTGTGACGACTTTTGCATTGGTATACTATACGAGAGGTTTTAAAAGGAATGTTCTCCTCCTACCTCCATGCATGACTTCTGTGAAATTACATGATGTTTATGAATTACCGATTGTTATACTATATTATATATATATATATATATATATATATCTGAATACTAACCGAACTCTTGATGGTAATCAAATGATTATTCGTCATGGTACTAGGTTCCATCACCTAAGTACTTAATCTCTCGTTACGATTTTAATGGGTATCCTAACCCATGAAAACACATCAACCCGAATGGGTCTTATAGTGTCAAAAACGAGTATTAAGTCTAAGTGATTACTTTCTCGTATAAACTACTTTATTGATTTTAATTCCTAAATCCTCTGTTATCGTTCGAATACTTACCAACCTAAGTTCTCCTCTTGTAGGATAACTCGGTGCTCATCCCACTCCGCGAAATCGTCAAGTTTGAAGACTACGCAAAACCGTGAGTACACTCGACCCACTTTTCGTTTACAACACTTTTGGGTGTAACATGTTTACTTATACCAAAACCACAACACTTAAACGTTATGAAATGCACAACAATCCTATACACATGAATACTTAATACGCTTACGTGATGCTTATATTTCTTTATGTGATACTTTAGTCATTAACTTGTTTTAAGCCTTCGTTTGACATGTATAAGCGCTATTGGAAGTCACACATCCCCATCCATCGCATAAACTTGAGGCCATGTTAAAACAACGTGTTTGCGTTAAGGGTTTGGCTGGTAGTATTGCATGCCTTGTATATGCTCTCGTAAAATCATAGTTGCCATGAGGATTCGTTTAAACGTTAATCGTATACGTATACTATGCTTAAACTTGTGTACTCGCCTTTGCTTTTGCATTGAATTGTATTTTAAAACATGTTACAGGTTGATGAAGAGGATGCTACGAAATCAAATAGCAAGGACTTAGATACACACAAGTAGACGTTTAGGCTAAATTTGTTGTATCTATTTTTGTTGTATTATGTTATTTGTAATTTGCTTCAATGTTGTACTTGACAATCGTTATTGAAATGAGATTCGGCTTTAATTAAGTATTTTCATTATTAGCGTTGTGAGCAATGAGCAATCTATTCCGTCTCACTCTGATGTTTCCGCCATCGGTTGGGGTGTGACAATATCGATTCTTGATTGTTAACTTATTTACTTCACGGTAATCAATGTACATCCGCATTGAACCGTCTTTCTTCTTAACGAAGAGAATAGGAGCTCCCCAAGGTAAGGAACTCGCCTGTATAAAGCCTTTTTCTAAGAGTTCATCTAATTGTGTCCTCAACTCCTTCATTTATGTTGGTGCTAGCCTATACGGAGCTCTGGCAACAGGTGCTTATCTTCAGGAGGTGCCCTTTATAGGGACTAACACCTACAGTATTACGATCACTTAGCCATGTTCGTTATGAACAATGGCTGGACCATAATGGTCTTAACCGAAAGTCAAAGCGTTTTCCGTAAAACGCTTGACTTTTGGCTATAAAAGCCTATAAATGAAAATGCACAAGGAAGGAACACTTACAAAAGGTTCCTAGGATGCAATAGAACTAAGTTGGATGCTCCTTTCAGTTAGGAACTTCCAGTGGAGGGAGATATTGTTGAAAATGAGAAAAGCTGCAAGTTCAAAGGTTGAACCTTTGCACCTATTTATAGTTGGAGAGCTTGAATGAGGTGATGCCAGGTGCTAAGGGGTGTAAGAGGGAGCTTACAAGTGTCCTAAAACGTGGCATAGCAGTTTGGAAGACCATGGTTTCGAATCCAATGGTTTTTGGCACTTTGTGTGGAGGCCAATTTAATTTTCAGCAGATATAGCTCTTAGGCAGGCCGCGAGAGGCACAGACCCTGCCTCTCGTGCCCCGCGAGCGCCCTAAGCCAGTTTCAAAGTTTGACACTTTTAGCCCCTAAACTTATAAAACCTCCTAGAACCTCCTAAAACACCTTTTTAGCAGTTTTAGCCCTCCGTCGCCAATACTTGGCGTACCCGGGATTATGTCTGGGCATTGTCGAGCTCTCTGTTCGTTAAAAGGTCACTCAGAGGTATAAATTAACATGTTGACACTTTTAGTCCCTCCATTGTCCAACTTTATTTAATTACGGATTCAATCTCTCTCGTCCAACAAATGGGACATGTGAGAGTTAGG
Organism: Scalesia atractyloides; assembly: GCA_947069175.1. Lineage (NCBI taxonomy): Eukaryota > Viridiplantae > Streptophyta > Magnoliopsida > Asterales > Asteraceae > Scalesia > Scalesia atractyloides. The sequence continues at coordinate 72,622,880 of CAMTDV010000002.1, forward strand.
ACTTCGTAAACGATCACTCAGAGGCTCATTATAAGCATGCTGACTTCTATGTCACTCAGAGGCTGGGCATGTTGACATAACGGTCACTCTGAGGACAAGTTTTAAGCATGTTGACACTATTGGTCACTTAGAGGCTCGGTTTATGTATGTTGACATCAGAAGATCACTCAGAGACTTAGTTTGAGCATGTTGATGCTTTTAGTCCCTATTAGTCTTTAATAGACTTAAAATAAAATACGATACGTGTCGCTATAGTATTGGACACGATTTTTACAGGGTGTTACATCCTCACCCCCTTAAAAGAAATCTCAACCTCGAGATTTTATTAAAAAAGATGGGGGTACGTTTATCGCATAGTGGGCTCAACCTCCCATGTATACTTGGGACCTTGAAAGGCGTCCCACTTAACCTTTACTATAGGTATCATTTTCCTTAGGAGCTTCTTAACCTGTCGATTCTCGATCGAAATTGGTTTCTCAACGAACCTCAGGTTTTCATCAATTTGCACATCCTTGTGCGACATTGCTAGCGACTCATCGGCTGGACATTTCTTAAGGTTACTGGTGTGGAATACATCATGGATTCCATTAAGCTCCTCTGGCAATCTGAGCTTATAAGCTACAGTGCCGACACATTCGACTATCTCGAATGGTCCGATATATCTTGGGCTTAACTTGCCCTTCTTCCCATCGCGCATCACACCTTTCTAGGGTGATACCTTCAGCATGACTTTGTCCCCTACCTGGAATTTAAGAGGGTTTCGCCTCTTGTCAGCATAGCTCTCCTGCCTGTCTCGGGCAGCTTTGAGACGATCACGGATTTGCACAATCTTATCCGTGGTCTCCAGGACGATCTCAGGTCCTGATAGTTGGGCTTCCCCAACTTCTGCCCAGCATACGGGCGTTCGGCACTTTTTCCCATACAAGGCCTCAAAAGGAGCAGCCTTGATGCTCGTATGATAACTATTATTGTAGGAGAATTCTATTAGGGGTAAGTGGTCATCCCAACTTCCACCTAAATCAATCACACATGCCCTAAGCATGTCTTCCAATGTTCGGATAGTACGCTCACTTTGTCCATCCGTTTGCGGATGGTAAGCCGTACTAAAGTTTACTCTTGTGCCTAAAGATTGTTGGAAACTTTTCCAAAAATGAGATGTATATCTAGTATCTCTATCAGATACAATAGATACTGGCACACCGTGTAGGGACACAATCTTGTCCACATACAACTTAGCCAATTTGTCAGAGTTATACGTTTATTTAATTGGCAAGAAATGTGCTGACTTAGTCAGCCTATCCACCATTACTCAAATCGTGTTATTACCACGTTTGGTCTTAGGTAACTTGGTAATCAAGTCCATTGTTACCATTCCCATTTCCATGTGGGAATTTCAAGCTGTTGTAGAAGTCCTGACGGCTTCTGATGTTCGGCCTTAACTTGCGAACACGTCAGACACTTAGCTACATAAGTGGCTATGGATTTCTTCAAACCCATCCACCAATAATTCTTTTTAAGATCTTGATACATCTTGTCACCTCCCGGGTGAACTGAGTATCTTGTGTTATGCGCTTCTTGGAGGATTAGATTTCTAAGTCCCCCAAAGATTGGAACCCAAATTCTATCATTAAATCTAAGGATTCCATCCTTTCCAGGCGTTAACTGATCGACAGTTCCGCCTAATCCTTCATTGGGAGCATTAGCTTCTAATAGGGCTTGCTTTTGCGCATCTAATAGCTTCTCATTCAATCTATTTCTGAGCTCAATGCTCTTGGCGTTAATCCTTATAGGTTTAACTCTTTCTTTGCAACTTAGGGCATCAGCAACTACGTTTGCTTTGCCGGGATGATAGCGAATCTCGCAATTATAGTCATTAAGTGTTTCCATCCATCGGCGTTGTCGCATGTTCAATTCTTTTTGATTGAACAAATGTTGGAGACTTTTATGGTCTGTGTATATAATAAACTTTGTGTCATATAGGTAATGTCTCCATAACTTAAGTGCAAATCCAACGGCACCCAATTCTAAATCATGGATGGTGTAATTCCTTTCATGCACCTTTAACTGTCATGATGCGTAGGCAATCACCTTGCCTTTTTGCATTAGCACACAGCCCATGCCAGTGTGCGAAACATCACAATAAACTACAAAATCCTCAATACCCACAGGTAGAGATAACACAGGAACATTGCTCAACTTCTGTTTTAGAATCTCAAAGGATTCTTGTTGTTTCAGACCCCAAACGAACTTAACATTCTTGCGGGTCAGGGTAGTCAAAGGAGTGGCTATCCTCGAAAAGTTCTCAATGAACCTCCTATAATAACCGGCCAATCCTAAGAAACTACGAATCTCCGATGGAGTTTTGGGTACTTCCCAATTTATTATGGCCTCAATTTTGGCGGGATCCACTTGGATACCACGCTCACTTACCATATGTCCAAGAAATTGGACTTCTCTAAGCCAAACTCACACTTAGAGTAATTTTGCATAAAGCTTCTCTTACCTTAGTATATCTAAGATGCACCGAAGTTGTTTCTCGTGATCAGCTTGATTACGAGAGTAGATAAGTATGTCGTCTATAAGACAATGACGAACTTATCCAAATATGGTTTGCAGACTCTATTCATGAGATCCATGAATGTTGAAGGTGCATTTGTGAGCCCAAAAGGCATCACCAAGAATTCAAAATGACCATATCGGGTCCTGAAGGCAGCATTAGGAACATCTTCAGTTCTAACCTTCAGCTGATGATATCTAGATATTAGATCAATCTTGGAGAAATAACTCGCCCCTTGAAGTTGGTCGAATAAATCGTTGATCTTGGGCAATGGGTATCGATTCTTAATTGTTATCTTATTTAGTTCACGGTAATCAATGTACATCCGCATTGAACCGTCTTTCTTCTTAACGAAGAGAATAGGAGCTCCCCAAGGTGAGGAACTCGGCTGTATAAAGCCTTTTTCTAAGAGTTCATCTAATTGTGTCCTCAACTCCTTCATTTATGTTGGTGGTAGCCTTTATGGAGCTCTGGCAACAGGTGCTGATCTTCAAGAGGTACCCTTTATAGGGACTAACACCTACCTTATTACGATCACTTAGCCACGTTCGTTACAAACAATGGCTGGACCATAATGGTCTTAACCGAAAGTGTTGGGATTGGAGCTTAAAGGTTTATTCATTTATATTGTTTTTTTGGGCTTTTGGGTTAGTTTGGGCTTCCTAGTGCCAAGTGGGCCTAGGGTTGTATATTTGGGCTTTGTCATGTCTATAAATAGAGGGGTTAGGGCACTTGTTAGGGGTTAGAGAGTTGATTACCAAAACTTGTATCTGACATCCTCTGGTGTATGCAAGTTATTATATTCAAGTTATTCAAGTTGTTCTTCATCCTGATCATTATTTCCGCAATTGATTAGGATAGCGATACCTATTTGATCTGTTACACGGGACTTACAATTGGTATCAGAGCCTGCTGTTCTAATACAGGCTCTGGGCATTGCTGTTTGAAGAAGTTTTTGAAGTTTATTGCTACTGTTTGGATCGATTTCTGACATTCCGGATCACTGTTCATCGACGAAGGGTACTGTTCCGAAGAACTCGAAGAAGCTTTGCAAATTTCGGATACGACACTGTTCTAGATCCCGAAGAACACGAAGAAGGTCTTCATAATTTGGATTTGATACTATTCCGGATTCTGAAGAGCACGAAGGAGATCGTCTGTTCCGGATTGATCCCGGACTGTTGCTTTATTCTGGATTGTGATCCGAGTTACTGTTGCTGATTTTGAATTCCTTGAATTCCGGAATTCGGTTACATAAAAGGCGGAGACACTGTTACGATTGGTTACTATTCCGGATTTTTAGAAGATATGTCAGGCATTTCGGATTTTTCGTTTCGGATTCTTGATTTCGGATTTCATTTCAGAGGTGTTGATTCCGGATCTGCTTTTCGGATTTTATTCCGGATCTGCTTTTCGGGTTTTACATTTTGGATTTATTCTCAGATTTGTCTTTTCAGATTCTCAAATCCGGATTCTTCATTCCGATTCCTAATTCCGGATTGCTTATTTCAGATATTTCATCCAGTTTGACCATCGTTGACTTCCGGATTGCCATTTCGAAAAAAATTTCCGGGTTAACCATATTGACTGCATAGTTGACCGTTTCGGGATTGAGCACTGTTCATTAGAATCACTTAAATTAATTAATCTTTAAATCAAATTTGGTAAAATTTTAATAAATTTAGTCTCAATGGCTGGATTCATGACTGCACAGGACCTGACCAATGCCACACTGGCAGCCCTGCAGTCGCAAACTTTAGCCCTCCACCAAGAACTGGATCAGGTGATTGGCACTTCCACCAACGTGCCTCGTTTGTTATACGGTGATGAATATTACGAGTGGAAATTCCGCTTTGAACAGTATTGCAAGGCAAAGGAACCTGGTGTGTGGAGATGCATCATGAATGGTCCAAGAACCATAGTGTATAGCACAGAGCAAGATCCCGAAACAAAAATTCCTAAGCCTATGCACTTATGGACTCCAGAGGACGTCAAAATCATAGAGGAAGACGAGAAGGCTTCTGCAACACTAACCATGGCTCTAGGACCCGATATCTCTATCGCGGTCAGGAACTGTAAAAATGCTAAAGAGGTTTGGAGTGAGTTGCAAAATCTCTACGAAGGGAACTCTGACATGAAAGCAAGTAGAGTGAACCAGCTGAATCAGCAATTCAGCTCGTTCAATCACATATATGGGGAAACCATCGAAAATCAGATACGCCGCTATGTCAAACTGGTTTCCCAGATGATTTCAGCTGAGATCACCCTCACCAATAGCGCCATGAACCGACAGTTGTTGAATTCACTGCCCAAAAGTTGGGATGCAGACGTGGGCATGATAAAAAAGACAAAGAACCTGAACGATGTCACTCTCACTTAGATGATAGCTACTATCAAATCATGTGAAATTGATAACAAACAAAGGGAGATCAATCATCAGAGTAGTCTCTATGGCCGCAGGGATGACAGGTCAGAACGCAGCGTTAATGTCACAGAATCTCGTCTATAGTCCTCTGCAAGGAACTGCACAAGCACCAGGTGGATCAAATGTGGTGTACAGTCCTGTTGTCACACCTCAAAACACTCAGTATGTGTATGGGTATCAATCTCCAAGTCCTACGATGGTCTCAGCGGCTCAAGTCCATACACGGTTCCATGCTCAGTATCCTAATGTGGTTTTCAGTCCTACAACTCCTCAAACCGTGCAACAAGGCGTTATTCCTCAAGCAGGCGCACCTGTCCCTGGCTCTGCATAACCCGCGCCCAACTCTGCTTTTCTCACTAAGGAGAATGAAGATAAGCTGGCAATTGCTGCATCAATGATCAAGAGCTTGAACGCTTTCCTGGCAGGAGATCTGACCCCTCCATCTATTCTGCCTACAGAAGTTGATCAAATCATGGAGGAAGACCTGGATGAGATCGATGTCTCTTGGAACTTAGCAATGGTTGCTTTTCGGGTCAACAAATTTCAGAAAAAATATGGAAGGCAACCTCTGTCCAACCTGAAGACTGGTCTCACAAAGGACAAACTTAGGTGCTACCGATGTCATGAACCAGGCCATTTCTCTAGGGAATGCAAGAAGCCACCATCAGGGTATGTATCATCCAGGGTCGCCGACATACAGAGCAGTGACAGACAGTTGGTTCTCGTCTCTCCTTCCAAGTCAACTACGAGTCCATCTGGCAGCTCAGGCGGGAAGTCCACAGCACTTGTGGCCCAACAGCATGAGGGCTTCAACTGGGCAGATGCTGCAGCTCAAATGGAAACCTTGAATCTATCCAAGAACAGCAACCACTGCATGATGGCGCAGACAACTGAGACACCCGATCTTTCGAAACGGTAAATCGAATACTTTATTCTGATAGTTGTCGTTTTAAATTATCCCATATGCGAGCCCACAACTCAACTCTTGTGGCTGAGTATCAACAAGCTGCATCACAGAACATCGCCCTTAAACATAAGAACAAGCTTCTTATGGAGAAGGTCGAAGCGCAGAAACAAGATGTGGCTCAGCTAAAGCTATACTTGAACCAACAGCAATGTTGGGTCTACGACTACAAGCTAAAATTAGCTGAAAAGGACGTAGATCTTCAAGCAGCCTTAGCCAAGCTGAATTCCTTGACAGGGAAGCTTCATGAAAATGAAATAATATCAAGAAATTTGAAAATTCCAGCAAAATAGTCAAGGACTTATGTGACCTCCAACTTAATTATCAAAAGAATTTCACTAAGGGTCTTGGGTACAATAGGGCACCTCCACCATATAATCATAATTACACTAGAATGCCTAAAACTGAGGAAGAAATCGAAAATGATGTATGGGTAAACCGTCAGATTATTTATCTAAATCATGGACGCCCTATTATCCTAAGTTCTCCAAACCCACTGAACTCAAGAAGGATGATGTGTTTGTGGCTTCTACATCACCTCCTAGTGAAACTAGTAATCATCCATATGAGAGTACGGTGGAATTGGAGACAGAAGTACCTGAGGCAGAACCCTCCACATCCTCTAAACACTTAATGAAAAGGAGTCTTCTGATGCTCAAACTAAATGTGTGAACGATACTAATGTGTCTAATTCATGTGCAGAAGAAATTTTAGTTGAGGACATCACACAGGATGATGAGGAAGAATGTCTGAATATACATTTAGACAATTCAGCTGATGATTATGCTTTTTATAAACCTGCCTTTGACATTTTAAATCACTTTCTTGTGAATAATTTACATCTCAAACAGTGTTGGTTGTGTTGAACATTTAGACAGTTTAAATTCTGATACTGATGTTTGAATGATGATAATAGCTGTGATAATTTGTGTGATGAGAAAATAAATTTAGCTGCAGAATCTACATCAACAGATGACTCGGCCTCATCAGCTTTAGCTGAGGATACCGAATGTTCATCTTCAGCTGAGGATGCCGAAAGTTCATCTTCAGTAGAGGATATCAAATGTTCACCTTCAGAGGCCGCATCTTTTGATGCATTTCATAGGAATGACAGTGTCAACGATGACCAACCAACTGTTGCTGTCAATGTTGATGGTGACATTCTTCTAAAGATTTGAGCGACCCAATACAAGAGACTGATTCGGAAATGAAAGCAGATGAACACAAATCTAAATTTGATTCAAATGCAACCTTTAAATCTATAGTGAATCGAAATCTAAAATTTCTCTAAATTCAAGGTTCCACCATCATCTGCTAAAATTTTTGAACATGATGTTCCTATAGAGTCACTCGTGTACTCTACAGAATCTGTCTCAAAGTGTGATTTGAAGAATAAGCCAAAAAGAAAAGAACACGTAGATCTAAAAAGGGGAAAACCAAAGAAGCGTCTTCAAACAATGCAAAGGCAACCGCTGAGTCCTCTCGTCAAACTGAGGAACTAACTCAGCAGTCGCCCATTTCATCTGTTTTGAAACAATCTTCATGTTCAAAATCCTGTAATTCAAATCAGAAATATAACAAGGGTGCTGATGGTTGTGCGCATGACACCGCCAAGCCAAAGACCGTGCAACAGCCGTCAGTAAACGCCATCAAGAAATTGACCGACATAATGCCTAGAATTTCCCAAGCTGAACGGATTGTTTTCTTCCAGAAGAGGCCGACCTGTTTCGATTGTGGATCTCCCGGGCACATTGCTCGAAACTGTCAAAGGACCTTTACCTCTTTTCATACTTTGTACTTCAGACATCAGAAGGTATGCCTAATCGCCAATATAAGGCTCGATCTGTGGCTAAGTCTTCTGATCAAGATTGGAACTTGGCCAAGAAACAAAATGTTAACCCCTTGAGACCTTCGGTTTCCAAGAATCCCTCTAGCACTCCTAGGAATGTGAAGAGGTCTGATTTGGTGACCTGGAGGCCTGAGTCAGTGGCCAAGAATCAGTCTACTAACCCCTTGTCTACTAAATCAAAAGCATCATCAACCTCATCCTCAACTAATTTAATCTTTCTTGAGGTTACTTATGTTGATGCAAAAGGCGAACCCAGATCTTCTATGGCCTGGGTTTCCGTTTCTAACTAAACCTGTTGAAATGTGCAGGAACAGCTCTCGTGCGCTCTTGTTCGATTATGGTATATTAATAGCGGCTGTTTCAGGCACATGACAGGAGACATCTCGCAGTTGAATGACATTCAGTTTTTCGATGGCGGGTTTGTTTCCTTCGCAAGTGGAGAAACCGGGAAAATCACAATGCGAGGAACCATTTGCAATGGAGCCCTGAGTTTTAAAAATGTCAACTATGTACTAGAATTGAAGCACAGTCTGTTGAGTGTGTCTCAACTTGCGACAATCATCTGGATGTTCTCTTCACAAGGAAAGGATGCTATGTGCTCAAACCAGGTTTAATCATTCCAGATGATTGAATTCTTCTGAAAGCTGCACGAAAAGGAAACGCCACGTCATTGATATGAACCAGGCTCCTTCTGACAAGCTCACTGCCTTTTTCTTCGACAGCCGAACATGACGCCATGGTATGGCATTGCAGACTGGGTCACATCAACATGAAGAATTTAAATCGTCTCGCTAAAGGTGGTTTGGTCAGAGATAACCAGTTCGTGACTTCATGCAGATCGAAAAATGTGAATCATGTGCTCGTGGGAAGCAACATCGTCAGCCGTATAAAACCAAAGCCACACCCTCCACTTCTCAGGTCTTAGAACTGCTCCACATGGATCTCTTTGGTTCAACAACATTTGCAGCATTGGAGGGAAGGCTTACTGTCTGGTTATTATTGATGACTACTCTCGATTCACTTAGGTTTTTCTTTCTTACACATAAAAGTGAAACCGCAGAGATAGTGAAACAATTTCACGCTTATCGAAAACCAGACAGATTCGAAGGTAAAGGCTATTCGGTGTGACAATGGGACAAAGTTTAAGAATCTTACCTTAAACCCTTTCTGCTCCTCCAAGGGAATTGACAGACAGTTCAGTGCAGCCAGAACCCCACAGTAAAATGGGGTTGCCGAACGTAAAAATCGCACACTCATCAAGGCGGCACGAACTATGCTTGTTGAATCCGAGCTACCTCTCATCTTCTGGGCCAAAGCAATCAACACTGCATGCCACATTCAGAATCATGCCCTGATCAACAAACGCCACATGAAGACTCCATACGAAGTGGTTGAAGGTCGCAAACCTTCGGTCAAGCACTTCCGCAAATTTGGATGTCCTTGTGTACTCCTGCTCATGGATGCTAAAGGAAAGTTCGAAGCACGCAGAGATCCTTGTATTTTCATTGGTTATTCTAAAAATACGACATATCGTGTTTATAACAAGATCAAGAAGATGGTGGTTGAAAACTACAATGTGGGTTGGCTGGAGGAAAATCCCAAGGACAAACGCATTGGTCCTGATTGGTTGTATGACTACTCTATCTTATTTAATCATTTTGATGTGTCTTCTACTATGTCTACATGAGATAGTTCGACATCTTTCCCTCCAACGGTGCCCATTCCTTCCGACGATGACGCTGTCGCTGCCGCACTAAATGACACACTAAAGTAGCTAAGTGTAGATCCTCCTGGATTCAATGACACTGTCTCACCATCCTCCACAGCTTCACCATCTCACGCCCCATCCATCTCTTCGCCTGTCCAGCCTAATCTTTCTGAGCATGTAGGTTCTCCTCCAGAGCTACCTACGGCAGATAAAGGACTTCCTCCTGATGTTTTGGGCTCCTCCTTGTTTCCCGAGCCTACTCCCCTCGATTGTGCGGTGGACTCTTTACCTCACATATCTACAGGTGCCTCGGTTGAGGGGATGTAGCAATCGTGTAATTTAGGTTTTCAAAACCCGCCTCATATTGAAAGGAATATTTCTTTTATTATAAGATATGGATTTTAGGCAAAAAAATAATAAATAAACCTAAAGATCTTATTTCTTTTGAAATCATGTGATAAATATATATATATATATATATATATACATATATATATATATATAAAGATATATATTTATAGTGTAAAAAAATATAAATATGTGAAAAAGGGTTCAACCAGATTCGAACCCGGGTCACTTGTGACCACACCCACCACCAACACCGCTACACTGCACACACAATGTGCTGAATCAAGGAAACAACTACATTATATGTGTTAAAATCGAATATATCCGTTTGATTTTGTTTTGCGCATGTGAATCTTTAACCGCCCCTAAAATTTCGGTCAATCAATGATTGTACCGTTTTTCTTTCCGAATCAACAATCGTACTCACCATAATCTCCATTAAAGATAAGCAGTTTCGATGAATCAATGATTGTGTTTTCCGTTGAAACTGAAAAATCAAATTATGAGCTTTGAAGGTTGAATGATTTAAACTGAAATGGTTAATCTTGTCACACTATAAATACTTTGGGTTTTATCTCCAAAAATCGCTCACTCTCACTTAGTTTTCACTCACGCTTGCATCAGAGACGGTTGGAAAATATCTTGGCGTCGTCGGAATTCCTCGGTTCAAACGCCAAAAGCAACAAGAAATCTTAACATCCATGTTTGTTTCGGTACGAATATACACAATTTATTTACTTATAATGTTTTGTAAATCGATTCAAATAAACTCAGAAAGATTATGTCGGGCAGTGGTTTATGGGAAGAAGATGAAGTGAAATAAGAACATTTATGTAATAAAAATTGGTATCTACTCGGGTTAGACACCCAGCCCAGTTGGATGGGCTGGGTGCACACAAGAGCCGAGGTCTCGGGATCGATTCGTGGGAAGGGTGCCGGTCCGTTGAACTTTAAAAACTTTTTTTTAAACTTCAAAAATCCAGAATTAACTTAAAGAGTGTATAAGAATAATAAAAATCTTGTTTGTAACGGGTTAGACACGTAGCTCAGTTGGAAGAGCTGCGTGCACGTGAACGAGAGGTCGTGAGTTCGAATCCCGCCCCACGCAATCCAGCAGTCAGCGAACCGGTCAGGTTGTCAGACCTGACAATACTTTTTTATTTCTATTTTTTTACTTTATTTTAATTACTTATCATTTTACTTTTAAACCAATTAAAATATACATATATAATTACTAAGGAATTTAATTCTCAACAAAAGAAAAACATTATAAGCAACCATAAAGTCTAACATAAAGTAGTGAATAAAATACTCATCTGGTTATATTTATCGAATTATCGTATTACCATTTTAGGTTAGTATTTGGTACGTCGCTTAAAATCCTCAATTCGTGCGCAACTTCCATCAAACAAGAAAACGCACCCACGGTGAGTGAATCCTTAAAAATTCCCCTTTTTATTCACGTTTTGGGGTGTATCATGTGTCGTACTTGTTTTTATTTAATCAAACACTGGTGCTAGTATCATTACATGATCAATGTGTATATTTATTTGTTTGGTTTTGTGTGGTTACATTTTAACATTTCAGTGCAATCATTCATTAGGTCCATCAGTTCCTCGTGGGATACGAGTTGAGCATCAGGTGACTCATTAGATCGGCTCCGTTTGATTGAGCCTTGATCTCAAGTTCATCATACATCATGTCATGTGTTCATTGTGGATATTATGTTTGTGATTGGTTATATATACACATATGCTCACCTATGATTCATGCACAAATTTTAGTTAAAATAACAAATACTTAAAAGTTTTACTTAGATTCACTCGCCAACTTTTGTTGACCCAAACTTTTGTTTTACGGTGATACAGGTGAACAAGCTGAAGAGAGAAACACATAGAAATGGCCTTAGAAGATTAATCAATTGCTATGTTTTGAACAACATTTTGATTTGATTCGTGCTTGTATGACTCGTGGTGTTTAATATTTGAAGTTTTAATTTCTATTTAATAAATATGAAACTTATTAGTAAATATCATGAGCTTTGGTGATAACCCAATTATGCCCCGACTTTTAACTCCGCTGCGGGTCAGGGTGTGACAGATTGGTATCAGAGCTTTGACTATAGGGATATAGGATAGGTTATTAGACCCTTAGAGCCTATACTATAGTTGATTAGATTTTAATTGTTTATGTGTTATATGCAAACTCATGATATTTATATGTTTCATGTTTATTTTTCACACACAAATGCCTGCAAGCACTTTCACTTTTATATGATAATATGTAATGTTCATCATAGTATATATGTTGATAGCATATCATGTCTACGCAAGCACACACATCATGATTTCAAATTTTGTGATCCTTCTCGAATATTTTGCAATGTTTTCATGATTTTCAATCACATCAAAGTAAGTTCTACGACGGGCATGTAGTAACTGGAAGGGTGCAAGTATCGATAGTCGGGACGTCCTGTCTAGGCGTGGCATCGTATAAATCCAAATAATGGACCAGTTTGCCTACCTGGGGACTAACGATGAGAGTACGAAGGACCTATTAGGCCAAAGCATGTCACACCAAACGTCGTATGAGCTAACCCCACTTTGAGTTGTCATCGTGTCTCTACCTTGACACATCCTAACCTTATATTTTACCATTATGTTTTATGGTGTTCATACGGGTTATGCTAACATTTGCAGGCCAACAATAATGTGAACCCTACCAAGCCTAGTAGTCATGGGGGCCCACGTGACTACCAAGGCTGAAGTATGGGAGACATTTTTGAGGCCCAATCTTATGCAAGCCCAAGACATTCTATGGATGTAGTTAAATTCATGTTCCATTTATTTTATGTTGTTTTTCACCAAAGAACGTTCAATTCATAATCCCGCCTTGTATTTCCTGTAGATGTCTGCTAGGCACTCTCGAGGCGGTAGGAGATCAGGAAGATCCAGTGAGCGCATAGCCACTCACATTGCTCAACAAATGGCTGTTGTACTTCCTAATATTGTTGTGAAAGTTCAATAAGCACTAGCCGCCAATCCCACTAACCCCCCAACCAAGACGGGCAAAATATCGCCAACCCTCCTCCCAACACCGTTAAATGTACCTACAAGCATTTCAAGTCCTGCGATCCCCCAAAATATGAAGGGACTGAAGGTGTCACTGCTCTCCTCCGTTGGTTTGAGGAGATGGAAAGCACTTTTCTCAATTGTGAATGTCCTGATACTGGTCGGCTGTTTGGAGTAGCACTTACTTGGTGGAACACCGAAAAGGGTAAGCGAGGTGTTGAAGCTGCTATGGCCTTGACTTGGGATGAGTTGAGGGAAATCATGACAAGACGTTTCTGCCCAAGAAGCGAAATCAAAAAGCTGGAAGACGAGTTTTATTCATTAAAGCAAAAGGAGGGAGACCACACCACATACAATAAGAGATTTCTCGAATTGAATCAGATGGTCCCTAACCTGTTCACTCCTCTTTATCGTCTAACCGAGCATTACATTCGAGGCCTTCCCTCGAAGATTCAAGATTCTATGCTAAGTACTTCACCTGCAACACTCGAAGCTGCCATGGAACTAGCTACCGAACTGACGGAGAATCGCATTCGAAATGGCGATTTTAAGGATGAAAAGAAGAAAGATAAGGCACCTGCTGAAACTCCAAACCCAATTCCAGCAGTATCGTCTTCCAAATTTATGGGAAAAGGAAGCGTAACGGGAAGAATTTTGCCATTTCTCAAACCAATGCCCCTATCACTGCTGCCCCAATCACTCAAGTCGCCCCTCAAGTTGTTCCGTTCAAAAAGCCATACACTGGTCCGCACCCAAAATGCAATCGATGCTAATACCACCATCCTTCAGAAAACCCCTGTCAATACTGCACCAGTTGTGGCCGCGCTGGTCACACGATTCAAACTTGCCGTATCCTCCAAAAACCAAACCGCAACCCACCACAAGCTCAAACCCATAATCAAGTGGGGGGCCAAGCCCAACATTAACAACCCTTACTTTTACCACCTGCTCAACCTATGGCTCAACCCTACTACCAACCCAACTACCCAATGATGCAACCTGTCAGAGCATGTTTCAACTGTGGCGATCCCACCCATTTTCGTAATACGTGTCCACGCCTGGTGAACATCATTAGTGCTCAAGCTCAAGCCAATCTGGTGAACCAAGCCAATCAAGCTAATCCACCTGCTAGAGGAAGAGCTTTCAATATCAACGCCAACCAAGCTAGGGCTAATAACAATGTGGTCAATGGTACGTTCCTTATTAACGGTATTTATGCCTCCATACTATTTAATACTGGTGCGGATAGGAGTTTTGTATCCTTAGAATTTGAAACTATTCTTGATTTACCTCGCGATAGCCTCGCTGAACCATTTACGGTAGAAGTTGCTGATGGGGAACTGATTGCGTATAGACTCAATCATTCGCGGTTGTACTCTTACTCTTAGTGACCACGACTTTTCAATTGATCTTATTCCTATGAGGTTGGGTAGCTTTGACGTTATTATCAGCATGGACTGGCTTAGTCAGCATCATGCAGAAGTTGTGTGCCATGAAAAACTTATTCGAATTCCTCTCGTTACCGGTCAAACTTTACGCATTCTCGGTGAAACTCCTTCTAGAGGGCTTAAATTAATGTCATGCCTCCAAGCTCGTAAGTATCTTCGCAAAGAATATCGCGTTTCTAGCTCATATTGTTAAGAAGGAGGGCAAAGAAAGGAAGCTAGAAGATAATCCCATCGTTAAAGAATTTCCTCAAGTTTTTCCCGATGACGTTTGAGGACTTCCTCCTATGCGAGAAATCGAGTTTCGAATCGATCTTGTACCTGGTGCTACACAAATCGCAAAATCTCCCTATAGGTTAGCCCCATCTGAGATGCAAGAGTTAGCTAGTCAGCTGCAAGAATTGACTGATAAGGGATTTATACGTCCTAGCTCGTCACCTTGGAGTGCGCTTGTTCTCTTTGTGAAAAAGAAAGATGGAACTTTTCGTATGTGCATCGACTATAGAGAGCTTAACAAGTTGACCATTAAAAACCGCTATCCGTTACCTCATATCGATGATCTTTTAGATCAACTTCAAGGTGCTACCTGTTTTTCAAATATCGACCTTCGTTCTGGTTATCATCAGCTTAGAGTGCGTGAAGAAGATATTCCTAAAACTGCTTTTCGTACTCGTTATGGCCACTATGAATTCATGGTCATGCCTTTTGGTCTGACCAATGCTCCTGCTGTCTTCATGGATTTGATGAATCGGGTGTGCAAACCCTATCTCGATCGTTTTGTCATAGTTTTCATTGATGATACTCTTATTTATTCAAAGACCAAATTTGATCATGAGCGTCATCTTCGGCTTATTCTAACACTTTTGAAAACTGAAAAGCTTTATGCCAAGTTCTCGAAATGTGAGTTTTGGTTGGAAGAAGTACAATTCCTTGGTCATGTTGTTAACAACAAAGGAATTCATGTTGACCCTGCAAAAATCAAAGCGGTACAAGAGTGGCAAGCGCCACGCACACCTACTGAAGTTAGATCATTTCTTGTCTAGCTGGGTATTATCGTCGTTTTATCACGAATTTTTTTGTATCGCCATTCCACTCACAGTCTTAACTCATAAGGGCAAACCCTTTATGTGGGGACACAAACAAGAAGAGGCTTTCCAAACTCTGAAGCAAAAACTTTGTGATGCACCTATACTTACACTCCTTGATGGTTGCGAAGACATTGTGGTTTATTGCGACGCGTCAGGGCAAGGTTAGGTTGCGTTCTAATGCAAAGAGGAAAGGTGATAGCCTACGTCTCAAGGCAACTCAAAGTGCATGAGAAGAATTATACCACACACGACCTAGAACTTGGAGCAGTCGTGTTCGCCCTTAGATATGGAGACATTACCTCTATGGTACCAAGTGTGAATCTACACTGACCACAAGAGTCTCCAGCTATCTTTAATCAAAAGGAATTGAACATGAGGGAACATCGATGGTTGAACTTCTAAACGACTATGATTGCGAAATTCGGTATCATCCTGGCAAGGCTAATGTTGTGGCTGACGCCCTCAGTCGAAAAGAGTATGCAAACTCAATTCGTCTTTGTGTTTTCAAATTGTGACCGATCTTCAAACCAAATAAGAGCAGTTCAACATATTTCCGTCACGGAAATGATGTACGAGATGAACTATCTTGTGGAGCTGAAACTTAGTTAGAGTCCAATCAGATGGTATTCTCTATTACCTAAATCGTAAATGGGTACCTGATCGTGATGATCTTCATGTTTTTCTCATGAACGAGGCGCAAAAAACTCGATACTCCATACATCCAGGAGCCGATAAAATGTATCAAGATCTACGATACTCCTACTGGTGGCCCGCATGAATAAAGATATTGCTATATTTGTTTCCAAGTGTCTAGATGTTCCAAAGTGAAAGCTGAACATCAAAGACCTCAGGACTTCTTATTCAACCCGAAATACCTGTATGGAAGTGGGAAAATATAACCCTGGATTCATTACCGGGTTATCTCGCACCTCACAGTGGTATGACACCATTTGGGTATCATTGATTGTCTCACTAAGTCAGCTCATTTCATCCCTATCGCGAGGACTTCAAAATGAGAAATTAGCTCGTATCTATATCAATGAAATCGTAAGCCGTCATGGTGTTCCTTTAAGTATCATATCAGATCGAGACGGCCGCTTTACCTCGCGAACATGGCAAGCCGTACAATCCGCTATGGGTACGCGTCTAGATCTCAGCACTGCCTTTACCCTCAAACTGATGGTCAATCTGAACGTACCATACAAACCCTCGAAGACATGCTGCGAGCATGTCTTATAGACTTCAGAGGTAATTGGGATACCCATCTACCATTAGTTGAATTCTCGTACAACAATAGTCATCATTCAAGCATCGGAATGGCTCCTTTCGAAGCCTTATATGGTCGAAAGTGCCGATCACCTGTATGATGGCACGAAATTGGTGAAGCACAAATCACTGGACCTGAATTGATTCAAGAAACGACTCATAAAATTCTTCAAATCCGAAATAATCTCCAAGCAGCTCGTAGTCGTCAAAAGAGTTATGCTGATAAACGTCGTAAGCCTTTGGAGTTTTGTGTTGGTGATCAAGTACTTTTGAAAGTCTCACCGTGGAAGGGAGTGGTTCGTTTTGGACAAAAGGGCATGATAGCACCGTGCTATGTGGGACCATTCAAGATACTCGAAAGGGTAGGTCCTGTAGCATACAAGCTTGATTTACCAGAAGAACTCAGCAAAATCCATCCCATATTTCACATATCAAACTTGAAAAAGTGCCTCGCCGACAAAAATCTTTATATTCCTTTAGAGGATATTCGAATTGACGAATCAATGCACTTTGTTGAAAGACCGGTAGAAATCATGGACTTCGGGGAAAAGCGGTTGAGGCAAAGTCGTATTCCAATAGTCAGGGTGCGTTGGGAGTCAAAACAGGAACCTGAGTTTACTTGGGAACGCAAAGACTCGATGCGCGAGAAATACCCACACCTGTTTCCTGTTACGTCCACTACATAAATTTCGGGAGGAAATTTCCAAAAATAGGGGATACTGTAGCAATCGTGTAATTCGGGTTTTCAAAACCCGCCTCATATTGAAAGGAATATTTCTTTTATTATAAGATATGGATTTTAGGCAAATAAATAATAAATAAACCTAAAGATCTTATTTTCTTTTGAAATTATGTGATAAATATATATATATATATATATATATATATAAAGATATATATTTATAGTGTAAAAAAATATAAATATGTGAAAAAGGGTTCAACCAGATTCGAACCCGGGTCACTTGTGACCACACCCACCACCAACACCGCTACACTGCACACACACATGTGCTGAATCAAGGAAACAACTACATTATATATGTTAAAACCGAATATATCCGTTTAATTTTGTTTTGTGCATGTGAATCTGTAACCGCCCTAAAATTTCGGTCAATCAACGATTGTACCGTTTTTCTTTTCGAATCAACAATCGTAACTCACCATAATCTCCATTAAAGATAAGCAGTTTCGATGAATCAATGAATGTGTTTTCCGTTGAAACTGAAAAATCGAATTATGAGCTTTGAAGGTCGAATGATTTAAACTGAAATGGTTAATCTTGTCACACTATAAATACTTTGGGTTTTCTCTCCAAAAATCGCTCACTCTCACTTAGTTTTCACTCTCGCTTGCATCAGAGACGGTTGGAAAATATCTTGGCATCGTCAGAATTCCTCGGTTCAAACGCCAAAAGCAACAAGAAATCTTAACATCCCTGTTTGTTTCGGTACGAATATACACAATTTATTTACTTATAATGTTTTGTAAATCGATTCAAATAAACTCAGAAAGATTCTGTCGGGTAGTGGTTTATGGGGAGAAGATGAAGTGAAATAAGTACATTTATGTAATAAAAATTGGTATCTACTCGGGTTAGACACCCAGTCCAGTTGGATGGGCTGGGTGCACACAAGAGCAGAGGTCTCGGGTTCGATTCGTGGGAAGGGTGTCGGTCCTTTAAAAACTTTTTTTTAAACTTCAAAAATCCAGAATTAACTTAAAGAGTGTATAAGAATAATAAAAATCATGTTTATAACGGGTTAGACATGTAGCTCAGTTGGATGAGCTGCGTGCACGTGAACGAGAGGTCGTGAGTTCGAATCCCGCCCCACGTAATCCAGCAGTCAGTGAACCGGTCAGGTTGTCAGACCTGACAATATTTTTTTATTTCTATTTTTTTACTTTATTTTAATTACTTATCATTTTACTTTTAAACCAATTAAAATATACATATATAATTACTAAGGAATTTAATTCTCAACAAAAGAAAAACATTATAAGCAACCATAAAGTCTAACATAAAGTAGTGAATAAAATACTCATCTGGTTATATTTATCGAATTATCGTATTACCATTTTAGGTTAGTATTTGGTTCGTCGCTTAAAATCCTCAATTCGTGCGCAACTTCCATCAAACAAGAAAACGCACCCACGGTGAGTGAATCCTTACAAATTCCTTTTATATTCACATTTTGGGGTGTATCATGTGTCGTACTTGTTTTTATTTAATCAAACACTGGTGCTAGTATCATTACGTGATCAATGTGTATATTTATTTGTTTGGTTTTGTGTTGTTACATTTTAACATTTCAGTGAAATCATTCATTAGGCCCATCAGTTCCTCGTGGGATACGAGTTGATCATCAGGTGCCTCATTAGATCGGCTCCGTTTGATTGAGCCTTGATCTCAAGTTCATCATACATCATGTCATGTGTTCATTGTGGATATTATGTGGCTTGTGATTGGTTATATATACACATATGCTCACCTATGATTCATGCATAAATTTTAGTTAAAATAACAAATACTTAAAAGTTTTACTTAGATTCACTCGCCAACTTTTGTTGACCCAAATTTTGTTTTACGCATGATACAGGTGAACAAGCTGAAGAGTGAAACACATAGAAATGGCTTAGAAGATTAATCGAATTGCTATGTTTTGAACAACATTTTGATTTGATTCGTGCTTGTATGACTCGTGGTGTTTAAATATTTGAAGTATTAATTTCCATTTAATAAATATGAAACTTATTAGTAAATGTCATGAGTTTTTGGTGATAACCGAATTATGCCCCGAATTTAACTCCGCTGCGGGTCAGGGTGTGACAGGGGAGGCATCTGGAGTTGCTTCAGCTAGTGTCACCAACTTTCCAACCGATGTTTTGGTTCCTGCTACACCAATACCACAACGTTTACAGCGTGATCATCCCATTGAGAATATCATTGGTCCTGTAAACGCCGCTGTTCGCACACGCAGTTAATCTGGGGATATCAATACATGTCTTTATTCTTGCTTTATTTCCCAAATTGAACCTAAAAGTATTGATGTTGTCTTGCAGGAACCAGGTTGGGTGGATGCCATGCACGAAGAACTCAATCAATTTGAAAAACTTGTCGTTTGGCAACTGGTGAAACTACCTCAGGGAAAGTGCGCTCTTGGAACTCGTTGGGTCTTCCGCAATAAGCAGGATGACACTTGAGTTATTGTTTGAAATAAAGCTAGATTGGTGGTCCAAGGGTTTCGACAGATTGAAGGACTGGATTATGATGAGGTTTATGCACCTGTCGCGCGTTTGGAAGCTATAAGTATCTTCTTGGCATATGCATCCTATATGGACTTTACTGTTTATCAAATGGACGTCATGACTGCGTTTCTATACGGCAAGGTGAAAGAGGAAATTTACGTGGCACAACCACCGGGCTTTATTGATCCTGACAAGCCAGATTATGCTTATAAAATAGACAAAGCGTTGTACGGGCTGCATCAAGCACCTCGCGCATGGTACGCTACTCTTACGGAGCATCTGCTTGCTCATGACTACACACGTGGAACTATTGACCAAACTTTGTTTATCAAACGCGTTGATAAGGACATTATTCTCGTCCAAATCTACGTTGATGATATTATTTTTGGTTCCACCAATGATGGTTTATGCCGCGAATTCGAAGACATCATGAAGAAGAAATT
Source organism: Scalesia atractyloides (assembly GCA_947069175.1). NCBI lineage: Eukaryota > Viridiplantae > Streptophyta > Magnoliopsida > Asterales > Asteraceae > Scalesia > Scalesia atractyloides. The sequence continues at coordinate 72,643,290 of CAMTDV010000002.1, forward strand.
TGAGATGAGTTCATTGGGAGAGATGACCATGTTTTTAGGACTTCAAGTTCGTCAGAGCCCTCAGGGTATACGCATTCATCAAGGAAAATACATACACAGCGTTCTTGCCAAATTCAAGCTTACAGATTCCAAGCCAATGGCTTCACCTATAGCGGAACGGCCTCTGTTAAATGAAGATGCTGAAGAAACGCCTGTTAACCCTACCATGTATCGCTCTATGATTGGATCACTCATGTATCTCACTGCTAGTCGGCCAGATATCATGTTTGCCGTCTGCCAGTGTGCTCGTTATCAGGCTACTCCTAAGCTTTCTCATTTACATGCTGTTAAACGAATTTTTAGGTACCTCAAAGGGGCTCCATCTCTGGGCCTCTAATATCCTAAAAATTCTGAATTTGAACTGTTTGCTTTCTCTAACAGTAATCTAGGAGGTACAGACAGGGACATGCGCTCAACGTTAGCTGGTTGCCAATTTCTGGGAGATCGCCTTATTTCATGGCAATGCAAGAAGCAGCAGACGGTTTCGCTTTCCACTGCAGAGACAGAATATGTCGCAGCATCTGCTTGCTCCTCCCAGGCTTTATGGATGCAACATCAGCTTGCGGATTACAGTTTGACTTATCTAAACACCACGATTTATTGTGATAATGATGCCGCAATCCAAATAGTTAAAAACCCAGTTTTCCACTCCAAAACCAAGCACATTAACATTAAAGTTCATTTTATACGCGATTGCTGTGAAAAGGGTCTCGTAAAGCTTGAGCAAATCCACACTGATGCAAATGTGGCGGATTTGTTTATGAAACCCGTTAGCAACGCACGTTTTCAAGTGCTTGTGGATCTTCTCAAAATGATTCGGTTTTCTTCCTAAGCATCTACTATCTTTGTATTTATTTACTGTTTTTTGTTTCTTTTCGTTTTTTCATAAATTTGTTCATATCTCTATGCACAAATTTAGGGGGGAAAAGTTCAAGTTATATATATATATATATATATGTTTGCAATGATAGGGAAATGAAATGAATATTCGTGATAAAACGTCTGACTAACACATGTAAGGTATAGAAGCGGAAAAGATTTGGATCGAAAGTGATGTGTCGGTAGGTCTAAAACTCAACCGGATGGGAAAAGTCAAATGATATAAACATAATGTATTTGTACTCAGTGGGTCACTTACTATAGGCATATGATCTTATAGTCTTAAATCTTGCGTTGATAGATAGCCAACATCTGAGGTTTCGGGTCTTATGCTGCTGAGTCATCCAGGGATATCATGACTGCCCTTCTGTTGCATCCAGATTATATGCAGACCTAGGCACAGTCAGGATATCTTTATAAAAGAGCCAAAATGGAAAGGCCAAAACCTAAAAGAACAAAAGTTTCTGTCTAAGTTCTTACGTACCTCATAAGGTATTTGCCTACCCCTCGTCAGTCACTATTGGTCTCTCTATTGTACAGAAGTACTGACCTGTTCACCTATAGCCTGACGTTGTAAAACAAAGGATGACCTCGGTATACTCACCTGCTACGATGAATCTTTGTGCTTACCTTGATCGCGGGGTATGTCATGGTATGGGACACACGAGTATCTTAGTATAAAATTACCTTAAGCATATCATAAAGTCTAATCTACAAGGGTTGAGTTTTGGATTTAAGTGGACAAGTATATTGACAGTCGCTTAGACCAACCGAACCTGCTCATATCAAAAAATGTTCTTTGGTCGGCGTTTGAAACGATTTGATCCTTAGCAATGCTGTGTTAATTATTTATGTATGTTTTAATAAGTTCTCCTTATGATGGTTGGATGCTTGGTTAGTTTACTTGATGAATTTTGGTGGGATGGTTTTCTGTCAAGAGATATTGGACTGGCCCAGTGTGCTTTGGGATTTGAGCCAGCCTGATGAAATTGGTTTTAAGTTTAAAAATCAAAATTAAGGTTACTATTCCAAATTGGGCTCAGTTGGGCCAGGGATTACTCTTCCGGATTGGACCTGTCCGGAATGGCCCATTTAAGTCATTTTGAACAAGCCAGATGTGTTACTGTTCCGGATTGGGCCTGTCACAAGCCCAATCCGGACTCAAATATCAGGCCCAAGCCCATTTCGGAAAAACTATATTGTCATCTATGTTCTCATTTCGGATTATTCAAAATCCGAGTTACTGTTATTCTCTCTGATTCTCTCTCGAACTGAATATTTCAGACTACCCATTCTGGATCAGGTACATATGCATTCCGGATTAATCTTCAAAGAATTAGCATTTCGGATTGATAATTGTGCTCATTCCGGATGGATATTCATCCGAAATGATGAACTCGGATCTCATTTTGAATTAATCTTCATCCGGGATGCATATTTATCCAAAATACATAATCCGGATTTGTAAGAGTGTTTCGGATTCATTCTAAGTTTGGACCTTTTTGAGTTCTTGAACCCCTTAACTAATTTGAACTGGCTTTAATTTGAACCTTGACCTCTGTTGACCTGTCCAGTTAGTGTTAACTCTGTTAATTAAGTTAACTCAGTTAACTTGGTTAACTCAGTTATATCAGTTTACCCAGTTTGCTTCTGTTAGTTGATTTTTAACTCGGTTAATTTTTGACAGACATGGTGGCAGTAGCTTTCGATGATGTAATGCTGGTAGAAGAACAGTTTCATAATCAGGCTGGATATATTTCAGATCCACCGGCTGAGTATTTCTAGGAGTTTCAGTCAATGATTGTGGGGCTTAACAGTTGTCGGATTGCATACACTCTTCGTGCAAATCCCGAGATCTACAGAGATTTGGTTCATTCGTTTTGGAAGAGAGCGCGGATACAGCCAAGAAGTGAAGATGGCAGACCATTCATACGATCACAGATTCAGGGGAAGGAGATTGTAGTTAATGAATCTTGTGTGAGGGAAGTGCTACAGCTAACAGATACTTACGGTGATCCAACCACATATGTCAAAGAGAAGGTGTTGCTGGTACTAATGGAGATGAGCTACGTGTAACATTCATCGTAAAACGGGTTCCAAAACCCGCTCCGTTTATTAAATGTTACGTTATGTATTTACTTATTTTGTAAACTTGGTTAGTAAATTTTTCTTTTTTTTTTGTTAACAAATAAAATATAAATATATTAAATAAATAAAGGAATAAATGAAATTCTAATAAAATAAAAAGGTTAAAAGAAAAACAATAATAATAGAGGGGTAGCCGGGGTTCGAACCCGGGTCCCCAATGGATCAACACACACTTCACACCACTCCGCCACACACATTTATCTGTTAAAGTTCTAAACTAAACAATATTAATACAAGGTATCGAAATCGAATTTTTTTAAACAATCGCCTTGTAACAGTCGAGCTTGAAATCAGGAAATAATCAAGCTTCCGTTTCTTTGAGATCAAAAGACTAAAACCGTCTTTCAATCAAGCAATCAGACTCAATCATGGAGTCCATAAACGACCGATCAGTTAAAAAAATCAATTCCGGAAATCAAGTTCGGCCGAAACTTTTGAAACCGAAATTTGTCTTGTCTGTTTACTCTATAAATACCAATCATTTCACCCCAAACGAATTCGCTCATTCTCTCAAACTCTCTCTCAATCATCACTCAAACTCGCTGAAAGATACTCTGCTTAAATAAACTTCGCCGGAAAAAAATTGGAACTCGCCGGAGTTGGTCACCGGGATCATCGAAGTTCTAACTTCCAGTGGGTATGAACCTTTAAAACCTTTCTATTTTCATGTTTAATTCCGTTAGTTTGCAAACCAGTAACCAGAATTTTTAAAATATATATAACGGCCTAGTTCAGTTCTGGGAAATTTCTCATGAGAAAGATGAAGTTGAGATAGTGTTTAAATATAAATAAAAACGGGTATTTAACCGGGTTAGACACACAGTCCAGCGGTGGACTGTGTGCAATTGCAAAGCACACGTCCCGGGTTCGAGTCGCACATTGCTAAAGAAGGTTCTTATCCACCATTGCTAAAGAAGATGTTTCCGGCATACTGGAGACTACTTATACATGTTTATGCAATGTGTGTCGGAGAATAAAGGTGGACTGGATCAGCCTAATCAGGCACAGACTTCGGCGATCATTTCATTGGTTATGGACTGGAAATATAACTACTCTGGTTATATTTTCGAAAACATGAGGAAGATATTAGAGCATTCCAAGAAACGGATGTTTCTTGGAATTTACTGATTCTCGATGCCCGTTACCCCGAATTAGCTAAGGATGCTACATACTCGAATTTACTAAACATGAAGCCAATGGGGCCTACCATTTTTGCAACTATGAAGAAGAACCGTTCTACTTTGAAAACGGTATTTGTAGGTAGGTTCCCTCTGAAGAAGTTTGGCTAGTTTGCTGAAGTTATAGGTTTGCATGCTCCACCACCTCCTCCTCCTCCGGTAAATGCGATTGTAGCCGAGGAACACGATATACCGGTAAAGGAAAAAGAGATAGAAGTCAAGGATTTGGTTACAGATGATGAGGATGATGTTGGACAAGCTTTTCTAGATGATCTGGATGCATTCAATGCTACATTAACTCCTGTTCTACCAGAGTTATCATCTGAGAATCTAGCTGCTCTGGTTGCTCAACTGAAGGACATTCAAGAGAAACAAGGTGATCCCCCGCTTGACATTCCGTCTGTCGTTGCTTCTACTGTTCAGCCTGATAAAGATGACGAAGACGAAGAAGATGAAGTTCCGTTGATCAAGAGACGCAGAACTGAGCCGAGCATTTCAGCGAGTACATCTGAGGCTCCGTTGCTGTTACCGTTGCTACTTCTGAGTTGATTACATCTACTGCAGTCGAGAGCACTGCTGCTGAGGTTTTTGTTACAGAATCGGTTGCTTGTACTTCGACGGTTGACACATCTATTGTTTCTACACAGCCCACATTTCCTATCATTACACAGTCTACAGTGGTATCGATTCCTGCTGCCGCAGCATTACAAATGATGAAATTTGGAGGCAGTTCATCGGGTGCAGGAGGTTCAGAAGCGGGTGGTAGTCGTGCTGGTTATTCTGATGATATTGCTGGTGATTATATACGCAGATATGAGAAGCGGTCATTTGAGTTTGGGGGTTTAGATAGTGATGATGATGATACTAAGGTAGATGTCGTTGAGTTAAAGAAACGGGTTGTTGTACTGGAACAGGAGGCTATGTTAAAAGATGCGCAGATTGTCTCCCTACAGAATCATTTGGATGTTCGAGATCAAACTATCGAACAACTGCAGGGAGATGTGACTATGCTGATGACTATTTTTTTTATTTGAGGGGCAAGTTAGAGAACAAGTTTGGTAGAGAGTTTAGCGATCCGACCGACGATCCTATGAATGTTGAAACCCGTCATCGTGCGGCACAGCAACGTATGGCTGAAGAAATGGAAGAGCATAGGTTGGCGGCCGAGCAATTAGCAGCCGAACGTCAAGCTGGTATTGATGATTACTTGAATGATCCACGCAGAAGTTCATAGCTAGTCAGAAACGCACTGCAGATCCGAGGAAGAAGAAGCAGATGGTATTAATGAAGAATGTGAACTTAAATCCTCTGGACGAAAACTTCCAGCTGAAAGATCCTACAAATCAATCTGATAGATACGTCATGGAGTTGGGGTCGAGTTATTACAGCAAGGTGGGCAACAAGTCTAAAGTACTAAGCTAGATGTATGAACATATCAAGAACAGGTGGATCATTGTACGTTAAGATGGAACAAGAGAATATTATTTGAAAGAGTCACAGTTTGAGACTTGGACGAAGGTTGCACTAACAGATTTGTTAAGAGCTTCGTACACTGACGACGATACGACAGAGCATGGACCGGGTTGGAGGTTCTTTAAAAGGCTTGAACGGGAGGTTAGGATGGGGTTTAAGAGTATGAAGACCGTCGAACCGTATCTAAGAGCAGCCAAAGGAGTTCGGGATGCACACACAGGCAAACGGTTTAAATCTGTGATGTGGCCTCCTACGGATAAAGAATTGGTGATTCCAGTTGCTCCTACCTTTCCAAGAGGAATTTTGAAGAACTTTAACTTTTGGTTATATGATCCAAAGGTCGGAAGTGTTGCGATAGTGACGAAAGAGAAGGATTTCAGGGTGAATGATGTTGTGGATTTGGTCAGTTTCCATGATGAAGATTTACAAATTTTAGCTTCTCATCAAATAAGTACTGCTAAATTATATGAGGCATGTCCAAAGGATTGGACAGCTGCAGTTGTAGGAATTATTGCTGGACGTTTGGGAGTAGATGCGGTGCCGAAGGATAAATGAAGAAACCTAGGGGGAGATTGTTGGGATTGGAGCTTAAAGGTTTATTCATTTATATTATTTTTTTGAGCTTTTGGGTTAGTTTGGGCTTTCTAGTGCCAAGTGGGCCTAGGGTTGTATATTTGGGCTTTGTCATGTCTATAAATAGAGGGGTTAGGGCACTTGTTAGGGGTTAGAGAGTTGGTTACCAAAACTTGTATCTGACATCCTCTGGTGTATGCAAGTTATTATATTCAAGTTATTCAAGTTGTTCTTCATCCTGATCATTATTTCCGCAATTGATTAGGATAGCGATACCTGTTTGATCCGTTACACGGGACTTAGAGAAAGTCAAAGCGTTTTCTGTAAAACGCTTGACTTTTGGCTATAAAAGCCTATAAATGAAAATGCACAAGGAAGGAACACTTACAAAAGGTTCCTAGAACTAAGTTGGATGCTCCTTTCAGTTAGGAACTTCCAGAGGAGGGAGATATTGTTGAAAATGAGAAAGGTGCAAGTTCAAAGGTTGAACCTTTGCACCTATTTATAGTTGGAAAGCTTGAAGAAGGTGATACCAGGTGCTAAGGGGTGTAAGAGGGAGCTTACAAGTGTCCTAAAACGTGGCATAGCAGTTTGGAAGACCATGGTTTCGAATCCAATGGTTTTTGGCACTTTGTGTGGAGGCCAAGTTAATTTTCTGCAGATATAGCTCTCTGGCGGGCCGCGAGAGGCACAGGCCCTGCCTCTCGCGCCCCGCGAGCGCCCCTAAGCCAGTTTCAAAGTTTGACACTTTTAGCCCCTAAACTTATAAAACCTCCTAGAACCTCCTAAAACACCTTTTTAGCACTTTTAGCCCTCCGTAGCCAATACTTGGCGTACCCGGGATTATGCCCGGGCATTGTCGAGCTCTCAGTTTGTTAAAAGGTCACTCAGAGGTATAAATTAACATGTTGACAATTTTAATCCCTCCATTGTCCAACTTTTATTTAATTACGGATTCAATCCCTCTCGTCCAACAAATGGGACATGTGAGAGTTAGGACTTCGTAAACAATCACTCAGAGGCTCATTATAAGCATGTTGACTCCGATGTCACTCAGAGGCTGGGCATGTTGACACAACGGTCACTCAGAGGCCAAGTTTTAAGCATGTTGACACTAATGGTCACTCAGATGCTCGGTTTATGCATGTTGCATCAAAAGATCACTCAGAGACTTAGTTTGAGCATGTTGACGCTTTTAGTCCCTATTAGTCTTTAATAGACTTAAATAAAATACGATACGTGTCGCTATAGTATTGGACACGATTTTTACAGGGTGTTACATGTTGAGGGTATGGTTCCTTGCGCAGGCGCATAGTTTTTGGGACCAAACCACTCCAGGCATAAAGGGGATGAGCACAATGAAGTTATTGTATGCGGGGTCTGATGGTGCAAAGAATGGAGTAGGCTTTCTAATGGCTACAAATTATTACAAAAATGTGGTTGAGGTCATCTGACAAAATGATATGATTATAGTGTTGAGGTTAGTACTTGGACAAGAAGTAGTGGCCGTGGTTTGCCCTTACGCACCATAAGTGGGATTAGGGGACTAGGAAAAGAGAGATTTTTGAGATTTTGCATGTCGTTGTGAACGCCATACCTAGGGAGGAGAGTATTTGTATAGGAGGTGATTTTAATGGCCACATTGGTAAAGATAACAATGGTTTTCAGTTGGTACATGGAGGTTTTGGGTATGGTGATAGGAACGAGTCAATTAGGGATCTTCTAGACTTTGTGGTTGCCCACGACCAAGGTATTATCAACTCGTTTTTAAGAAGAGAGAATCACAGTTAATTACTTTTAGTAATGGAGGACACAACACATAAATCGACTATTTTTTGACTAGGCGAGGAGACCGACAATGGTGGAGGGATTGTAAGGTTATACCCGGGGAGAAAGTAGTGGCTCAACATCGTTTACTGGTTTCAGATTTAGTCATGAGAGGTAAGTTAACTAACAGGTTGAGCAAAATGCGACCTAGGAACCGATGGGGAAACTTAAAGGGTGACAAGATTGGAGTCTTAAAAAACAAGGTCATGTTAATGACATCGGCTGCATTGGAGGAGGACGCAAACCAAATGTGGGAGGCTATGGCAACCACAATTACTCATGTGGCAAAAGAGACTTTAGGGGTCACATCAGGAACAACAAAAGGACATAATGAGTCTTAGTGGTGGAGTGAGGAAGTGCAAACCAAAATAAGAGATAAGCAAAGGAGTTTTAGGGATCTTTTGACATGCACGGACGAGGAGGAGCGTGTGAGATTGAGAGAGAGATACAAAAAGACTAAAAGGAGGCAAAGAAGGTAGTGACAGAGACAAATAACACAACTTGTAAGGAGATGTATAAACGCCTAGAAACAAAAGAGGGACAACATGATATGTTTAAGATTGCCAAAGCCATGGAGCGTAGAAGGAAGGATCTAGGAGTAGTAAAGTATATTAAGGGCGAGGATGGGAGGATTCTAGTTAGGGAACGGGACATTAAGTTGAGATGGCAAACCTACTTTCACAATCTTTTCACCGGCGAGAGGACTGACCAATGGCAAAAACGACTTCCCTGCTACTTAAAGCCGACCACAAAATAACTGCTATTGTCGGGGGATCACACAGGGAGAGGTGAGGGAAGCACTTAGGAAGATGGGAAGGGCTAAGGCAGTAGGTACGGACAACAACTCGATTGAGGTGTGGAAGTGTTTGGGAGATGAAGGAACTCAGTGGCTAACTAATTTGTTCAATCTTATTTTTAGATATGGAAGAATGCCAGATCAATGGAGGAGTAGTGTTGTAGTGCCTTTATATAAGAACAAAGGAGATGCTCAATGTTGTGGGAATTATAGAGGGATTAACTTGCTAACTCACACTAAGAAGTTATAGGAGAAGGTAATTGAGACTAGACTTAAACTTAGGTTACGGTGAACGAATTTGGTTTCATGCCAGGGATCAACTACGAAAGCGATACACATCACATGAAGGTTGATGGAAAAATATAGGGAAAAGAAACGAGATCTACATAGGGTGTTCATTAACCTTGAAAAAGCATACGATAGTGTGCCGCCTAGATTGATTTGGGATAGTTTAGAGGCTAGAGGCGTTCCTAGGAGGTATATAGACATACTTAAGGATATGTATATTATGACTGAAACTAGTGTTCGTGCGCCCGTATGAGATACAGATTTCTTCCCTGTGGTGGTAGGACTCCACCAAGGGTTTCCATTGAGTCCGTTTGCGGTTGTGTTGGATGAGCTGTCAAAGTCAAATTAGGAGATTGTTCCATGGTGCTTGCTTTTGGGGGATGATATTGTGTTACTTGCGGAGAGTAAACAGAGCCTAAATGCGAAGCTAGAGGAGTGGCGAGCAGCTTTGGAGGGAAAAGGTAGTCGTTCTAAAATCGAGAACCTTTGTTGTGATTACAGTGGTGCAGGCGATAGAGAGGACACCTGGATCAACATAGAGGGCCAAGTGGTCCTGCATACAACCAAGTTCAAATATCTAGGGTCGTTTGTAAAAAGTGATGGGGAGATAGATAGTAACGTAGCCCATCGCACCCAACTTGGATGGTGTAAGTGGAAAGCAGCCATTGGTGTATTGTGCGATAACAGGTTCCCGGTTATACTAAAGGGGAAGTTTTATAGGGTTGCAGTTAGACCGGACATGTTATATGGAACAGACTGTTCGGCTACCAAGAAGTCGCAGGCGCTTAAGCTGAAGGTAGCAGAGATGAGGATGTTGAGGTGGATGTGTGGACACACTAGGCTAGACAAGATAAGAAATAAGGTTTTTAGGGATAGATTAGGGGTAGCTAGTATATCAGATAAAATAAGGGATGGGAGGTTGAGATGGTTTGGGCATGTTAGGATGAGACAAACGATAACCACCATTAGAAGTGTAAAAAAATCTCAATTGTGGAGGAGAGGAGGAGTAGATGTAGGCCAAAGCTAACGTGGGAAGAGCAGATTAGACAAGATTTACTAGAATTGCACCTATCTAAGGACATGGTCCAGAACAAGAGTTCGTGGAGACGCAAGATTAAGGTTAAAGACTTTTAGGATGATAGTTTGGTTTAACATTAAACTCGTTCTTTAGAAGCTTCGGATGTTTGATGTGCTTTGGGGGCGTTTGCATGTTTTTGTTTGTTTGTGTTTAAATGTTGTGTTGTATGTCACTAATTGTCTTTTTGGTAGCTTGCTAAAATATCTTTAGTGCAATATGTTTTATGTAGTTTTGTTTAGCAGCTATGTGTCTTGTATGTTTGGATGTATCTTTGATGTCTTTATATGGCGTTGGAGCTGGGGTCTCACTGGAAGCAGCCTCTTTATCCCTTGGGATAGAGGTAACGCTTGCCTACATATCACCCTTCCCAGACCATACCGATAGCTTTGCTATAAATGGCATTTACTGGGTACAATTGTTGTTGTTGTTACATTTCCTGTAAGAACAAGACAACCTTTAGCAGTAACCATGTGACAAAATTCATGCTAATTGTTTGAGCTCAGGCTTAAAATGAACAACCATCATCACAATCAACACCCAAAAACACTATAACATTAAGAAATTAGAAGGTGCATGGAAAAAATCATACGAATACCACAATGACAGTTATCGGAGATACAACAATGAAGCAAATCGGTGGTTAGAACATAACATTCAATGACATCACCACTTTGTTTCAAGCTCAGGTCCCATAGAACAACCATCATTGCAAAAAAAAAAAAAAGTCAAACCAAATCGGAAGTTGAAAAACACTAGACTCACGGGAGTAGGCAAAGATGAAAGGCAGAACACAAGCGGCTGCCAAGGAAATAAAAAAGGTTTTAAAACCCTTGCGTTGATAGATAGCTAACATCTGAGGTTTCGGGTCTTTATGCTGCTGAGTCATCCAGGGATATCTGGACTGCCCTTCTGTTGCATCCAGATTATATGCAGACCTAGGCACAGTCAGGATATCTTTATAAAAGAGCCAAAATGGAAAGGCCAAAACCTAAAAGAACAAAAGTTTCTGTCTAAGTTCTTACATACCTCATAAGGTATTTGCCTACCCCTCGTCAGTCACTATTGTTCTCTCTATTGTACAGAAGTACTGACTTGTTCACCTATAGCCTGACGTTGTAAAACAAAGGATGACCTCGGTATACTCACCTGCTACGATGAATCGTTGTGCTTACCTTGATCGCGGGGGTATGTCATGGTATGGGACACACGAGTATCTTAGTATAAAATTACCTTAAGCATATCATAAAGTCTAATCTACAAGGGTTGAGTTTTGGATTTAAGTGGACAAGTATATTGACAGTCGCTTAGACCAACCGAACCTGCTCATATCGAAAAATGTTCTTTGGTCGGCGTTTGAAACGATTTGATCCCTTAGCAATGCTGTGTTAATTATTTATGTATGTTTTAATAAGTTCTCCTTACGATGGTTGGATGCTTGGTTAGTTTACTTGATGAATTTTGGTGGGATGGTTTTCTGTCAAGAGATATTGGACTAGCCCAGTGTGCTTTGGGATTTGGCCAGCTTGATGAAATTTGTTTTAAGTTTAAAAATCAAAATTAAGGTTACTATTCCAAATTGGGCTCAATTGGGCCAGGGATTACTCTTCCGGATTGGACCTGTCCGGAATGGCCCATTTAAGTCATTTTGAACAGGCCAGATGTGTTACTGTTCCGGATTGGGCCTGTCACAAGCCCAATCCGGACTCAAATATCAGGCCCAAGCCCATTTCGGAAAAAAACTATATTGTCATCTATGTTCTCATTTCGGATTATTCAAAATCCGAGTTACTGTTATTCTCTCTGATTCTCTCTCGAACTGAATATTTCAGACTACCCATTCCGGATCAGGTACATATGCATTCCGGATTAATCTTCAAAGAATTAGCATTTCGGATTGATAATTGTGCTCATTCCGGATGGATATTCATCCGAAATGATGAACTCGGATCTCATTTTGGATTAATCTTCATCCGGGATGCATATTTATCCAAAATACATAATCCGGATTTGTAAGAGTGTTTCGGATTCATTCTAAGTTTGGACCTTTTTGAGTTCTTGAACCCCTTAACTAATTTGAACTGGCTTTAATTTGAACCTTGACCTCTGTTGACCTGTCCAGTTAGTGTTAACTCTGTTAATTCAGTTAACTCAGTTAACTTGGTTAACTCAGTTATATCAGTTTACCCAGTTTGATTCTGTTAGTTGATTTTTAACTCGGTTAATTTTTGACAGACATGGTGGCAATAGCTTTCGATGCTATAATGCTGGTAGAAGAACACTTCCATAATCAGGCTGGATATCTTTCAGATCCACCGGCTGAGTATTTTTAGGAGTTTCAGTCAATGATTGTGGGGCTTAACAGTTGTCTGATTGCCTACGCTCTTCGTGCAAATCCCGTGATCTACAGAGATTTGATTCATTCGTTTTGGAAGAGAGCGCAGATACAGCGAAGAGGTGAAGATGGCAGACCATTCATACGATCACAGATTCAGGGGAAGGAGATTGTAGTTAATGAAGCTTGTGTGAGGGAAGTGCTACAGCTAACAGATACTTACGGTGATCCAACTACATATGTCAAAGAGAATGTGTTGCCGGTACTGATGGAGATGAGCTACGAAGGTTCTTATCCACCATTGCTAAAGAAGATGTTTCCGGCATACTGGAGACTACTTATACATGTTTATGCAATGTGTGTCGGAGAATAAAGGTGGACTGGATCAGCCTAATCAGGCACAGACTTCGGCGATCGTTTCATTGGTTATGGACTGGAAATATAACTACTCTGGTTATATTTTCGAAAACATGAGGAAGATATTAGAGCATTCCAAGAAACGGATGTTTCTGTTGTATCCAAGGTTTATCCAACTGATTCTCGATGCCCGTTACCCCGAATTAGCTAAGGATGCTACATACTCGAATTTACTGAACATGAAGCCAATGGGGCCTACCATTTTTGCAACTATGAAGAAGAACCGTTCTACTTTGAAAACGGTATTTGTAGGTAGGTTCCCTCTGAAGAAGTTTGGCTAGTTTGCTGAAGTTATAGGTTTGCATGCTCCACCACCTCCTCCTCCTCCGGTAAATGCGATTGTAGCCGAGGAACACGATATACCGGTAAAGGAAAAAGAGATAGAAGTCAAGGATTTGGTTACAGATGATGAGGATGATGTTGGACAAGCTTTTCTAGATGATCTGGATGCATTCAATGCTACATTAACTCCTGTTCTACTAGAGTTATCATCTGAGAATCTAGCTGCTCTGGTTGCTCAACTGAAGGACATTCAAGAGAAACAAGGTGATCCCCCGCTTGACATTCCGTCTGTCGTTGCTTCTACTGTTCAGCCTGATAAAGATGACGAAGACGAAGAAGATGAAGTTCCGTTGATCAAGAGACGCAGAACTGAGCCGAGCATTTCAGCGAGTACATCTGAGGCTCCGTTGCTGTTACGTTGCTACTTCTGAGTTGATTACATCTACTGCAGTCGAGAGCACTGCTGCTGAGGTTTTTGTTACAGAATCGGTTGCTTGTACTTCGACGGTTGACACATCTATTGTTTCTACACAGCCCACATTTCCTATCATTACACAGTCTACAGTGGTATCGATTCCTGCTGCCGCAGCATTACAAATGATGAAATTTGGAGGCAGTTCATCGGGTGCAGGAGGTTCAGAAGCGGGTTGGTAGTCGTGCTGGTTATTCTGATGATATTGCTGTGATTATATACGCAGATATGAGAAGCGGCCATTTGAGTTTGGGGGTTTAGATAGTGATGATGATGATACTAAGGTAGATGTCGTTGAGTTAAAGAAACGGGTTGTTGTACTGGAACAGGAGGCTATGTTACAAGATGCGCAGATTGTCTCCCTACAGAATCATTTGGATGTTCGAGGTCAAACTATCGAACAGCTGCAGGGAGATGTGACTATGCTGATGACTATTGTTTTTTATTTGAGGGGCAAGTTAGAGAACAAGTTTGGGAGAGAGTTTAGTGATTCGACCGACGATCCTACGAATGTTGTAACCCATCATCGTGCGGCACAGCAACGTATGGCTGAAGAAACGGAAGAGCAGAGGTTGGCGGCTGAGCAATTAGCAGTCGAACGTCAAGCTGGTATTGATGATTACTTGAATGATCCACGCAAGAAGTTCATAGCTAGTCAGAAACGCACTGCAGATCCGAGGAAAAGAAGCAGATGGTATTAATGAAGAATGTGAACGTAAATCCTCTGGACGAAAACTTCCAGCTGAAAGATCCTACAAATCAATCTGATACATGCGTCATGGAGTTGGGGTCGAGTTATTACAGCAAGGTGGGCAACAAGTCTAAAGTGCTAAGCTGGATGTAAGAACATATCAAGAACATGTGGATCATTGTACGTTAAGATGGAACAAGAGAATATTATTTGAAAGAGTCACAGTTTGAGACTTGGACGAAGGTTGCACTAACAGATTTGTTAAGAGCTCCGTACACTGACGACGATACGACAGAGCATAGACCGGGTTGGAGGTTCTTTAAAAGGCTTGAACGGGAGGTTAGGATGGGGTTTAAGAGTATGAAGACCGTCGAACTGTATCTGAGAGCAGCCAAAGGAGTTCGTGATGCACACACAGGCAAACGGTTTTAAATCTGTGATGTGGCCTCCTACGGATAAAAGTTGGTGATTCCAGTTGCTCCTAACTTTCCAAGAGGAATTTTGAAGAACTTTAACTTTTGGTTATACGATCCAAAGGTCGGAAGTGTTGCGATAGTGACGAAAGAGAAGGATTTCAGGGTGAATGATGTTGTGGATTTGGTCAGTTTCCATGATGAAGATTTTCAAATTTTAGCTTCTCATCAAATACGTACTGCTGAATTATATGAGGCGTGTGAAAGGATTGGACAGCTGCAGTTGTAGGAATTATTGCAGGACGTTTGGGAGTAGATGTGGCGCCGAAGGATAAATGAAAGAAACCTAGGGGAGATTGTTGGGATTGGAGCTTAAAGGTTTATTCATTTATGTTGTTTTTTTGGGCTTTTGGGTTAGTTTGGGCTTCCTAGTGCCAAGTGGGCCTAGGGTTGTATATTTGGGCTTTGTCATGTCTATAAATAGAGGGGTTAGGGCACTTGTAAGGGGTTAGAGAGTTGATTACCAAAACTTGTATCTTACATCCTCTGGTGTATGCAAGTTATTATATTCAAGTTATTCAAGTTGTTCTTCATCCTGATCATTATTTCCGCAATTGATTAGGATAGCGATACCTGTTTGATCCGTTACACGGGACTTAGAGAAAGTCAAAGCGTTTTCTGTAAAACGCTTGACTTTTGGCTATAAAAGCCTATAAATGAAAATGCACAAGGAAGGAACACTTACAAAAGGTTTCTAGAACTAAGTTGGATGCTCCTTTCAGTTAGGAACTTCCAAAGGAGGGAGATATTGTTGAAAATGAGAAAGGTGCAAGTTCAAAGGTTGAACTTTGCACCTATTTATAGTTGGAAAGCTTGAAGAAGGTGATGCCAGGTGCTAAGGGGTGTAAGAGGGAGCTTACAAGTGTCCTAAAACGTGGCATAGCAGTTTGGAAGACCATGGTTTCGAATCCAATGGTTTTTGGCACTTTGTGTGGAGGCCAAGTTAATTTTCTGCAGATATAGCTCTCTGGCGGGCCGCGAGAGGCACAGGCCCTGCCTCTCGCGCCCCGCGAGCGCCCCTAAGCCAGTTTCAAAGTTTGACACTTTTAGCCCCTAAACTTATAAAACCTCCTAGAACCTCCTAAAACACCTTTTTAGCACTTTTAGCCCTCCGTAGCCAATACTTGGCGTACCCGGGATTATGCCCGGGCATTGTCGAGCTCTCAGTTTGTTAAAAGGTCACTCAGAGGTATAAATTAACATGTTGACAATTTTAATCCCTCCATTGTCCAACTTTTATTTAATTACGGATTCAATCCCTCTCGTCCAACAAATGGGACATGTGAGAGTTAGGACTTCGTAAACATCACTCATAGGCTCATTATAAGCATGTTGACTCCGATGTCACTCAGAGGCTGGGCATGTTGACACAACGGTCACTCAGAGGCCAAGTTTTAAGCATGTTGACACTAATGGTCAGTCAGATGCTCGGTTTATGCATGTTGACATCAAAGATCACTCAGAGACTTAGTTTGAGCATGTTGACGCTTTTAGTCCCTATTAGTCTTTAATAGACTTAAATAAAATACGATACGTGTCGCTATAGTATTGGACACGATTTTTACAGGGTGTTACATGTTGAGGGTATGGTTCCTTGCGCAGGCGCATAGTTTTTGGGACCAAACCACTCCAGGCATAAAGGGGATGAGCACAATGAAGTTATTGTATGCGGGGTCTGATGGTGCAAAGAATGGAGTAGGCTTTCTAATGGCTACAAATTATTACAAAAATGTGGTTGAGGTCATCTGACAAAATGATATATTATAGTGTTGAGGTTAGTACTTGGACAAGAAGTAGTGGCCGTGGTTTGCCCTTACGCACCATAAGTGGGATTAGGGGACTAGGAAAAGAGAGATTTTTGAGATTTTGCACGTCGTTGTGAACGCCATACCTAGGGAGGAGAGTATTTGTATAGGAGGTGATTTTAATGGCCACATTGGTAAAGATAACAATGGTTTTCAGTTGGTACATGGAGGTTTTGGGTATGGTGATAGGAACGAGTCAATAGGGATCTTCTAGACTTTGTGGTTGCCTACGACCAAGGTATTATCAACTCGTTTTTAAGAAGAGAGAATCACAGTTAATTACTTTTAGTAATGGAGGACACAAACACACAAATCGACTATTTTTTGACTAGGCGAGGAGACCGACAATGGTGGAGGGATTGTAAGGTTATACCCGGGGAGAAAGTAGTGGCTCAACATCGTTTACTGGTTTCGATTTGTCATGAGAGGTAAGTTAACTAACAGGTTGAGAAAATGCGACCTAGGAACCGATGGGGAAACTTAAAGGGTGACAAGATTGGAGTCTTAGAAAACAAGGTCATGTTAATGACATCGGCTGCATTGGAGGAGGACGCAAACCAAATGTGGGAGGCTATGGCAACCACAATTACTCATGTGGCAAAAGAGACTTTAGGGGTCACATCAGGAACAAAAAAAGGACATAATGAGTCTTAGTGGTGGAGTGAGGAAGTGCAAACCAAAATAAGAGATAAGCAAAGGAGTTTTAGGGATCTTTTGACATGCACGGACGAGGAGGAGCGTGTGAGATTGAGAGAGAGATACAAAAAGACTAAAAGGAGGCAAAGAAGGTAGTGACAGAGACAAATAACACAACTTGTAAGGAGATGTATAAACGCCTAGAAACAAAAGAGGGACAACATGATATGTTTAAGATTGCCAAAGCCAGGGAGCGTAGAAGGAAGGATCTAGGAGTAGTAAAGTATATTAAGGGCGAGGATGGGAGGATTCTAGTTAGGGAACGGGACATTAAGTTGAGATGGCAAACCTACTTTCACAATCTTTTCACCGGCGAGAGGACTGACCAATGGCAAAAACGACTTCCCTGCTACTTAAAGCCGACCACAAAATAACTGCTATTGTCGGGGATCACACAGGGAGAGGTGAGGGAAGCACTTAGGAAGATGGGAAGGGCTAAGTCAGTAGGTACGGACAACAACTCGATTGAGGTGTGGAAGTGTTTGGGAGATGAAGGAACTCAATGGCTAACTAATTTGTTCAATCTTATTTTTAGATATGGAAGAATGCCAGATCAATGGAGGAGTAGTGTTGTAGTGCCTTTATATAAGAACAAAGGAGATGCTCAATGTTGTGGGAATTATAGAGGGATTAACTTGCTAACTCACACTAAGAAGTTATAGGAGAAGGTAATTGAGACTAGACTTAAACTTAGGTTACGGTGAACGAATTTGGTTTCATGCCAGGGATCAACTACGAAAGCATACACATTACATGAAGGTTGATGGAAAAATATAGGGAGAAGTAACGAGATCTACATATGGTGTTCATTGACCTTGAAAAAGCATACGATAGTGTGCCGTCCTAGATTGATTTGGGTAGTTTAGAGGCTAGAGGCGTTCCTAGGAGGTATATAGACATACTTAAGGATATGTATATTATGACTGAAACTAGTGTTCGTGCGCCCGTATGAGATACAGATTTCTTCCCTGTGGAGGTAGGACTCCACCAAGGGTTTCCATTGAGTCCGTTTGCGGTTGTGTTGGATGAGCTGTCAAAGTCAATTCAGGAGATTGTTCCATGGTGCTTGCTTTTTGGGATGATATTGTGTTACTTGCGGAGAGTAAACAGAGCCTAAATGCGAAGCTAGAGGAGTGGCGAGCAGCTTTGGAGGGAAAAGGTAGTCGTTCTAAAATCGAGAACCTTTGTTGTGATTACAGTGGTGCAGGCGATAGAGAGGACACCCGGATCAACATAGAGGGCCAAGTGGTCCTGCATACAACCAAGTTCAAATATCTAGGGTCGTTTGTAAAAAGTGATGGGAGATAGATAGTAACTAGCCCATCGCACTCAACTTGGATGGTGTAAGTGGAAAGCAGCCATTGGTGTATTGTGCGATAAAGGTTCCCGGTTAAACTAAAGGGGAAGTTTTATAGGGTTGCAATTAGACCGGACATGTTATATGGAACAGACTGTTCGGCTACCAAGAAGTCGCAGGCGCTTAAGCTGAAGGTAGCAGAGATGAGGATGTTGAGGAGGATGTGTGGACACACTAGGCTAGACAAGATAAGAAATAAGGTTTTTAGGGATAGATTAGGGGTAGCTAGTATATAAAGAAAAAATAAGGGATGGGAGGTTGAGATGGTTTGGGTATGTTAGGATGAGACAAACGATAACCACCATTAGAAGTGTAAAAAAATCTCAATTGTGGAGGGGAGGAGGAGTAGATGTAGGCCAAAGCTAACGTGGGAAGAGCAGATTAGACAAGATTTACTAGAATTGCACCTATCTAAGGACATGGTCCAGAACAAGAGTTCGTGGAGACGTAGGATTAAGGTTAAAGACTTTTAGGATGATAGTTTGGTTTAACATTAAACTCGTTCTTTAGAAGCTTCGGATGTTTGATGTGCTTTGGGGGCGTTTGCATGTTTTTGTTTGTTTGTGTTTAAATGTTGTGTTGTATGTCACTAATTGTCTTTTTGGTAGCTTGCTAAAATATCTTTAGTGCAATATGTTTTATGTAGTTTTGTTTAGCAGCTATGTGTCTTGTTGTTTGGATGTATCTTTGATGTCTTTATATGGCGTTGGAGCTGGGGTCTCACTGGAAGCAGCTTCTTTATCCATTGGGAAGGTGCATGGAAAAAATCATACGAATACCACAATGACAGTGATCGGAGATACAACAATGAAGCAAATTCGGTGGTTGGAACATAACATTCAATGACATCACCACTTTGTTTCAAGCTCAGGTCCCATAGAACAACCATCATTGAAAAAAAAAAAGACAAACCAAATCGAAGTTGAAAAACACTAGACTCACGGGAGTAGGCAAAGATGAAAGGGAGAACACAAGCGGCTGCCAAGGAAATAAAAAAGGTTTTAAAACCCTTAATTATCAAACAAAAATAAGGTTTTAAAAACATGTAACGTGTCAACCAAATATAAACACAAAGCCATACACAAACAAAAACTAAAGCATAATACACAACAATGTTATACATATTAATGTCACTAATTTATAATTATAATATATATAGAGTGGGGCTCCTGCGCACAGTTTGTTTTTTCTACAAAGTGTAGGAAGCGATCCTAGCCATTGGATGGGAGTGTTTAATGGCTGAGATCAAGTTGATGACATTTTTGTAATATTTGTGTGTCATTAATTAATTGTTGATATGGGTTAGGGGTAGTCTGGTCATTTACCGTGTTTTAAATCAATCGAATAACTGCAAAAAATAACACACCTCCTATAATCTAGCACATTTCCTTCTCTCTTTCTAAAACCCACTATCGATAACCATCTTGCATACCAAAATTAGCTAGAATCATGGATCAAATTACAAACTTGGCATGAAATACAAGCGTTAAGATATGATCATAATACTGTGTTTTATTGCACTTGATGTTGGATACTAGATGCGTTCATAGTAGTGTGTTTTAGTGATAAAACAAATGTGACGAATAAGTGACTAACTTGGTAAAGGTGTTGGTTTTTACATTGATATTGTTTTAAGGATTGATGTGTTAAAGCTATATTGTGATAGATCCTGAGTATACATGTATTCAGTATGTTTTGTTGAAGATAATGTGTTTTTTTTAAGTTTGATCAAGTACTGTGTTTTACTACACTTGATGTTGGATACTAGGTGTGTTTATAGTAGTGTGTTTTAGTGATAAAACACAATGATGAACCAATTACTGACCGATAAAACACAACGTGACGAACCAGTTACTGAACACACAACGTAGATGTGTTCATAACAGTATATTGGCCATGCTTATTTTTCAGCGAACCACTTTAGAAGAAGAAAAATGCAGACTTGAATGATAAACAGTGAATCATATTGTCGATTGAATTTCAATGTGATATTTAGTTTCCTTAAATTTCTCATTTGTTAGTTATAATAAATATATACCATAAATAGAATAAATATCAAATTATCTTCTTGCCATTTTCATTAAAATAACGACTTGTCACATGTTATTATGTGATGGCTTCTTACACTTTGTTGGAATAATTAGCTCTATAACCAACTCCTGCTATATAACTTAACCATATGTTGTGAAAAATACATTACATGAGATTAACATCAAATCTTAACTGAGTTACATAATAATCCAACCAAATCCGAGTTGTATTAATGGGCTATCTTTGTCCCTTTGTAACCTGCCCCGTTAACCCAATACAAACACTCGTGTCTCTCTCTTACCTCTTCTCCACAACAACAAAAACTTTTATCTATCTTCCTCTTTTCCATTTTCTCAAATTAATCGTCGATTTCACTGTTTTTCCTCTCATACATACACATCCAAATATTAGGGTTTTTCTTCGCTTTTTCCCCCAATTATTCGCACCGCTCAATCCTCAAATTCCAGCTCATCTTCTTCCTTCTCCCCCCTAGGGTTTGCAGATCTGAAATCACTCACAATTCATCATGTTTTGGCACCTCACAGCTCTCCCTGCTTCTTCACCGGTATGTTAGGTTACGATTTCGACATGATTCGTGTTTAATCTGCGTTCAGTTTCATCAAATTCCGTCTGTAATATTGTTAATTGTTGTAACTATTGATTGTTTTGTGTGATTTGTATTGTTTTTGGATGATTTTGTCTGTTTTGAAATGGATCCTGTTTTTTAGATTATATGTAGTCTGGTGATTGGTGTGATTAATGTATAGTTTGTTGATTTATTGGACGAGTTTAATGGTTTAGGTGTAATTGATGATGATTTGTATTGTGTTTAATGGTTTAAGTAGTTGAGTTAGATGTGATTAGGTATATGGAGGATTCATCACATATGAGGATGTTTAATCTGGATAAGCTATGTAGAAAGTTATTAATGGTAATGAAGATATTAGAATTTATGGTTTGACCGTGGATCATGTAGTTCGTGGGAGATATTTAATATTTATTAACGTGATAATCGGAGTTTACGTAGATAGGGGAGGTAAGGTGAGCTTATTAAGTGATAGTTAGAGTGTCGCTGATTGTTGTTTTTTAAAGGATTATTATTCTATTTGATGTGTAAGGGTTAAATCGCAAATGGGTTGATTAATCATATAATTGTTAAAGTGCATCGACTCACTGAGCGAGTTTTATTTTGCTTGCGGTATTTCTGTATGTTGTTTACTTGGTTTTAACGTATTGTTTGTCGTATGTTTAGATTGAGTCTATATTGGACAAGGAAGGTTTCACATTGGAAGAGCTTTTGGATGAGGAAGATATTATTCAAGAATGCAAAGCTTTGAATAGTCGTCTCATTAACTTGTAATTCCACTTTTATCTTAGTAATTTACGATCATGATTAAGCTGATCTTTCCCATAGCCGAAGCTTGCAATATTTCCATAAATTATCCCGCAAATAGAATGACAAGAATTTATATGGCTATTAATTAAAAAGTGCTTGTTTTTCAGCTTGCGAGACAGAGCTCAGGTTGAACAATTACTGAAATACATCATAGAGGAGCCTCAGGAGGATGCTGATAGCAAACGTATATTCAAGTACGACAGTGGTCGCTACTTAACATTTTCAGAAACTATTAATATCAGAACATCATTATTTTCTAATTAAAATTTGGAATTTCTCGTCATACACAACATTTGGAGCGAAAATGGTTCCCTCTAACAACTTCTTTACATGTTTAGGTTCCCTTTCATTGCTTGTGAGATCTTTACATGCGAAATTGATGTCATCTTTAAAACTTTAGTGGAAGAAGAGGAGGTGCGCATTATTGTTCTGAATTCTGAGCTATATTTAGTATGAGTTATTACATTAATTCCTTACCATGACATTCAGTCTAACGTGATCTCTCTCTTCCAAACCCAAATCTCTAGCTGATGAATTTACTTTTCTCATTTCTGGAACCAAATCGGTCTCACAGCGGCTTGCTGGCTGGGTACTTCAGTAAGGTATGTTCTTTATTTATTATTATTATTATTATTATTATTATTATTATATTGTTATTATTTTTAGTACTAATATTATATTATTATTGCTGTTGTTATTATTATTACGACCATTGCTTGAGATAATCAGATAATTTATGTGGTATTGTAGGTTGTGATATGTCTCATGTTGCGGAAGACGGTCCCGCTTATGAATTATGTTCAAGTGAGTATAATTTTTCAGCTTGGTGGTGTATCAGGTTCTGTTGATATTTTTGTTACAAATAATCAACCGTACACTCAAATCACTATTGCTACTTGATATTACGCCTTTACTTCTATTCTTAAATACACTGTTTTTTCTTCTGAGTTTAATCACCATACTTTTACTAACTTTCTAGCTTCTCTATCCTTAGCACCAATACTAGCGATTACATTGATAATTATACTTATGACTTTATATTTAAACTTCATGGCAATAGGTCCATCAACATGTTTTTCAACAGCTGGTTGATTTGATTGGAATTACATCAATCATGGAGGTGAGTAAATCAGTAAATGTAATTTTTTTGTCAAGTTGTAGCCTTGTGATGACTCTTACATGATAAATGATTGGTTATTTTTTATTTCTTTTTTATAAACAGGTATTGGTAAGACTTGTTGGTGCTGATGATCATATGTATTCCGATTCGGTGGATGTGATGCAGTGGTTAACTGATAGCAGCCTGTTGGAAATGATTGTGGATAAATTGAGTCCATCAGTGAGTACAACCTTATATTTGTTTATCTGATCCATGTACTATTTAGTTATTTACGTGTTATGTGGAATTGTTTCAGAGCACTCCTGAAGTACATGCCAATGCAGCAGAAACTTTATGTACTATAACTAGAAACATGTCATCTCCACTTGCCTCTAAACTTTCTACCCCAAGGTTTGTACTATTTCATATACAGGATTTTATATTTATTGTTTAATTTACGATTTATGATTTTACTCTTTAGAGTATGTAATTTTTTTATGGTTTTCTATTTTTACAGTTTTGTTTCAAGGATTTTTGGTCACGTGTTGGATGATTCACATTCAAAATCTGGACTTGTTAGCTCATTGTGTGTTTTGTATATCTTTGTTGGATCCGAAAAGATCAGCTCCTTCACCTCCCTTTTATTCTTTTCGAGGTCAACACATATATGAGTCACCTGTGAAAGTCAACCAGGAGACTGTAGGAGCGATGTTGCCCAAACTTGGTGAGTTTAGATGGGATTATATTCGCAGTTGCTGGTATTTATGCTAGTTGAGTTTAGTTTATTAAGTATATGAATTTTTGATGACATGTTAAATGTTTCAGATGACCTGTTGATGTTATTGAATGTGTCACTAGATGACAAAATCTTACCGACAACATATGGCCAGTTGAAGCCACCTCTAGGGAAGCACCGTTTGAAGGTTGGTGTGTTAAATGTTATTAAAGTTGCTTTTTGTAAACATTTAGTATGTCAAATGCCATTACAAGAACTATTTTGCTTCAGTAGTTAGGGCTGCAAACGAACTGAATGTTAAGCGAACAGTTCGTGAACCGTTTGGCAGGAAGGTCGTTTGTGTTCGTTCGTTTAATAATTGAACAAACACGAACAAGAATTTCGTTCGTTTAGTTAAATGAATGGACATGAACAAAGGCCACATTCGTTCATTTATGTTCGTGAACCTTTGATAACGCCTTCGTTTGTGTTCGATAGTTCATTAGTGTTTTTAATTATATATTTTATTGAAGTACTTCAAAATTTTGACAAATATAATATTTAACAAGTATCAGTGTATTATATATTCTGTTCATGAAATGTTGTTTTTATTTGTTTGTTTTCATCTGTGTTAATGAACATTAGTTTGTGTTCATTCCGATCAGTGTATTATATATTCTGTTCATGAAATGTTGTTTTTATTCGTTTGTTTTCATCTGTGTTAATGAGCATTCTTTTGTGTTCATTTCGTTAATGAACGAACACGAACAAAAAATCTCATTCTGTAAGTGTTCATGAACAGTTCGTGAACACCTATATTTCCTTAACAAACGAACACGAACATAAAATCTCGTTCAGTAAGTGTTCATGAATAGTTCCCGAACACATATATTTCCTTAACAAACGAACATGACCAAGGTCTTGTTTGTGTTCGTTTGGTTCGTTTGCAGCCCTACCAGTAGTAATATGTTTTTGAATAAAGTTATTTAGGAGATTCAAAAATTAAAAAGTGAACTTTGGGCGAGTTTTGACCGTTTGAGATGAAACATAACTTGAATAAACCAGTTCATATGTAAACGTGTCTTAATCGCTACCCATTCTTACGATGCATTATTTAATCGGATATTATCTGCTTGCAGATTGTGGAGTTCATTGCAGTTTTGTTGAAAACCGGGAATGAAATTGCAGAGACGGAATTAATCAACTCTGGAACTATACAAAGAGTTATTGACCTTTTCTTTGAGTAAGGCACCTCTAATACGCCATAGTTATGTTAAGTCGAAAGTTAAATGGTCTTTGATGCGTATTCTAACAGTTACTTTTATTGTTAACTGATGAAGGTACCCATATAATAGTGCATTGCATCATCACATCGAGAGTATAATATACTCCTGCGTAGAAAGCACTAATAATACCATCATTGATCATCTGTTTCAAGGATGTGATTTGTTGACCAAGATTCTTCAGACAGATAATAATCCGTTCTTTCTGAAGAACCTAATCAGGTAGTTACTTTTCACTTTTTTGAGACAGCAAGAAAACTTACTTGTAACATGATTGTTAATATAAGTTGTATGTTAAATAAAAGATTTTTTAGAACAAGTTGTATATTTTGCTGTTATTTATGCAGCCTACATTACTGGCTACTGGAAGAAAGGCGCCCCGACTTGGGAACCTTGGACATATTACACGTATTGCCAATAAAATCATGCAGTTGACGAATACTGATAGTCGCATTCAGATACATATTCAGGTGATTAAAAGATATCTCTTTTACGCATTAAAACTTGCTGGAACCATGCTTGCTAGTTATATCTTTCTATGCTGAAAGTTAGTCACGACTTTACAAGTATTAATGTAAATTCTTGGATTCTTGATGTTTTTTCTCGTAAGAATCATGCTACTAACTGTTTCCTCTCCTTGATCTCATTTTAAAGTCTTTCATTCTGGTATTCTTTAAATTTATATTTTCTGAATATGTTTCTTTAACTTAACGTCTTGTAGGCTGGTTTTGTTATCTTGTAAAAAGGCTCATGAAGCAGCCATATTGTACAAATGTTTTGTTATTTGTAGGGGGCAGATTCAGTATAAAAACAGTTTCAAGTACAAAAGGAGAAGCAGTTAGGGGTGTTCTGTATTCGATTCGGATTCGAAATATGACTCGACTCGAATTTGATTATCAAGGTTCAAATTCGGCTTTCAAAAATTCGAATTCGATTCGATCCAAATTCGAGTTCGGTAATCTAATTCGAAGGGAGTGCGAATTTATAATTGATAGTTTATTGATTTTGGTATTTTGATATATTGATAGTTTATTACTTTTGCAGATTAGTATTTTTATGTTAAAATTAATGAGTTTGTAGTAGTTTTAAAAATAAAAAAAAATAATTTTATTATGTAGTAAGAATTTGAGTTAAATCGAATTTATTCGAATTCGAGTTTCAAGCACGAATCGAATCGAATAAATCAAATCTAAATCGAATACGAATTCAGGTAAAAAAACATAAAAAATTCGAATAATTCGGTTCAATTAACTCAAAAATTCGTTATTCGATTCGTTGAACACCCCTAGAGGCAGTTATGCCTTATGTATCACAGTTAAAGCACTACATAGAAGAGCTTATGCGGTTCTCGCATCCTTGACTTAAAATTTGGTTCTATATATACAATTTAATGTTTCTCACGCATGCCTAAAAACTTGTGTGTGTGATTTAGGGGAATAACGAATGGAACGAATGGCATTCTATAGCTCTACAAGAGCGGAATATGGTTGAAAACGTGTACCGATGGGTTTGTGGGTATGTTACCATTTTTTTATAATTAGGCATGCATAAAATATTTGTGTAAACTAAACCAGCATAAGCCTAACTTTATTACATGATGCTTGTTATTTGATTTCGAGGTGCTAATATATAAAAATATTTTTATATTTTCAGTCGACCAACTTCAATACATGATAGAAATAGGGATAGCGATGAAGATGACATTAATCATGACAGAGATTATGATGTTGCTGCTCTAGCAAATAATCTAAGACAGGCATTTAGATACAATGTTTACGATAATGATGAAACTGTAGAGGTATGTCAAAGGTCTTTTTGTACGTGTTAAAATTTATAATCCCGTTATAAAATTTTATATCGTACTTGTGTTACGGGACTTCTTTTTCTGATTGCAGGGGCGTGAAACTCTTGGTCAAGGTGATGAGGTAACATTCATATTCTAACACTTAACCCATGAATTCCGTTTTGCACATATTTGAATTTTGATAACGTTAAATTTTTGTTATTTTGTAATTCAATATTGAATATTGAAATGCAGGAGGGTTACATAGATGATGAATCTGCTGAAGTAGTTATATCATCCCTGAGGTTGGGTGATGACCAAGGCAGGTAAGTTTCAACCCGTTTACCCATACCATAAGCTGTCCATTCGGGTCATTTTTTTAATCTTTTTAACGGATCAGATGGGCCAACGCTTTAATGGTTAACCTAAAGAATTCCACAAAATGCCATTTTCGTCCTTGAGGTTTGGCCAGTTTTGTGACTTTCGTCCAAAGGTTTGTTTTTCTGCATCTGGATCCAAAAGGATTAAAATCTTGTCACTTTCATCTGGCTTGTTAACCCATCCATTTTTCTCCCTTAAGTCAGGGGTATTTCCGTCTTTTTCGTTACCTAAAAGGGCAATTTGGTCCCTTTTAAGGTAATAAAAAAGACGGAAATACCCCCGACTTAACGGAGAAAAATGGATGGGGTTAACGAGTAGGATGAAAATGGCAAGATTTTAAACCTTTTGGATTCAGATGCGGAAAAACAAACCTTTGAACGAAAGTTGCAAAACTGGCCAAACCTGAAGGATGAAAATGGCATTTTACTCAAAAAAGTAATGATCAAAGACGTTTATTTTTGTAACCTCACATTAATTATTTATTGCTCATGGTTTTGTTAACAGTTTGTTTACAAATTCAAACTGGTTCGCATTCCAAGACGATAAAATGGAGGATGCACCGATGACGGCCACATCACCAACTGAAATCATGGATGAGATCAACTTGAACGAATCTTCCACTGGTAAAGACGATGATGTGGTGGTTGGCTTGGATGAAGAATTTCTCGATAGCAAAAGTTCCAATTCTACCCGTAATCGAAGCCCAAACCCTTTCAGTGAAGATTACGTAGCAAATGAAAAAACATCCGCATCAGATACCAACTTTTTCAGATTCGAGTCAACGGACAATGAAGACCTTTTTGCAGATAGACCACCCGAATGGGTTGGATGGAACGAACCCATTGTCGGGTCAGGAGTCAACCCGTTTGAAGATTACGATAACACCCCTAATCTCGACATGGAGACACCAGTAGCGGTGGAACCAGAACCATCTCTACCAAACGGGACAACCCCGAAAGACAACACCGCACCTTCGTTGTTTGAAGAAGACGTGGAGTTTGTCGGTGTGGAGTTAGAAGGTTCGGAAAAGGCGATGGACAAAGCGTTAAAAGAGGGAATTGGGGAAGCTGGAGCCCTGAAAAGAAAGGTGACACCTAGTGAAGGTGAAAAGGAGAATGATAACGACTCAAAGGAGTTCAATGACAGTAATTATTGGCGGGTTGATCAGGAGATCGCGGTTTCGGAATGATAACCCGGTGTGATGTTTTTGTATCAAAGTCGTGTACAGTGAAGTGAAGTATAATTTTGTTGAAATGGACATAGTTGTGTAGGTTTTGTTTGAAATGTTGACTTTATTATTATTATTATTTAGTGTTGACTCTACTGTTGTTCAGGGTCTTGTGTTTAGTTATTACAATTGACTGATTATGGGAAGGTTTGATTCCTTCCTTTGTAACAATTTATATTTTTGGTCTTTCCTCTGGTCATTAATGTCTTCAGCTTTTTATGGTCACTTTTTAAGTTTTAATAGCTTTCATATTTGTTCTATAAATTAATATCTTTTGTTATTAAGGTTATAAGCTAATGTTGAAGAATTAGATTATTTGAAGTGTTTTTTATGTGAAGGTAACATGTCCCACACAGATAAAAATATAAAAACACTAGCATCTTGTAGGCTTATAAGTCTTTAGTTATGTGCTACCACCACCTCCCCCACCTTAAAAGTCTTTAGTTATGTGCCACCACTATCACCTACCATAGTTTTAATTTGACTTTTGTGGTTATGGACTAATGGGGGTAGGTCATGACTTAGCATATTGCACAACCACCTTCGATTTGCCATGTTGGCTCACTACTTTGTTTTTTTAATAAGCATGGATTTTTAGGTTTATCCATCTTGATGCTAATAATGAACTCGAATCCAACTTGTAAACGTGAAATATTTGGGACTTAGTTACTTGATACGATTACCTAGAAACATACATTTGCGTATATGTTTTTTTCTTTTCTGTCCTTGATAATAGAATAATCTACTAATTCATCATAGTTTTTATATTTCTAATTCTAATTTCCTTGTGTAATAAATAAAGTTATATGAAAATCAAAACAGTAAAAAATATATTTATGGATCCCTAATTTAAATAAAATAACGGTATACGTGTTGATAGTAAGAGATGTCTATACTATTCATTGATTACTAAAAATGATTTTAGTACAAAAACTTATTTAAATAAATTGAGGGTATACATGTTCATAGTAAGAGATGTCTATCCTATTCGTTGATTATTAAAACTGATTTTAGTACAAAAAAAAGTTCACATGTTTTATACATGTTCAACTTTTACGATCCTAATAACTTTTCATTAAATGCACACTAAGAAGAGTATAGTAGGTGTACACCCTATCACACTTTTAGCCCTGATTTGAAAAATCCGAATAGTCCACTCCTTGTGGTTGTCAATTGCTCGCAATCAAGCCCCTAGGCCAAACAAATGTTAGGATTTCTGATAAAAGACCAAAAAGCCCCTTAGGGACTGAAATTGCAACACGGAATGTTTGGTGTCTTCTTTATAAAACCTGCAACTCCTAATCATCTTCATCAAGACCTTCACCATAGCCACCTTCCAGCAACTGTGATGGTTTTTTTATTGATTATTATATTATCTTCATTCAATGAATTTCAAGAACCGGATTGCTTATTATATTATATTCATTCTATTGTATTCAGTCAATGAATTTCAAGAACCGGATTGCTTATTATATTATATTCATTCTATTGTATTCAGTCAATGGGATTCAAAGGGGGCACCAAGACTTATGTCAAGTAGACTTTCTGCAAAAGAGGTGGAACGGGTTTTCCATATTTATTGGATTTACTTCAGGATTAGCGTAAGCCTAGTGGAGATGAATATGATTGGGTGGCTCTACTGGTGACACGGTCCGTCGGTAATCCAAATTTACTGTTAAAAAAATATAAACTTGTTTACTACAAAATGCAATCAAACCACATGAAAAAGTTATCTAAAAACAAAAGGAGAGCAAGGTTCACCAGAATTTTAAACAAGAAAATGTCCATGTACAAAAAGAGGCAAAGAGTGGTTGATTGTAGGTGAGGGTGTTGGTGAATGGGAGTGGTGGTGGTGGTGGTTGCGTCGCCGGTGGAAGGCAATAGGGTTAGGTTTAGGGGGTGGAGGTTTGTGATGGCGAACGTGGGTGGTGGTTGTAAGCATGGAGAGGCGGAGTGAATGAGGAGGCTGGTTGGCATGAAGTGCTGAGGTGGTTGTTTATGGTTTGAAGGTGGAGCGGTGGTTAGTTGCAGGTTGTAGAGATGGAAGGTTTGAAAAGTGCAAATTAAATTAAAGCTTTCGGGGGATGATATTTGTTACAAGGGTTTATAAGATATAAAATTACCATGCTCTTAGTTTTCAAAGTAAAAGGACCAAGTCAGCTAATAGTTGACTAACAGAAGATTTGATTGCCAGAAATTAACATTTTATATTTATAGTTGAGCAGTAACATTTTCTCTCTCTACTTCACTCACAACCATTTCTTATAACATAACTAACACACTCACACAAATATAAGAAATTCATTTTGAATGCTCTAACCTATTAATTGTGGTGGTTATTGTGAACAATACCGTCCACCACAATTTCTCTATGTATATGAGTTCGTTCGATCCGTTACAACCTACGAGATGTGGGTTCGATCTTCAACACCCCCTTCTATGGGCCAGACCGGTTCCTAGATTTTTTTTTTCTAAGTTCTCTTTTCTTTTTTTGTTTTTCTTAGTTTCTCTTCTCTTT
The DNA here is from genome assembly GCA_947069175.1 of Scalesia atractyloides. Classification (NCBI taxonomy): domain Eukaryota; kingdom Viridiplantae; phylum Streptophyta; class Magnoliopsida; order Asterales; family Asteraceae; genus Scalesia; species Scalesia atractyloides. The sequence goes on from CAMTDV010000002.1 coordinate 72,674,528, forward strand.
TTTGTGTGTTCTGTGTTTTTCTTTATTTTTTTCTTCCAATTATTTTAATAAATATTTTTAAAACGCTAATTTAATATTTGAGTTGGTAATAGTATTCTTGAAATGTTAAAGAAAAACTTAATGGGTTGAGTTAGTAATAGTATTCTTAGAAATGTTAAAGAAAAACTTAATTGTAGGTTTCTTTAAAAAATCGTTTATTATTTAACTAAAGTTTTTGTATTATTTAACGAAATAATTTTTAAAATGCTGAATATAATATTTCTTATTAAACCTTTTTTCGTTAATTATAATGTTTAACAAACTAGATTTTGGAATGTTAAATCTACATAGGTAACGATTTTGTATGTTTTATCTTTTGGTTATAAAATACAACGATATGAATTCGTTGTTTCTGAATATACCATCGCAACATTTTTTTATCTACAATTCAAACCAAGCAAATACTGGTATCGTAACGAAGCAAAATCCCAATTGAATGTTTGTAGTGGAGTGGGGCTGCGCGAGTATCCCACTAATTTATTCTTAAAAACATGAAAATTCTATGGATGAAAAAATTGAAAACTCTATGGATTATAAGATAACACCCTTAAAACAATCACGTGAGTTGAGTGTCACACTTATTACCAAATTTACCCTAGTTTATTCATTTATGTTTGTCTTTGTTTACATGTATATGTATGTATATATGTGTTAGTTAATACAATGTATTGACAAATTAAAACATACGAACATGAACAAAAATATTTATTGTTGATGTGCTTGTATTCATTGAGCTAAAAATTAAATGAACAAGAAAAAAAACCCTTTTAGCGTTGGTTATTGCTTTATCACATATACAAGTTTGATGTGTAACATAAATAATTGGTTTTATATTTCATTAATTGCAGTTGTAAAGATGCTTAAATTGAAAAAAATACTTTAGATTTTCCACGAAGAAGAAACATAAATCCTTAAAAGTTTTAAGTATGGTGTAATGGTGTGTGACATTGCACCAAACAAACATACTTTCATAACATCATTCTGTTAAACCTAGATTCTAGATGAAAACACTAAGCAAAAAAGACTATAAATCGCCTCTTCGTATTTTAAGACTATTAATCCTAGAAATCCTTAAATTTTTGTTGAACCGAGAAGCCATACGAAAATGAATTGAAGGGTGTTATGTAAAATGATTTTTAATGAGATCAAATGGCCAAACACGCTGGATGAACACCATTTTCAATGAAAATGACAATCAATATTTTGTCTACATATACTAATTAATTATAGGTATGAGGTGACACCTAAGATAAGTCCCACATCATTCTCTACAATATAGATTCAAGGTTTATAAGGAAGTACAACCCTAAATACTATCAACGCATTTTAAGCGTTTGGTTGTAGATTAGAGAACTCCAAAATTTAGTGCGTGTTTGGTCCTAGAATGATAGGCAAAAACCTCATTGATGAAGAGGGGCCGATTATTACAAATGAGATAAGAATGATAAGGCGATTGTGAAAGCTAAGGTCTCACATCTTTTGTATACAAAAGAATGTGTCAAAATGAATGTTTAGCCTTAAATGCCAATGGCATCTAAGTGACAGATAAAAACTACATGGTTTAGCATATGCTTAGATGAGAAATTCCAAAATCCTATAAAGTTTTCACTCCAAGTATTGTTACGCGTAGAAACAAAGTGGTGGTCACAACACCTATAATTGGTACAATTAACTCAGATGCCACACATGACGTAGTACTACTAACTTTAGTTCAACCAAGACAAGAAAGTGAAAGACATCTAAAAACATATTTCCTTTCTCCACTTCTAGTCAATTATAAAGTCTTAAAATTATCTTTAATCAAGAAAAGTTGTTAGAGCAATAGACCAAGTACATGGAATGACCCTCAAGGATATGCCTATCTGGTATCTACTATCAAAAGTTTTTATGCAAAGTTTCATTCATCCTCCAAAGAAAGCAGAAATGGCCCACTTTTATGCTCATGGATGCTTTTGTTGGGCCACAAAAGACCCATATGATGCTGCCCCAATTTTTAATATTCTGAACAAGAAATATTCAAAATAAAGAAAACCTACTTTAATAATGAAATCATAACAATGCTCTAAATTTCTAACACAAAACAAGGAGATTAATAACTACTCATGAACAAACCCTAGAGTGTTGAATTTGAACATTTCAACTCTTCAAAAGGTTTCTTCATAACATGGCTGCCCCCTTTTGTCTCATCTCTACCACCTTCCTGTGGGAGTTTGAATGCACCGACGGTATAAATGTCGGGCTTGCAGCCGGACGATACTCTGGGAACAGCCGCCCTGATCTGTACCGGACCCCACAAGCGTTGCAGAGCGTCTTTGGGCCCATTGGGCCTTCCCTCCATTGTGGGGTTTTAGTTATCTCACAATGGCTGCATTTCTTGACTTCATTCGGATCATCATGTTGAGGAAGTTTTCGTCTCTTTTTCCGCACCCTTTGAATTGGAAATTGTTGGATTGACTTTAACCATGTGTTTGCAGTCAAACTTGACCCTGACTGTGAACGTGACCGCTTGGTTCGGGTTCTTACGGGAATGGCTATCTCGATTCCGAACGAGACAGCCTTTCCGGCTGAGCTGGAGGTGCGTCGTTCGAGAACCGAGTCAGGGCTAGGCGCTTCAAAGGACTTTGGAATCCGATACTTCTTTTCTTGTGAAAACCTTGTCGGTGGTTGCGGTTTTAAGTGCGATTTTGAGACTTGTTTGTGAATAATAGGTTTGAATTCTGCTTCGAAAGTTCCTACATTCTGAAAAGAAAATTCCCAACATTAATACAAGATTATAAGAACATGTATGATAAACGTTTTGCTTAGAAAACAATTGCAGAAATAAAAAGGCAGTTAGAAAGTTGAAAGACATTCAATCATATGGGTTGTGCTTAGGTTGACAAGATTACCCGTTTTACTAAACGGGTCGATCCATCAACCTGTTTACGACCAGTTTAACCTGATCGTTACAACCCTCCAACCATAGTTGTTAATGGTAAATAGCGACAAATAGCAATAAGGTGCCTATATGCTACATAGCGAATAGCAACAAACAGCGGGCAACTTTTTTATAAATAGCGATACACTAGAAAAAAATTTTAAAAATTTTATATGTATAATACATCAAAATACCCTGATATATATGCTATTTTACATGTATATTTAACAAAAACAAAAAATCCAGCTATTTTAGAGCTATATTTAATTGCTATTTATATTAAAAAAACAAAAAATAAATAAACTGTCGCTGTTATTGCTATCTATCGATACAACCCTAATAGCGCTCACTAACTATGCCTCCAACCCATATAATACACTTACAGCTTGATTACAAAATGTTTATAGCGTATCAACTGTTTGACTTGTTTAGATACGAGTGTGTTTAAGTTAGGGTTGATGACATGTCAACTTGATTACAACAAGTCAACCTGTAGCTAAATGAGCTAAACGGGTTATGTTCAGCTTATACGGCTTATGGTGTATCCGAGTCAACATGAACATCAATAAACAAGAATGCTTACAGAACAGCCGCCATAACCAGTCACAAAATCCGCATAAGCGCCACCAACACCGACAGGCGTCAACACCTCCTGAAAGACCTCTGACGGGATAGGACCGAGCTTAGAAAAATCTTCACTAAGAACATCTCCATCCAAACTCTCCGGAACCGGATCTTTCAAGAAACTATTAATCCAACCACCCAATTCATCATCATCGTACAACCCATGATCATCGATACACATACTCTTGTCCTGGATATCAAACCAATTATAATTAACAATAGATACCACGAAAAAGATCAAAACTTTATTTATTCTCTATGTATAGAATGCCTTGTGAATGAGGCTAGCATCCACCGACTGCAACTTATATACAACATTATCAACAAAAAATCAAAATAAAATTTAAAAAACGTACGGATTTTTGTGTTTTTGTTGAGGTATCTCTTATCTTTTAAGTAAAGGGTATTTATCAATTAACGTTAAAATATAGAAAGCACGAGAATAAAATAAAATGGGAAACTAACAAAGCAAAAAACATTCCAAGATTAAGTAGATAATAAAACAAAAAATAATAATAATAATCAGGCGGGATATTATTATTGTCTGAGACAAAATCTTTTGAATGAATGTGTTGTAAACATTCCGCTTTTTTCCCTCTTTATTCGGGGAAATTTGAAATAAGATAAACCCTTAAAAAAAGTCAAAAGTCAAAAAGTCAAATACCAAGTTTCCTATTCAAGGTTTTACCAAAACGACGTCGTAACAAAAGCGGCGCCCTCACTAAAACATCCGCTCAAACGGCGTCGTGACAAAGGCGGCACGGGCACAGTAACTGATACATTTGCTGAAACGACGACGTAACGAGAACGGCACCGTTACTAAAACATTCCTTAAAACGACGTCGTAACGCAGGCGGCGCCATAATATGTTTTCACCTTTGTTTGGTGACTGATAAAAAAACCCCGGAAAACGACGTCGTAACAAGGGCGACAAAACACAAAAAACGACGTCGTAACACGAGCGGCACCGTAACATCTTCTCACCTTCGTTAGACGACTAATAAAACGCCAAAAACGACGACGTAACAAGGAGCGGCAACGCGATTGATACAATCGCTAAAACGACGTCGTCTAGCGACAAATAAAACACCAAAAAACGACGTCGTAAAACCCTCTTCCTTCGTTCCAATTAACCAGTAAAAAATCCGCTGTACAGAAATCGAGAAAATGAAACCCTAAATTCGCTCATGATGTTAAGAGAGAAATGCAGCAAAAACCGCTAAAACGGCGTCGCTTGGCGACTGATAAAACAAAAAAACTCACCTGTGAGGCCATGACGGAACCGCCTATTTACGCCATTGCAGTTTTGAAAACTTTCACAGTTACAGAAATGAAGAAACTGACAGAAGAAGAATAGAGATAAGGTGTGTGTGGAGGGGGGTAGAGAGGGGTGACTTTTGTGAGTGGTAAAAATGGAGGAAGTAAATATTTTAGGTTTAGGGATTAAAGGGAAAATGGAGGTGATGATGGAGTAAATAGGGGTGATGGTGCATAGTATCACATGGTGGTCCGCACCGTACTTGATTCAAATTTTGGTTTTTTACGTGTGGAGACTATTATAATACAGTTGGAAATGTTTGTTTGTCACAAGTACTACTTTTATAAATATTTCTTTGAGTAAATTGCACAAAACGTCCTTTAAGTTTCACCAATCTTGCTGGTTTCAGCCTTAATCTTTAAAAGTTGTCAAAACCAGCCTTTAAGATTAATTTTGTTGCATGTTTAATCCTTTATCACTAACCCAGTTACTAATCAATGTTAAATGGCCTCACATGCATAGCATGTGAGGGTAAAACCGTCTTTTCATCTCTCTCTTCACTTTCATACATATCATTACACCAGATAAACAATAACCAAATAAAATAACTACAACTTTAACTGTTGATAATCAATAATTGTTTAACAAACAGAATGGAGTATATAAGCAGCCAAAACGAAAAGGGAAAGCAAATTCACTTCAGCAGTTACAAATAAATAAGATCTGAAATCGATGCTCAAAACCCATAACTGGTAAAAACCTATATGTATATGTCAACTGTGTATCATTTAGAAAGGAAACAGCTACACAACTGATAAAACAAAACTCAATCAAGTCGATTAATCAGACTTAATTAATCCCATTAAGTCACTGTCGCCATCGGATTCCAAACCACCTGTAACATGCTACGGAGAAACCCTAGCCGCCGCTAAGGCCCGAGGCTCAAAACACAGCCATCGCCACTTTCATGGAACCTGACACCGACTATTCGGGTCCAACGGAGACATGGTTGTTCTTCCGAAAGCCACACCATCGCCACCTATTTGATGAAATTGCCACTAGTGGTCTTCTGTTCTGTGGGGGGGATTATTCAGCAGCCGATGGAGAGGCATCGGCGGCTAGGGTTGGGAATTATCTGCCGATAACTCATGGAAATTACCACCACCACCACACTATTTCCCTCTATAATAAACTACCATCTTCTTCATTGTCTCTCATCATAAACGGACCACCACCACCACCAGGTGCCGCCGCCACCACCACCACTATCTCTCACACACACACACACGATTGCAACCATCGGACCACCAAATCTTTTCTGGTCACCACTTCCAGATCCAAAATCTGGATGTTGGATGTGAACATTGAACCCCTAACCATCCTACAACATAAACAACCACTAGCATGATGATAACAGTGGTGTCTATCGGCTACAATGACGACGGCAGCTATCACCAGATTTGTGTGTTGAGTTTTAGAGTTTTGTTCAAGCATAACCGGCTCCCATTCGCGTCCTCATCGGTTATTTGTTTTCGATCTGTCTATGTGTGAACCGAATCTGGTTTTAGATCTATGTGACTTCGTCGGCGGCGGTTTTGGGAATTAATCCCTTTTTCAGATCTAGTTTTGAATTAGAGAGAGATAGTGGTGATGGCAGCCGGAGGTGGTGGTGGCAACTGGTTGTGTTGGGTGGTGGTACAAAGACATAGATAAATGGGTGAGAAGGAAACGCCAGGTTTTGAGCTTGAAGGAAATGCCAGGTTTTAAGCTTGAAGGAAATGGCAGAAGATTAGGTTATGAAAAGTTAGGGTTTTTAAAAGTGAACAAGATGACAGTTTGTTTTTTTATGAGAGAGAGATGAAAAGACGGTTTTACCCTCACATGCTATGCATGTGAGGCCATTTAACATGGATTAGTAACTGGGTTAGTGATAAAGGATTAAACATGCAACAAAATTAATCTTAAAGGCTGGTTTTGGCAACTTTTAAAGATTAAGGCTGAAACCAGCAAGATTGGTGAAACTTAAAGGACGTTTTGTGTAATTTACTCTATTTCTTTCTTTATCTTTGCTTTTCAAATAAATTTTGAAATTATTATTTTGACTAATTTGCTAAAATGGTTATTGAGTTTAGGTTATCTTTGTCACTTCAGTTTAAAAATGCAACTTTTGTATTTGGATCCTTAAAGTTTCATTTTTTGTTGTCATTTTCATTCAACTGAGAACTGAGTTAGAATTTTCTGTTAACTTCTTTTTTTATCATTTTTCTTTTTTAATTAAAATAAATTATGACATAAAATAACAATTATACCCTTCATTTGAATAAGGCAAACAACAAAAAAAAGTTAACGGAAAATTATAACGTTGTTTGCCATTTGATGAAAATGATTATAAAAATGAAACATTATGAATCCAGATAGAAAAAGTTTTTTTTTGGACTAAAATGATAAAAGTTACCGAAACTCCTGACCCATTATATTATAAAATTTCTAAATTTTAAAGATAGAATTTTTAGAGAAATTTGAATAAAGTTTTTTGTGAAGTGTTTCCAAAGTTAGAAAGAGTGTTGTCATCGGTTACATGACAGAGATATATCATATCATATCATATATTTAAAAATAAAAGATATTGTGTTTTATATGGTGAATAAATTATTAAATTATCATATCATATGATGAATAAATTATTAGATTATTCTTGAATATTAGTCAAAGAATGAAGCATAGGTTATTAGAGAGCGTTTATAGCTCTTCTATTATTTGTTTTTATTTTATTTACTTTCATTTTAACCCGAAAATAAAACGAACCGGTTTTTTAAACGAAGCAGTTAGCATGGTGTTGCTTCAAAGTATCGCTTTCTTCATGGCAGGTATGAAAATCTTCTGTTTGTTTCGTGCTTTTGTGTAACTAGACAACTAAAGTCCATAAGTTATGTTACTCAAATTCAAGTAAATTAGCACAAGGTGGAATTTTAATTTTGGCTTCTCATACCATTTTAATCGATCATCAAATTCTAATATCCTACAAAACTTATCTCTAATGTTATTTTTATTTTTATTTTTTAAATTGAGAATTTCAAGGCAAACTACATGTGTATAATTTTAATACTTGAGGCAAATAAGGTACATCACTACACCTTCGCTCTCAAGTCCTCATGTTCAAACAACATTTTTGTACTTCCATGGAGACCTCTTGTATGTCTTCTTCTCTGGTATATAAAGAAAGAAAAAAATATTTTAATGCCAAGGAGGTTGAAACTAGAAGTGCATGATTGTGAAAATTGAAAAATGGTATTTGTATGGATGGGATATGATGCTTCATGTTTCTGTTTGTGATATTGTTATCGTGAAGATTTATGTTCAAAATGTGTTTAAGCTTTATGCATATCTTAATATGCTTCTTATTAGGAAGGATGTGTCTAAATGATGCGAGTGTTGTTAGCAACTTTGTTTCACATGTAAATCTGGACCCCCTTTTTTGCAATCCAAATTTTAGTATAAATATCTGATTTTTACAGGCGACTCGCAAACTAGCAAAGACAGTTTATGGAGATGGAAAACAATACGACTCTGACTTGGTATGCTATTTCATAATCCTCTGGGATAATTGTTATCAAACGTTATTATTAAATGGTGCCAAGTAATTACCAGTCTCTGGGATAATTGTTATTAAACTTTATAGTGAAATGCCTTTTAGCTGATCCAACTTCTGAGAAAAAAAAAACAACTTTCACTCTGGGTGTTGCCCGGTTCACCAAAAATGCCTCTTTCAAAGTCCTCCATAGTCTCTGATGAGTTTGTATTTGCATAGGATTCGGTAGCTACACAGAATTTTAAAAACAAAGAAACAGGCATGGATCAAAATTCATATTTTCGGTACAATATAAGGTACTAACTTTGAGAGAAGAATATATGAAACTTCTTATATTCCAAGGCATGTCTACATGGCTATTTGCTTCTGAATTGGCTATGTAATTAAATATTTATCTAATGAATTTGTTAACTATTTTCTTCCTTGAAGACAAAGTTCCAAAAGTTGTTGTTCACACTCCAAAAATTCAGACCATTTTTAGAGTTGTTGGGATACTAAAGCTTTGGAAGGTCAGGTGATGATTATAGTAGTGTAGTATACACACACACACACACCCCTGAACTGGGTACGTTATACTTGGATCCATTATCATTTTTCTAAAGGTGGATATGATCAATGAGTGAACTAATAATCTATTTACGTATTTTTATAAATATTTATTGTGTCTAACACGATTGAACATGGACACTACTAAATACCAAAATGAGCTTTTTAGTGGTAGCATCAGCAGTCATAAGTTTTGCTTGGGACCAGTGTATGGGACGACGAAGAGCGGCGTTGGATGGCATCAATGGGACTGAATAAAGGATGTGATGGGTCAAATGGGCTGAAGGGGTTGAAAGTCAGTCACCCAACTCCTTTTTGTTTTTTAAATATATAGAACATCCTATATCATTTTATTTTAAGTTTAGATAATTTTGTATATCATTGTTTCTGCAATCATAATGAATGCATCAACTATTTATCTAAATTTTTTTCACAATATAGAAAAAATGCATTTAAGGTATTTTGAATGTGGCATATGCTTTACCAAAAAGAATAGTTAGATCTATTGTATACATGAACTTTGTTTGGGATAGCAGAATGCATTAGAGTGTGAGCGTCCGAGATTGCCAGTCTGGACAGTTTTCGTTTCATTCAGCCTCTCATTTTCTTTATTTGAAATGTCAAAAAATTGTTTAACATGAGTTTTTCAATTTCACTTTTATGTATTGTATATGAGGACTCAGTAAAGTCAAACCGTGGAACCAAACCGTTAGTAACAGTTTGGTTCAGTTATAAAGTTCCAACGGTTCGGTTTTTATTTTTTTTATTAAAAAACCGTTACTAATGGTTTGGCTTACATTTTGACCTAAAACGGCCAAAACCGGACCATGAACACCCCTACTTGGAACTATTTCGGTAAGGCATCAATGTTGTTTTTTTATTTACGTTAGCACTTGAACGTGTCTTTCCATTAAATGATGTCAACACTGTTAAATAAGATATTTTATTGTGAAGTAAATGCCCTAAGTAATTCAATTTCAGTTTTTTAGCACAACCCATAACCCGTGAAGCTCACGGGCATATAACCTAGTTAGAATGTATATACATAAATTCTAAATACAGTTGTAAATAATATCGACATTAAGAGAATATATTTATTATTTAAATGAAGCTACATTAAGAAGATATATTTATTATTTAAATGAAGTTACATTAAGAAGATATATTTATTATGTAAATGAAGTTTTAGTATACATCAAGTTTTTATTTAAATGAAGTTTTATTATACATCAAGTTTGATAAAAAGGTAAGGTTAATTATCTTTCAATCCAGTGTATTTTTACGGGAAATATTACATAATCATCATGCTAAATCTTCTAATTTGTTTAAAATATAAAGTTTTTTTTATAAAATATGTTACCTATTAATTGATCATACTTTAACGATGTGATGTTAGTTCATTGAGTCTCTGTATTTTTATATTCTATATAATATAGAGTAAAAACTAAAGAGAAAACAACAAATTTATCATTACAATTGAATTCTTATAATAAAGAAAATTTATAAAACACAAAGTACAACCTCTGTATTTAAAGCATTCACATTGAAGCTTCTATATTAATAAATTCTATATGATATAAAGAAAGAAGCAGAGGAAACAATAAAAACGCACCTACATTGGAATCTTTACAAATAAAAAAAAATTAAAATACTAAAATACATCTCTATATTTAGAGGCTTATATTCAACTCTCTACATATTTTTGTGTAGGTAAGAAAAAAATAATAGATTAAGTGCTTGTGAGTACGATAGAGATACAAATAGAGAGTTGAATGTGGATGACTTTTAAAACATATACATAATTTAGAGAAAAATGTGTTTTAAATTAAATTATATAGATGGAGATGAAGAGCTCAATGTGAATGCTCTTACAAGTATGAAAATTAAGAAGCGAATATGAGCGGTGTTTCACCTTTAGATACAAAGGGATTATTGGTCATATAAGAATGGATACGAAATGCGCAACAAAAACAAAGGGCCACATGAGTCCCATTGAGGCCATGTGCGGCACTAGTTTTGTTATGTCATGTCATGGATTTATCATGGGAGTTGCCTTAACTTCCAATCAATATCACCCGTAACACGTAATCCCTTCTAGGGTACGGTTGAATTTTAATTAACTGTTAGAAACACTCCCTAATGATTTACACGAGCATCAAGGAGCCATGTGATAAGCTGAACTGAATAAATGTGATTTTCAAACATTTGGCACACCATATTCTCCCATCACCAAAACATGCATGTCATCGTGCATCATTGCTCGACTCGTTCGTGACGCCACCCACAATAAAGACTTTACAATGGCTTCTCGGCTGAAGGGATGCTTACCACGTCCATTTATCTAATCAATAGATACATGGGTCAGCCAGTTATGGGGCCCGCTGGTTGAATTGGGTATTTGGTTTGTACCAGAATAAAAAAACCTTCAAAAATTTCATTTACTTTTTTATGCTTCCCATATAATTTATTGCATATTGATCTGATCGGTCCGATCAATAGACTGGTTCAATTGGTAAAACCACAAGTCTAATTATAAAAGTATTGTTGACATCATTGATCAATTGATGTGGATGAGATGGTGTACCCGTCCATTTTCTAATGATATTATATATGCTTTTACTATTTGTAACATTTAACTATTTAGTATATGTATTCTAACAATTAATTCGAATAAACAAGTAATTATAAATTTGTATCAACTATCGTATTTCGTGACCAAAACATGATCTTTTATAATTGAGATAGACTTATAACAATGTGGAAGGATGCCAAGTGATCATATTTTTTAATCAAAATACATTTTCATAATTAAAATAGACTTATAAGCCCGCGGAGTGTAGGGGGTTTGGGTCGATACTGGCGGAGGTGGGACCATGAGACGATTCTTGAAACCTTTAGGTGTGGGGTGACGTGGCTTAGCTTGGCGTGGCCAGCCATGTGGATTTATTTTTTTAATTAAAGTAGCCAATCAAAGCCAGCTATATTCGACCAGCCAGCCATGTCACCTGCCCCCCCCCCCACGCCAGGCTCAATCCTAACGCTAAAGGGGCAACACCATACCAACGCCAACACGAGATGAAGCAGCTGACGTTAAAAAACTAGTCACACCCAAAAACCAAACCCACATCCACGGTCTAAGAATGTGAAAGGATGCTAATTCAAAATTGAAGATGTTTAAATTTTCCAAATTCCCTCTTTGAGTAACCTTCTAGTCAAGTCAAAACAAAAAATCTAACTACTAGCAAAAATTTCTCACATTAATAGCCTCACACTCTCACATGACTTAAATATAGCAATTTCAAATTTATTCTTGAATAACTTCAAACACGTGTAGCAATATATATTTGCTCATCTTTAGGGTAGAAGGATACACTATCAAGTTAAATCATTATTTTACACTTCATTCTATCATATTTCACTATCATATTTGCGATAGTTATCACATTTCAAAACAAATATAACACACAATCACAACTTAACATCTCAACATTAAAGTCAAACCCATACACACAACACAAACCATCACGTCACGACCACCATCACAATTTTCCTCATCGCCACGTGATACACCCATTTGCGGCGGTGTATCATGGTGGCACACTCAATCACACCACCCTCCCTCCGGATGCCATCTCCATTGGCGATGTTCGATTCCGGATGCTAAATCAATGCCATGCGTCCATTCGAAAACCAGTGTTGAAGAAGCTCTTCCAAAATTTTGAAATTGAGACACGATTTAAAGAATTCAAAATCTTTACCCCTTGGGAACACACTTAGATTTTGATTAGATTGACTTGTTTTAACGTTGATGCGGTTTTTATAGACATACGATATAAATAAGTGATAACGGTTAGGTATATAGACAAACACGATATGAATAAGTGATAAAGAGTTAGGTATATAGACATACACATGCTAGTTTCAAATACTGAAGCTTGAGACCGACGGTTAATATATGGCATTTTCCTTCGTAGCACAACTTACGTTGCATCTTTGGTTGATAGTAGACACATGAGTGTCATCAGACTTTCAAGAAAAGGCCTTTATCAACATAGATTCCCGGAAGAATCAAGTATTTGGCTTAGAAAATTTAGTCATATAAGAAAATAGACCAAAAGTTTGTCTCTAGTCACAAGGGGATATGATTAAGAAGATAATTAAGGCTATGACTAAGGTGTATCGTAGACTTTTATTTTTTAATATTAAACATTGGGTTTTGAACTTGTCAGGCCTATGAATTTAGGCCTAACACTACTCGATGTAGGTGACAGGCCTTCCTGGATGACGACTCGCCATATCAGCATCCACATCAGAGCCCTTGGAGGACGCCCATTCAGATATGGAAGCAAGGAAACGGGTGACGACCCGACGCACCTAGTTAATTTATTTTTCTTTTTAATTTTGGCAATATATGTATAAAACTAAAATTAAATATTAATTCAAACATTACATTAAATAAACCAACCTAATATTTAGGAAAAAAAAACTGCTAGTCTTCATCCGGCATGTCGTCGGTGGGTTCGTTCTGTGTGTTGTTCCAAATGTAGTCCACTAAGTCCGCTTGTAGGTTGTGATGTATGTACTCGTTACGTAGAGAGAATCCGTTTAAATCTTGTTGTTCTGCACTCATTGGTACAGAATTCCCGCTAGACGCGTTTTCGTCGAGTCACAGATCGCTCTACCCTCGTCTTCGATGATCATGTTATGCAGCAAGATACAAGCATACATAATGTATCACAACCTCTGTGGTGTAAAAGAACGTGCCAGATATTCAATGATATGCCACTTTTTTGTAGAACCCCAAAAAACCGTTCCATATCTTTTCTCGCCCCCTCTTGAAACTTGGCAAATTTCTTTCTTTTATCGTTTGTCGGGTGCGGAATACTTTTAACGATTGTAGAGTACGTCGGTTATATTCCATCTGTAAGGTAGTAACCGCGCCTGTATTCCATCCCCGAAATCGTAAAACTTGTGTCTGGACCTGTTCCTTGGATTACATCGTCAAATATATGTGATTGGTAGATGATTTTAAGGTTATTAAGTGAACCAGGCATACCAAAAAAGGCATGCCAAATCCAAAGATCCTGTGACGCAATAGCCTCTGGTACTATAGTTGGATGATCGTGATCGCCCCGAGTATATGGACCTTGCCAGGCAGCAGGGCAGTTCTGCCAGGGCCAGTGCATGCAATCAATTCTTCCGAGCATTCCTGGAAAACCATGTCTTTCTTCATGCGCTTGATATAATTTTTGGACGTCGTTTGCGTTTGGTTTCCGCAAATATTTTTTGCTATATAACGTCACGATCCATTTGCAAAACTTGTGCAAACATTCACGTGAAGTTCTTTCGGACATCCTTAAATACTCGTCTAACGAATCAGGTGCAGTACCGTATGCGAGCAGCCGAATGGCCGCAGTACATTTCTGTAAAGCGGTGAATCCCCTACGACCCCTGGCGTCGTATCGAAGTGTGAAATACAGATCAGACTACGCCAAGTCGTCTGCTATACGTAAGAATAGTCGACGACTCATTCGGAACCGACGTCTCATTCGGAACCGACGTCTAAACATCTCGTCCGTGTACACAGGTTCATCGGCAAAATAATCGGCCACTAAACTATCATGCTCAGCTGATTGTTAACAACGAATTATATAAATTAGGAAAGTACATCAAAATAAAGATACGCAAAAAAGTTAAATATGTTATTAACAACGAATTAAATACCTTCTCTTTTTCGATTTAAGGCGGCCGCCCTAGTTTGCGGTTGTGACGACATTTCTTCCTCTTCCTCCTCCTCCATAATCATCTAGGCTACGTGCATAATAAAGTTCGCAATAAATAATTCACCCTCACGCGAAGATGATGAACACCACGATGAAGAAGAAGAAGACATGTCTATATTTTTAAAAACAATATGGTTGTATGAAAAATCGGGAGAGATTGAAAAGTTTTGGGTTAAAGTGAGGGAATAAGGGGTATATATTTATAAGGTGGGAGAATAAAAGTTTTAAAAAAAATTGAATTTTTTTTTCTTAAGTTAACGGCTAGCCAACGGCTAGATTTCAAACACATGCGGCCCGTCTCCATCGTCTGCCCGCCGATGCCAGGACGCCGCTGGACCACCCGGGCAGTGTTGGGGGGCGTCGTCGGGCCAGGCCGGGTCTGGACGACCCCCACACCGAGTGGCCTAATCCCTCCATTCTAAGTTTTAGGATGGGTTCACTAAATCACTAATAAGCGCGATCCTCTTATCGATGTTATATTATTCACTAGGGTTATTGGTTTAGTGATCGGACCGGTTTAAAAAAACTTGTGAAATCATAATTTTTTATATACATGTCTAAATATAATTTTTTGTGTGAACTTGCAATATTAATAAAAAAATTTATAACATAAAAAACAATATAATATAATATTAAAGTACTAGATAAATCAGTTTATGAGATTCTGGAAAGGAAAAGAAAATAAATTTGAAGTTTGGTATGGTTCATCGGCCCGACCGATAGTCAGCTGGTTCAAATAAAGAAAGTTAAAATAAACACCACCTGACTGATTATGTGTATGGTTCCCAATCTGGTATTAAAAACCTTATTCATTACTCTCTTCTCTTTAATTTACTAATTGCGTGTATGTGCATACACACACATATCCTTTGTGATATTGAATAGATCATTGGCTTTCACGGTGGAAACAAACGAAGCCACTCGTGAGCCACTCAAGTTGGCTCATTGAAAAGAACTTGCTAAAGAATTCATCCAAGCCAATTGCCTAAACAAGTTGGAGTCAAACTTAAGTCAGAATTAGAGTTCATTTAATAAACAACCACATAGCTAGAACTTATACAATGACCTTGATTAGCAAGCCAAAAACTTGCCTAAATATAACAGTATATAAGAAACTAGCTTATGACCCGTGTATTACATGGGTTTATTCTAGACCAGGAGATCAATCTTTGCATCGAATCAATCGTAACTACATGTTACTAAAAGTTTTAATCATTAATCGATACAAATACAAAATGCCATATGCGAATCATTATGAATTTGTTCACAACATTACAACAATAATCATTGATGGATAAAACTACAAAATAATTACCGATTAATTGTAATTTCAGATGTATATTTTGTTTAATATTTATAAAGTTTACTTTATTTTTGTTAGTTATTTTACCTTTACTAATTAAACATATTTTACAACCAAAATTGTAAAAATATGTTACCTATAAATCTATTAAAAAGTATTTGTTTAACAAAATCTTATCTATTAATTTCTTAATTATAAACAAAGTATATGAATTTATTATTAAATAAGAAAATGTTGTGTATTAATTGTTTTTAACAATACCGATATTAGTTGTTTATTACAAGTAAATAAAATATTACATACTTAACAATAAAGTTTTAACAATCCCAATACAAACTTCCTTTGCTCTTCTCCTTCTCCGGCATTAGTCTGTTCAGTTTCTTCTCCGGCATTGGCGATCAGAAGCTTCAAGATTTCAATCAGGTATTTTTTTTGCTTTCTTTTGTATTTTACAATTATGTTTTTACATGTTCGTTTTAGTTTCTTGATTTCGAATGATTCCATCAAAATCATAAACTGGTGATGTTAAATAGAGAAATTTATGTGAACTTGTTTTGTTTTATTTGGATGCATTTCCTCTAAAATAAAATCTTAAATAATGTCGTTTCGTAGATATTTGGTTTTCTATTTTCGATTGATTTTAGATTTATTGTATGAACTATGATGTAGTATTGATATATTTGTTGTATTAAAGTTAATTTTAATAAATACTAATTTTTTGGGGAACGTTTCTGAAATCAGTTTATAGTCTTGATACATATGTTTTGTCAGCGTTTATATTATTGGCTTTTGAAAAAAAAAATAAGTTTGAAGTTGGGACCAACCTGGATGTTTGGAAAGTTTAGTGTCATATTGTTGGTTGTAGGGACCAACATGAAGTTAACTTCAGTTATTTTCTTTATTTTTGTGTGATTGCTTTTTAGTATTATGATTTGATTTCTATAAAAAGCAACTCTTGTTAAGTTTTAAAATAGTTGTTATTTGTTTTGCATGGATTCAAATAACAAAATTCCTTCTTTGTTAAAGTTTATTGCGGAAGATGATTGTATATTATGTTTTTTTTAATTTTCTGTTTACTAAATATAACTTATTGCTACTTATATGCGTTTTGTTTCGATTGATAGGAAATACCATATGATTTTGCTAAATTATTGTGTGGAGAATAGCTGTCATATGGTGAATATGCTAGAATTGTTGATGGTGACAGATCATGGTGGTAAGAGTTAGAAAAAATGTGTTGGGCCATGTATTTGGTGATGGCTTCCTAAAGTGGTTAGGAATTGTGGTATGAAAAAAAATGATTATCTTTTGTTCAAGAATATTGGACCATCAACATTTTATCTTTCGGTCTTTAAAGAATGTGTTTTCGGAAACTCTTTATTGCTAAAATTATGGCTGATGACGGCATAATTGTAAGTATTTGGATATAATATAATTAGTTTTTTTTAAAACCTTTTTTCTTGTGTATGGTTTGTTTATTTCAATTTGTAACTACTTTTCAGTTCATGGCAGAAAAATTCTAGAGAGAATTTTATGAAAAGACTTTTAAAGGTGGATCAGCAACTCTGTATGTGGGAGATAGATTTTGGAATGTCAAGATGGAGGGAAGGTCGGACGGAATTGCTTTCACTAATGGATGGTATAAGCTGATTGAGGATCTCTCATTAGATACCCAATCTAATTTTTTATTTACAATGATTGGGTATGAAACTTTTGAGATGTCTATTGAAATATATTTCAAGAAGGTTGAAAGTTGTTGTTTTAGATGATTCTATTTATGGAGATGAAGGATTTGATATACTGATTGTGGTTAGTGTTATACAGCTTACTATTAATTGTTTTTTATTTCAAACTTGTTAGTTGAAGCTTAAGTGTAACATGGTTGCTATTGTAATTTTTATTTTTTGTAGTTGGAACACAAGGAGAAGCTGAAGACTAACAAAAGTGATGTTTATGAAGGTGTTGTTAGGGATAGTGTTGGTGACTATATGCAACTTTCAAATTTTAAGTCTATCTTTAATGTATATACCTATTGTTTTAATATAAATTAACAGACCCTAACATTGATTTTTTGTTGCATACTTACATTTTTTATCCTTGTATTGTTATTTTGTAGGATATTGATGACTCCAAATTTGATCAACATATAGGAGCTCTAATTGAAATGGAAGATGTAAAAAACAGGGTAACTTTATAAGTTCAAATTATTAGCAGATTTTATTATATTGATAACTATTAGTACACTATTAAATCATGCTACTATTCTATTTTATGTAGTTCAAGATGATTGGAATACAAAAAATGATGTTTTTACTGAGTCTCCGTCTCCTACCTCTCAGTCTCATGTAAGAGTGTTTACAACCTGGCTTAATTTCATGTATATGAAAATGGTAGACTATTATATAATGCTTTTAATTACTTTATTATATGGTGATATGTTAATTGTTTGATATTTTGTAGGTTGACCATAAAGGGAAATCAAAGGTTGTTCTTGGTGATGAAAGGGTTTCTTCAGAGGTTGTATATAAAGTGGCTTAACTATTATATAAGGCTTTTAGTTACTTCATTTTATAGTAATATGTTAATTTTTTTATAATTTTAAGGTTGACCCAGAATTCAACAAATCAGCTGTTGTTGTTTGTGACCAAAGGCTATCTTCGAAAGTTCTTTCTGAAGTAAGAATATCATTTACTTTTTGTTTTCAGTATTGATGTATGTTTATGTATATTTGTCGAATCTTTTATACAAGATGTTGTATTAGTTACACATATTTTTTATTTTTTTTTTATATATTTGACTATCTTTTCTTAAACTTTTTAGGGCAAGCCGAAGTGTAATGTCGTGAGGTCGGTGACTGACAATTCTCATATATCTTATCGTACATGTTCTAAGGTTCCGAAGATTAATGATTGTATGGTCACCGAGATCATCAGGCCTGCTGAAAACAAACCTATAAGTTCACTTATATTAAATTAAGCTGTAATTATTTACACAATATCATGTATTGTTTTGTTGTACAATGTTTATTAATAAATTTATACATTGAAGTTAAATGATCATTCTGTATAATTATGATACTTATTGTATATCATTGAATTCTTTAGGCTAAACCAAAGCGTAAAGCTGCCAGATCCGTGACATACACGTCTGAGGTTGTTGCCGTGCATGTTATATGTTCAAAAAGTTGAAAGCCGATGCAGTCTTGGAGTTCACCAAAACGGGTGAAAGCAGACTGGTAAACTTTATGATATGATTATATTATTTAATATTTTTTATTAAGAAACATATATTGTTAATGAATCAGATAATTAATCCATTTTTTTCTTCTCAACGTTTACCAGCGTTTACCAGCCGATTATCAAGTGATCTCTGTCTTTCTGTTCATAACCTGCCTGATATTGGAGTTCAGAACATAAAAGGTGAACTAACCTGGAGGGGTATAGTCCCAAAAACTCTGCGCCTGCGTAGGAATCATACCCTCAACAACAACATACGACAAGAATAACCTTGCGCACAACGTGCAATGGTGCGCCTTTCTTGAAACCAACAGGTTGCCTAACCACCTTGCGTGCAATGCGCAATGGTAATGCAT
Source organism: Scalesia atractyloides (assembly GCA_947069175.1). NCBI lineage: Eukaryota > Viridiplantae > Streptophyta > Magnoliopsida > Asterales > Asteraceae > Scalesia > Scalesia atractyloides. Next base: position 72,694,179 of record CAMTDV010000002.1, read on the forward strand.
CCTACTCATAAAGGTCATACAACGAGCCTTGCGCACTCAGCGCAACGACAAGTTAGACCAACTCATAAAGGTCATACAACGAACCTTGCGCACTCGGCACAACAATAAGTTAAGACCAAACAATATAAGCCACACAACGAACCTTGTGTACTTGGCACAACGGCGAGTTAGACTTAGACGCGCAGACTACTTGACCCTGCGCGGACCAAACAACCCTCTAGCCGCGAAGTCCCAAACCTTGCAGAGGACAAGACAAACATGAGGGCAACTCATAGTCTTGGGAATAAAAGGACAATCCCTACAACTCTGCGATGGCCAGAATGCACTGAAAGCCTCACGGAAGGGAAAGCGCAAAGAGGTGTTGACTACACACAAGGGTACAAAGTGGCAGAGCGGTGACCAATTATTGCTAGGCAGGTTGTGTCAGACTGCGTCGCATGAACAGTATTGCAGAGGCCAGACTGTGCACCAACCATACTCACGCCAATGACTGTCACACTTGCTCCACTTTCGGCTGATCACAGACCTGGCACCAAGGATAGCTGTCATAACACGTGACACCATTCAACATCCGACAAAGCATACCTCCTACCAGGGACCATTTAATGATCATTGCAGAGGGACAGAACGGATAACCCTGGTCGTCTGGGCCGGCCCATGGCCCATCAGCCCACCTCCTAAACCCACTTATTTTCGGCTATAATATGAGTATCAAACCACAAGGTAAAACACATGCTTTCCTGCTCACTCACTAATTACTACTTGTTACCTTGCAATACACAAATACTTATTCTCACGCCGGAGTGTGGTCACGGAGAAAAGCCTCTCCTTTCCCCGTGACGTGGCTAACGACGTTCCTAGTTTTGCAGATCAGTTCGAAGTGAGATCACCCAGAAGAGCGAACGAGAGGCAACCTTTTATGCAAAAAAAACTAGGTTGTAACTAAGATATCTTCGGATACCTCTCTATTTCACTTGAGTACAAGAACCGAGAAGTCCGGAAATGGTTATAGGTATGGTTTTACCAAATGGTCAGCTTACTTGAAATCAAATCACATCCAGTTCGGTGCCACTTTTTTCTTTACATACATCAAGTCTTCTAAGCGTTTGATGTTAACCAAAGTCGTACAAAAGACCACAAAGAAAAGAGGTTGTGCGTGAATGATGGTTATTGTGTGTTTGTCAGTTGGTTTAGCATGAACAGTAAGTAAGGTACTTTGTTTTGTTAGTTTTGACCCTTGGGGGTAGTAAGATGGTTGGTTAGACAATTTTTTTGGTAGTTTGTACATGATGTTGATATGGTGAAGGGGTGGATACTTAGCTAGGTTTTTCGTTTGAACAAGTAGCACTTAAACAATGGTCTTTTGTATGAAACTTGATGCTTTAGTATTCGTCTTCCTTTTAATGGATAACACAATTTTGATATTATTGACTGTAAATATTACTTTTAAAGAAATATATCAATGCATATAAGCAACCATATACTTTTGTTTATTTATTGTTAATATTACTATCTAAGCAACCATATATATTCGTGTTCCTTTTAATGGATAACACAATTTTGATATCTTTTTTTGTTAATATTACTATCTAAACAATAAAATGTTTATATTTATTTGTTGCTTTGTTACATGAACTGTCTAAACAAGAAGATTTGCTTTGTTAGATGAAGTGTCTTACATTGTTTTTATAATTTTAGTCAATTTTTATAACAATTTAAAATTTCGATATTACCTTAGTAAGTATTGTTTGAAACCATATAATCTTAAAATCTTATAAACAATACTACTGCTATTTATTTATGGTTAATTAATTAAACAAGTTAAACTACACACATAATTTAAAATGTCTATAATTGGTGCCGTCCATATGACTATCAGTTCATAAAAGGACAACAAATATTGGCTTTTTAAGTTAATGACATTACACGGGTTTGTTTTTAGACTAGGAGATCAATCTTTCATCAAATCAATCATAAGTACATAATTTTTTAACAATAATTGATTAATGGATACACAAAATAATTATGGAGCATTTGCTCACAAGTTATTCATATGCCAACTACATTAAAAACTTATTATCTATACAAAATGGGAAACAAAATCATTATTTTTAATAATAGATTACAAACAAAAAATTATGACAGATTAACACCTAAAAAGAATACTTTCTTGCCAAACGCTGTCTAGATGCCCAAAATGGTCAAAGATGACACTTTTAAAATGATTTCTTTCTTTGTTCATCTTGAGGTAATGTTTTATTTATAATTTTTCTTTGCTTTGTAGGGGGAAGACGCGTGCTTCTCTCCATGGGACATACAAGACACTGATTATTAGCAGAAGCCTGCCATATTAACATATAAGTTTTTTTATATGTTAAATATGGCGAGTTGTCGCCAATAGCTTGTGTTTTGTATGACCTATGGAGAGAAGCGCCCGTCTTACCCCTACATAGCAAAAAAAACATATCAAAAAGCATAATCGCTAGAGTAAGAAACGAAGAAACATGCTTTTTACCATCTTTTTCTTTGTTAGATATAACTATTTTTGATTTTTCTACAACGACTTTTGAAGGCTTCTTAGTAAAACTTCAACAATCAGAATTCATTGAGGTTTTAAATCATAACGAATTAAAATTGTTGAAGTACTACTAAGGAGCCTTCAAAACCAGTTATAGAAAGACCAAAAATAGCTATATCAATCAAACAAAAAGATGGTAAAATAAACATCTTTAATAACATAAAATAAGAATGCATCTCTAGCCAAGAAATCTATGGTGATAAGTACTTGTGATAGACTATTTTCTTTATGCTTCACACGCTAATACCTGCACAATAAATATCAAACAATAAAGTCGAATTAAGGAACAATAATAAAACTATTATTTTAACTCACGTTAGCTGGTTAATTGGTTGGATAGGTGGTTTTTGGCGACGGACGTCCGCTGTTAACACCTTTAAGAGCTCTTTTCACCTGAAATTTAGTTACCATATAATCAACTATGAATTTTTTCAACCACTTTAACATTTATTAAAAAAACATACATAAAATGTAATTTAATAACAAAGAAAATGATTGTATGCATATGGTTAGTAAACAACTCATTATAAGTGAATACCTTGATACGTTCTTGGTCTGTTAGTTGTCTGGCTAAATCATTGACTTATGAACATGGTATGACAAATCATAAGTAAGTAGAACATCTGAAAGACATGCAGAAACAGTTTTTGCTTTAGGGATTTCTTAGCGGCTATGTATCTCCTCATCGCATGGAACTGCAACAACAAAATTTATAATGAGTATTAGATAGTCTTGTATAATAAGTAAACTAAAGAACAAAGATACATACCTCACTGACATCGGACCAAGCTAGCAATGTGTGCTCAAATTATATACCAACTTATGAAGCGTATATCCTCTAAAATGCAACATCTAGAATTTCCTCAAGAAGCTAAAAAACATTTAATACATAAGAAACATAACAAACATAAATGATGAAAGATTGATGCAAGAAGTGTTGAAAACAACAATTAAAAATTGTTAATAACTGTTAATAGTAAATCTTGACTAAGTATACTAACCGTTTGTAACATGTGTTAGAGATGTTCTAAGCAGACTGGAACCATGTTTATTAGGAGCTCCAGATCTGCAAAGACGTGCCGAAACAGTTTTTGCTTTAAGGGATTTCTTAGCAGCTATGTATCTCCTCATCGCATGAAATTGCAACAACAAACTAAAGGACAATAACGACTAATAATAAGTAATAGTGAGTAATTTATAATTAGTATTAGATAAGCTTGTGGAATAATAAGTATACTAAAGAACAAAGATACATACCTCACTAACACCGGACCAAGCTAGCAATGTGGGCTAAAATTATATACCAACTTATGAAGCATATATCCTTTAAAATGCAACATCTAGAATTTCATCACGAAGCTAAAAACATATATTACATAAGAAACATAACAAACATAAATGATGAAAGATTGATGCAACAACCACAGTAAATGGATGAAGTTACAATGAGTTTTTATACTTGATTGATTGTATTGTGTGGTTTCATACCTTTTACCAAGTTTAATTCTTTTGACTATAAAAGAAAATGGTAGATATTCAAAAACACATATGTTTAATAGATGTTTGTTAATATTAATACTGGTGCAACTATTGACAACGTTGCATTGAGATGCAATGCATCTAATACAACTATTGACTTAAACAAATTTTAACAAAGACAGATAAATTACTCAAATATCACACTTAATGAATAGTGTGAACATGAATAGTGTGAAATTTATGTTCTTTGAATCTTTTCTAAAAATCTGTATGCATAAGATTAACTATAGTGGTACTGCAGTTTTGTGTACAAATCAATTCAGGTCTAATCCTTAATTCACATTATAAATTATAAATAATATATATATGAGTGTTGTCATCCAGTATAGATATTAGTGATGCCTTATGCAGTTTGTTTATTGTCAAAATATACAAGATTGCCAAAGATAGGAGGACAGACAATGCAACAAACTATTTTTCATAAAAAATAATGATTATTAAAAATTCTTATAATCAGTTTCAAAACACATCTCCAAACACCTCTCAATAACTTAAAGTGGTGATAAAGAAAACGATGCCAAAATCATTAATAATTGAAGCAGAGGTCAAGGAGCTTACAAGTTCTCACATCCTCATCGAAACAGGCTTGTGTAATTTACTTCTTGAACTTCTAGGCACAATAACTAAATGTAGAAATAACTTATAAGAATCCATACAAAAATTAAACTATATACAAGATGTTGGTTGTAAATGGATGAAGTTCATCAATAATTGAAGTAGTGGTTAAAGAAGCTTACCCGTTCTCACATCCTCATCGAAACATGCTCACACTCCATATATTAATAAAGAAGACAACTTCAACAATAAGTATGAGATGACTAATCATAACTGATATAAACGGAATAACATACCTATAAACGAAAATAACTAGCATTAGTAGGGAAAATAAACCAAGACAGTTAATCAAAGACCTAATCGATCTGAATAAGTGATTAACAACAAATTCAACTAATAAATTGAAAGAGAAGTATGAAGAAACCTGAAAAACTACAAATTCATCGTGAGGATGCATGATGGAGAAGACTTAGGGTTTGCTGAGAAAAGGAATTAATCAAAGACCTAATCGATCTGAATAAGAGATTGAAACAAAAAGTTCAACTAATAAATTGAAAGAGAAGTATGAACAAACCTGAATTCTACTTCAAATTGGTTTCGAGGATGCACGATGGAGAAAACTTAAGGTTTGCTGAGAAAAAGAAATAGCAGTCACAAAAAAGGATGCATTTGTGAAGATGATGATGAAGTATTAAAGAAGAGTGGATATAGGATATCTAGAGAAAAGAGAGAGCATGCAAAGGAGTAAGGGTTTAATCGGGGAGAATGTTGGCCCAATGAATAAGCTGTAGGGTTTTAAAAGTAGTAATTGATTCTTTTAATATATTGTTTAAAATTTAAAATTCAAATAAAAGAAGAAATTATTTTTTTAAGAATTGATATCATCTTTTTAAAATAACAGGCTTTAGACTGGGTAAGAGTGACCATATGATATTAGTCTTGATCCTCATTTATTAGATAAAAAGATATTATTACATACACTTATGATTAAAAAACAAATATACACATAGTAATATACCATATAGTATATTATGTAATCATATTTATACTATATTATCATACATATAAAAAGTATAAAAAGAGAATCCTAATAATTTTTAGAATTTAAGTAATTAAATATTTTAAAACATATGATACAATCCTTTAATATTTATTGACTCCCCTCTCTACAATTGTTCACATTTTTAAACAGAAATAATTTTTCGTTATATATAGTGAAATTGGCATGACATCTGAAGACGTATTGATTTGTTGGTTATATACAGTGAAATTGGTTATATGCTAAAATGTTGTTGCCATCTTTTGTTCTTGTTGTTTGTTAATCTACTCTTTACTATCTATGTTTGCAACATTGTATTGTGTTTGTTGCAACAATCTACACGTCAAAAACTTTAGTGTATATCTTAAAATATCATTTGAATATTACAGATGGGAATTTATGGAGCTAGAGTTGGGAGTCATTTTCTTTGATATAAATATAACCATACTATTTTAAACCTTCTGATAATTTTAAGCTATTTTATAAATATAACAACCATACTATTTTAAACTTTTTGACAATTTAAAGCAATTTATCATAATAGGATTCTGTAGCATTACAAGAATTGGTATTTTAAACTTTTTGACAATTTTAAGCAAATTTATAATAATAGGATTCGGTAGCATTACAAGAATTGGTGTTTTAGAAAATGTTGAAGTAAACTTTGTTTTGTTGTATTTAACTAAACCGAAATCTAAATTACATTCTTTACACAATTCATTAGTAAAATTCGCCGAAATCGAACTATGAAATACATATTTAAATGATAACATGTTTGATTAGAAAACACTTGAAACTGGAATTGAAATTAAATCCCTCAAATATTTTTAAGTAAAATAATCTAATAATGATCCCAAATAAATAAAATGAATTTGCTCAAATTGATTTAAATAAAAGTATACAATATTCATTCCAAACAGGCAAGGGTTTCAAATAAATGAACTAGAATATCCCTCTTCCTCATTACTTCGTCGCCACCATGTACCGTAGGTAAACTGGTTTATTTAAGGCTCATTCTACTCCCATACCTCTATAATATTATTCTCACATCCTTTACACTCTATCTTTCACTATATATATATCTATGTATATATAGAAAGAGATAGAGGAAAAGGGTCTGTAAATATTAATACTCTTATTTAAACCTGAATTTAATTTGGATTTGGTTAAGTTAAGTTGGTCTTAGAACCAAGTATATGTGAATTATATGTTTCGTATTGGTAACTCATAATATTTAATATTGTATAGAAAGTTTTACGGAACAAAGACAAAAGTGTTAAAAGTGGTAATTTGACACTATATGTTTAATGGAGGTTGGGTGTGAGATTACATTTGAATTTATGATACATGTTTCGGAAGTTTATAATAGTCATGTGAGATGATGGCCTTGAGAACTAAATTCTCACATCAATGGGCTTTGTTTATCTAACTGACACAATTGAGTTTAAAGACTATTATTATATTCACATGTATGAGATATGAGAACTTGATTATAATATATTGGCGAATTGGAACTTATTCTCACAATTTCCACACTTGAATCATACACACATATATATACAGAGGAGGGTTATCTTGAGAACGCTAAATATCGCGAGAACCGTGAGAACGAATGAAAACCCACTAGAACTTGGTCAAAAACAAGTGAAATTCAAAATTTCTTTTTACACTTGTCATTATTATTCGAATACAATTCTAGAAATTTAATTTACACACTTAAATTTACGTGAATTCGGAAATAAAGAAAATTTACACATGTGTAAGTTTGCCATTTACACATGTGTAAATTTGTTATATTTACATATGTGTAAAAAATCTAATAAGAGTGATTTTGTGAGGAGAAATGAATTATTTGATGTTGTATTTTAATTAAAATGATGATTGTATTAAAAAAATAGTTTTGATTGGTTTTCTCACTCGTTCTCCGGTTCTCGCAATATTTAGCGTTCTCAATATAACCCTCCCATATATATATAAAGTTTTTAATGTGTATACATATGGATTTAATGTGTTGATGATAGAATTCTTTTCAAATTATTTCATTTTTATAGAATTTCATTGTATTTTAAATATAAAGTGATGATGTTGAAGATAGTGTTATACACATTATATAATATAAGTTCATATTGTGTAATTTCTGAACAATAATGGTAAGGAAAGACATTACTTGAAAATTAGAGATTATTTAACTAATAAAGTCTACACTAAGAAACTTATGGATCATAACTTTAAATCTTATCTAGCGCTTAATTATATGTAATTAGTGTTTAAGTGATACCATTTTCAAGCAAATTTGTTTACTCATGTAAACATAAAAAGAAGAAAATGATTTACATAATTATACTTTTATTCTAAAAAATGTTACCCACTTTTTAAGAATACTATAAAAAAAAAGTAGCCTAGAATAAGAATTTGTTTAAGAACGTATTAAGTTTTTTTTACTAAACACCCCCCCCCCCCCCCCCCCCCCCCTGAAATACATTTGATGTGTAGGGTTTACAAATGAACGATTAAAACTTTATCCATCTTACAAATTTTTTACCCATCTTATTTTATCCTAAGAGTATGGAACGGTTAAAACTTTGAAATTTCAAATTTATAAGTAAAACAAAACCTTTTCTTAACCTTTATTCACATAACCCCCTCTAAAAAAACATAAATAGAAACTATCTCAAAAACATATGTAGAAACTAACTCAAAAACATATAAACGCCATTTTCCCAAAGATATACATTTGACAAATATCAACTTTTTTAATACGAGAGAAAATAAATGATTTAACGTCTTGCATAACGTCTCCACCATAACTTGTTTACTTGAGAAATAAGCTTCGTTCCTAGATGCACAAGGGCACCAACCCACAATAATCAAGATGCTATGTATAGCCTCCTTTCGCCGATCCCCAACGTTTAAATACTTATTCATCTCTAAAAGATCTCTGACTGAAAAAACACAAATATAAGGGATACCACACCAATTACTCATGCTTTGTCAAACAACCAGGCCACATAGCCAACTGTGAAAAGATGATCCGTCGTCTCTAAAGCGAGACGCAAAGCACACATTTTTTAGAAGCAACCCAAATATTCCTTTCACCAATAAACTATGAGCCATTAGTAATTGAGTTAAATGTCTGGTTGGTCCATGTGGTTTGCGAAAATTGTAGATTTAGTCCAATAATTTACTAATTACAGAGTTGGTCCTAATAGTTGTAATTTTTGTACTCAGATGGTCCTTATCATAAAGCTCTGTTAAATTTCTCAATTAAATTGATGTTAAAAGACCAATTTGCCCTCAGCAATTAAAAAATAAAAATAAGAAACAAAAGAAGATGAGCACAACCCATCACCTTTTTCACCTCTCTCTTTCTCTCTCTCTGTTAAACACAACTTATGAATCACAACTTATCTAACGCTTAATTATATGTAATTAGTGTTAAAGTGATACCATTTTCAAGCAACCTTGTTTACTCATGTAAACATAAAAGAATCAAACTATAGATAATATTATTTTAAATTCAGAAAACTTGTCAAGTTACATCAAAACAGAAGGTAGCCGGGCAACAAGCTGCGCCGCCAATCCTTTCTGAATTGCAAACCCTAACCTTCCAAATACAAACCCTTGCTCCCTTGGGGTTGAACAATTGTTGTAGACGACCCGTTGAACCCTCGTTAAGAAGTGGATAGCTTCTGGCGCTAGGGAGCCAAAAGTATCAAAGGCAAAAGGGAAAAAGACATGCCTGTTCTTTGCACAAGCTTTAGCGTGCTTATCCACTTTCTTTGATTCTGCCTTTCTTGCCGCTTGTCCAGCTACAGACCCGTTTTTCCTTAAACCAACCAAAGGGGAAACCCCCGTGAGGTCTACACAAGCATGTTTCCCCCCAGCCCAGCCAAAGACGAGCAGATCCGCTGGTCGCGGAGTAGATCTCCCTTCCATAGGGTCCGTGAGAAAATTCACAGGGGCCTCTTTCTTAGCCGAAATCACAGCTCTTCTTAAGATGTCCACAAAGCATCACGCACCCAGTCGTGCCGATATTTGAACCCAGGGAGCTCTTTACAGTGAACTGCATGCTCCCCGTATTTATCCATACAAGCTTTACGACATATCGGGCAAGTTTCATCTTCCGGGTACATAGGGATCATCAACCGGTATTTGAGAATGGCTCTATATTCTACTGCAGACATACATTGTCCCAACCCCTCAATTGGTATAACGGTCAAAAATTCCTGAGCATGGGGACCTTTCAGGTACTCAAACACCGCCTTCTTGCGGGATGACAAATTAAAAGCTTCTCCCAGGCTTTGAGCGATTTTGTTAAACAGAGCATTCGCCAAAGTTTTTTGTGGTTTCGAGGGGGCGGTGTCCTTATTAGAAAAACCGCCAATATCCAAGTCTGGGAGAGAGACATTTAAGCGTTCAAGCGCCTGCTGATAGTCCGGGTCAAGCCCGACGACCTCACAGTTTCGAAGGATATGATCCTGTAGTTCCCAAGACTGAGCTCTAGACGCCACAAAGGCATAAGCCCCAACATCTCGAGCTGAGAAGAGGCCCAAACCACCTAGACGCATTGGCAAAGATGCCAGACGCCACTGGAGGTCACCAAAGAAGGGGCCGCCACCCACTACTATGTCTTCTATAGCCTCTCTAAGGCCATCATCAAACCGAGATACCGCATCCTCCATAAAATGCGGTTGACAAGTCCGCAACCCAAAAAGTAACTTAGTGACCCCCATGCACGACCTTAGCAGAAGGAGTTCACATTGGGGATCTCTTAGGCAGGGTAAGAGTTTCATGAGGTCAACCGCCCCCGAGGCTCGCCGCCCTGCCAACTCCTCAATAAAGCTAGGATCCCGACTAACAGCTCCACCAAGGAGCTTAATCCCCTTCTCCGGTCTACCGATCCCTCTCGGGAAAAGTCCATCTTGAACTTTCCGCCCGTCGCATGTCGGCCAAAAAACCTCTGTTTTCTTAATGTTGAGATAAAGCCCTAGAGATGGTCCCTCCTCGTTGATGATGTCTAAGGCCTTAGCAACCTCAGAGGCGTTGCCGATAATCATCCCATCATCCAAGTACCAAGCATGAAACGGGAGTTTGCAGCGGTCCTGAACCCGGAGAATAAGGGGATGTAAGGATAGGGCAAAGAGAAGGGGCCCCAAGGGTTTTCCTTGTTGAACTCCGGTAGTAGCCCCAATACACTCGCTACCAACATACAACCTAGCAGGCTGGGCGTAAAGAAATTGGACCCACCGATAGATTGACGGGCAACGCTGATGAACCTCGTGCAGAAAAGCTGTGCGGTCGACCGTGTTGAAAGCATTGGAGAAATCTACAGTAAGCAAGGCTAAGGAACCATCTGCATGAAATGAGTTGAGAAACCTGTTTGCACTGTGAAGCACCACCTCTGCCCCATTTGGCACCCCCACCCCAAATTGATAGTCACCCAAGTACTGGGTCATTTCTTTCCCGACCTTCTTCATCGCCACCTTTGAAACCAACCTTCGCCAAATACCCCCCACAGCAATAGGTCGAATTCCTTTATCAGGCTTCAAAAAGGGGGTGAGGGGGGCGAGGCAACAAACTCAGCAAGCACCTTAGGGCAGGATCCCCCAAGCCATAAGTTAACAACTTCAGTAATGCTCGTAAGCAAACCTGAGGAAGTCACCGAGCCCTCGCCACCAATAGCATCTAGCAGGTGCTGGGCCCGTATCCCGTCTCTGCCACATGACGTCCCTTTAGGAAAGGATCGAATACATTTGAGTACACACTCCCCATCAACAACAAGAGTGGGTTGGGCCAAAGGGGAAGGCAAGGACGGGGGCGGCACCACTGGGTGTTTATCAATAAGAGCTTTCAATGTCGAATCACCTAGAGGGGCAACTCCACTAGAGCATAGGACCTTAACCGCAACTGTGAAATGTCCATCCCTGACTTTCCGAAAACATTGCTTAATATTAGGGTTCCTTTCTTTGTCTTCCTCTCTCCTGCATTCTCCCCTTGAAGCCCCCGTCTCTCCCCACGCTATCTAATAGGGAAGAGACCAAATCATCAAACCCAGACCCATCTTTCCAAATTGTAAGTGCGTGTAAGATGTTACTACACTGTAGAGATTTCCTGTTCCCTGACCTTCGCTCTTGTCTGGAGGATGGTCTAACCACCCTCAAGGTGCAACGCGGTAGTAAAAACAATTGGACCCAATTGTCAACCGATCCTGGCGACGCTACCACTTTGCGCAAAGTACCTGTTAGAACCTGAGCAAACAACAGCCGGCAACTGGGGGGAATGCTTTTAACAGTCTGAATAGGGAGGGAGAAAACACGCTCGAGTAGGTTAACATCACCCCCGAGCCCAGCTGGGTGACGTGGGTTTGTGTCAACCACCACTTGACATGGTTTCCGGATCCCAACAATGAAATCTTCAACATCCCCGAGATCATGGCAAACGACACGACCTCATTATCATGCTTGCATCCCCTACTGAGTGCATGCATCACCATGTACTTTCCACATAACCATTTATCCCCTTCCCTAAGAACTTCCGCAACATCCAAAAAAAGGTCCAAGTCCTTGGAGACAGCCTCCTTCAAAGATAGCTTTCGGTTTTCTGTCTTGAGGTGTGTGCTTTGCATGTGTTCAAGTAGGCGGAAAAAACCCACAGACCTCGGTTTGCCATCTTTACATTCGTGGAAAAATTTGAAAGGGCAGGTCCTTAAACCACTAGCAGAGCCCTGCATAGGGCCCACTGACTTAACGTTCCGACCCCCTTTCGTAGGAGCCATGCGCGTATGTTAATTGCCACCAAAGAAAAAATACAGTAATGGTACACCAAACTCGAGATGAGTTGTTGGGGGTAGAAAACCAGTAAAATTCTATATAAGACGAAGGAGGGCAGCAACCGCGGGTTGCCCACCCTCTAAATGGTACCTCACATAACCCCTTACCCCATGGCGGATAGTTAAAGATTATCACAATCGAATCTGAATTACAAGATCAAATCGCCTTAACCAATTCCCACTTCACAAGAGTGCTAAAGAAACAAGTTTTTTAAAACCTTCACTTCATTGAGGCATTTGATCAAACACCTGGTGGGTCGACTTTTCTTACACAAAAGAACACTCGTACTATTGAGGAAAATCACCATCATCCATCTGGCTATTGATGAGCAATTTTGCTGCCTTGTGTCGACTTTTCTGTGAGATGTTGTAGTTTATGCATTAGAAGTTGTAATAGTGTTGAATAGGAGGAATGCAGCAGGAGGCAGGCAGGCAGGCAGAGTGTAGTTAATCTGAAGTTGCTGGTCTTTTTGATTCGAGTAGATCTTAACCGAAGAAGAAGAGGATCAGATTTGTTGTTGATTGTTGGTATCAAGTTGCAGGTTTTTTTTTTTTTTGAATGTAGAAGAAGACTGCATTATTTGGATACTTGCGACAGTTTGGTTTTAGAGGCTACATGTGTTCATCGAAAAAGGAGTTTGTGAAAGAAAAAATAAGAACCAGAAGTGTGGAACAACAAGACAAAGAGCAGCAGCACATTCACTGTTTTTCTACTCTGTAATCTTGAATTAAAAAAGTTAAAAGAAATCTTGTGAAATCTAAGACAATTTAGAAGATTTATTTTTGCAAGAAGCAGGCAAAGACAACATAAAAGAAGAAAACGATTTACAAATTATACTTATTCTAAAAAATGTTACCCACTTTTTAAGAATACTACAAAAAGGTAGCTTATTTTAAGAATTTGTTTAAGAGCGTAAATTGAAAAAGATGATAACCAGTTTTAATAAGGTTTTTTTTACTGAAAAAAGAACCTCAATATTGAATGACATGTAACATTTGATGTGTAAGGTTTACAAATGAGTTATGGTTTACTCAAATCATTAGCATTACAAATGATTTGTGATTTTATTTTACCCATCTTACTTTATCCTAAGAGTATGGAACGATTAAAACTTTGAAATATCAAATTCATAAGTAAAACAAAACCTTTGTTTACAAGATGACCGTTATTCACATAACCCTCTCTACAAAAACATAGGCACCCAAACAATAGAAACTTACTCAAAAGTCAAAACATATATACAAGAAATAAAAGCAACACTTTTCCCTGTAGATTTGAATATGGACCTATTTTAATAACAAAGAAAAACAAATGATTTAACATTTTGTATAACATCACACGATGTGGCCGTCGAAAAGTGGCGAGGTGATCCTTTCATGTCAGGAACACCACCCCTTATGTTGGCGTGGACATGTCGTGGTGGTGAGGGCGGGGAGTTTTTCACCGGCGTGGGGGGCATTTGGGTTGTGAGGTGGAGGCTCTTGATTTGTGGGTGAATTTTAGGTGTGTTTGAATTGGTTGATGTTTGTTTATTTTTTGTAAAAACGCCACTAATCACGCGCTCCCACTTCTCCCTTTTTGCACCACGCCACTTTTTAACGTGTGCTAACATGACAACCACATGTCGAATAAAGCCATTCTTTCATGTCTTTCCCCACTCCACTCCGTATAGTCTAACCTTCTCCACCATAACTTATTTACTTGAGAAATAAGCTTCTTTCCTAGATCTACAAAGGCACCAACACACGATAATCAAGATGCTATGCATAGCCTCCTTTTGTCAATCCACAATGTTTAGATAGTTGTGCATCTCTAAAAGATCTCTAACCGAAAAACACAAATATAAGAGATACCACACCAATTATTAATGCTTTATCAAACAACCGAGGCCACATAGCAATATGTGAAAAGACGATCCGTCGTCTCCAAAGCAAGTCGCAGAGCACACATTTTTGAGAAGCAACCCGAATTTTCCTTTAACCCATAAACTATAGCTTATTTATGCTTATAAATTTGTTTTGAAATGTTGGTCCAGTGGTCAAAAGGTATGCCCTCCCTAGGGGATATGCAAGTTCGATTCTCATTTGAGCCATTTTTGAGAGACATGTGGGTAAAGGAATGAATCAGGGCTTTAATATCGGATCTGAACCTGATGGGGGCAAAGGTTTACAAATTTCATATGGTTCCCGTGCATCAGGGGGCACGATCTCATGACCTTCAAGGAGTCGATCTTAAATATAGCCCTGAATGAAATGGGTTTACACGTGAGATTGTTTACCGTTCAAAAAAATTATCCTTGTACATTTAACGCGTAATATATTATTAAATTTGCCACGTCATATATTACCATAAATACAAATTATGACAAGTTATTACCTTTTGTAAAACAATTAAATCAATGTTACTTTTTCTTACCATAAATACAAATTATGACAAGTTGTTACCTTTTGTAAACAATTAAATCAATATTACTTTTTCTTATATAAAATGGAAGGAGGTTTCTGTGGGGCCCACCACCACATGCGACTCCGGATTCATGGTTTGGGTCCCATGTGACTTGTAATTCATAGACAAACTACATATGCCCTTCACTTTCATCATTCTGTATTGTTCATAACTCGAGGCCAAATATTGAAATGCTTCTTCATGGTAACTGTTAAAATAATAATAAGAGTTAAATGCTTGGTTGGTCCCTGTGGTTTGCAAATCTTGCAGACTTGGTCCCAGTGGTTCACTAATTACACACTTGGTCCCAGTAGTAGTTTCAAATTTTGCACTCGGGTGGTCCTTACCACTAACCTTTGTTAGATTTCTCAGTTAAGTATACATAAAATGTCTATTATACCCCTCGTCTTCTTCATCCTTTCTATCTCTCTGAATAAAAAGCCTTGTCAACCACCTGCAACTACTCTGCTACCACCACCCTCACCCTCGCCGCCTTTCACAAGCAATGGGGAAGATGAAGTGTGTGCGGCGGTGGTGGTATGGCGGTGAAAAAACTTGAATTTGAAGACTTGTGTTTGAACTTTATCTATCACACAGTGTGGTGCTTTTAATTTCCATCAACATCGTCTTGCGGTCTTCTAAATCTGTTTTCTTCAAAACCTCTTCATAAAGTCTCCACCGTAATCTCTCTCTCTCTCTCATTCCACTCTCCACCGTTCTCTTCAAAACCTCTTCATCATCATCTACATCGTCTTGCGGTCTTCTAAATCCGTTCAATTTCACGGGGACTTATCTTCTTCGTAAAATGGAGGTAACCTTCTTAACTGTTTTACTCTGTTAGTTCGGATTACTGTTTATTGAACCCAAAATCAAACAACTTGAATGATGCACTCAACCTGTTCGATGAAATGTCACAGAGACGCCCTCTTCCATCTGTTGTTCAGTTTAATCGGTTGTTGACTGTTGTTACTAAAATCAAACATTTTTATACCTCTCTTGATCTTTTCAACCAAATGTGTTCTCTTGGTGTTCCTATTAGTAATTATTCAATGAGCATTGCAATCAAGTGTTAATTTACGGTTTACGGTTTCTCTTGGTATTCCTTGTTCGTGAGGTACCATAGGTACAATTTACGTTTTCTTATCCACTGTTAATTTGAGGTACGATCCATAAACAACTGCTTCATAATTCTTTCCAAACAAAACCTTGTTCTCAAATCTTAAAGGTTCTGTCATCGCCAAATTTCGTTTCTGTCAAACCCTAATTCGCTCAAACTCACAAATTTCCTCATCAATTTTGCTCGTCACACAAACCACAACCTACAATTCATCCAGTTACTACCGATCAAGTCTTCAAAGGCTGCGAGGGTGAGGGTGGTGGTAGCAGAGTAGTTGCAGGTGGTTGACAGGGCTTTTTATTCAGAGAGATAGAAAGGATGAAGAAGACGAGGGGTATAATAGACATTTTATGTATACTTAACTGAGAAATCTAACAAAGGTTAGTGGTAAGGACCATCCAAGTGCAAAATTTGAAACTACTGGGACCAAGTGTGTAATTAGTGAACCACTGGGACCAAGTCTGCAAGATTTGCAAACCACAGGACCAACCAAGCATTTAACTCTAATAATAATTTTACTAGTTACCGTCTCATGTTGTGCACATAGTATACACGGTTGTCGGTTGGGACATACATTTGTAATTCCATTCTCATATATATTATTATGTAGCGTCTTGTATCAATTAGTTATGGATTTATTTATTAGCTGTCAGATATCTAATGTACTCATGACTGTTAGATACACTAATTAGTCGATTGAAAATTTTTCAGTGGAAATTCATCTGTACTTTTTGCTATTCTAACTTTTATATAATGTTATCACACAAAATTTTAAAAATAAGTGGGTTAGTAGCTTAAGGACAATGAAAAAAATGTTTATGGGTAATATTTGAGTAAAAAGGATATGTATTTTTGGGTTATCGTGTTTGGTACCACATAATACCATATTCGTCTCATACCTGCAAAAGTTTTTAAAAGTATTAACATATATAGATACTTGTCCTTGATATAATAGGTTTCAGGTTCAGTTGCTAAAAAATGTGTTTTCATTGATATAGTGTAATATACGAAATCTATATGAACTATTTATGATATTTTAGTTAAATACTTATAAACTATATTTTCTAATTTTACTATTCACATCAAAATTTCTATTACAGTGTATCATGGTCCAAAAATTAATATACTCACAATTACACAAACAGCCATGATAAGATCGGGGGTGAGGGCACGAGAACCACCTCGGGGAGGCAATGTGGCGGGTGACCCTGACGGGGTGTGGATTTCAGTAACTTCGAGGCCTCATCCTCGTCTGCCCCGATGATTGTTGTTGGTGATGTTTGCTGATGTTGTCTGTTGATTGGAAGGGAAGATGATGGGGGGTGAAAGGGAACCATACCCTTTGATGGGGAAGTGGAAGGAGGAGATGGTGATGTAGAGGTGAGGTGGATGTTGGGGAAGTCCTCCCACACCCCACAGTCTAAAGAAATCGTTGTGAACGAGATAAACTTTGATGCGGAAAGCAAAATTATTAACAAAAATAGTTCGTAGGTATTTAACTAAAATTATATGGTTATGTAAGTTAATAAAAATAATGTGGTTTTAATCGGTTTATTTTTATCTAAGCTTGGGTGTATGATACAACCGTATTCACTATCCACATATATGTACTAGAAAAATTTACACAAAATATATATTAACATCTTAATTGAGATAAATATCAGTGTACAGTTTGATGAGTGTCATTTTCCTAGAGGCAAAGACAGTAGGATGCATTACAAGTAGGATCTGAACATAAATAAATAGTGTTTAAATTGTCCTTCAATACATCAATCTTCTGTTGCAATCGTAGTTTTTGACACAACAAATGGAGCCTCAGTAGCAAATATACAGACTGAAGTAGTTGGTAACTGAAGATATCCATGGGTGCAATGTTTCACATGCGATTCGTGAATCTTGTTGGATGATAACAAACTCGAACACTACAAATCAGAATCAAATGAGTATGTTTCATGTGTCGCGTCCTAATTTATTCCACTTTCTTTTTCATTCGCGCATTTCCAAACATTTCAGGCATTTCATTAACCAATTTGTGGGCATACTCAACTTGTGTGATGTTAAAGCAACAAGAGTATGGTAGGGGGAAGGTCCAGGATCAACTCTCAAAGGTAGCTCCTTGGTCGGACACCTTTACGTGTTGTAGAGAAAGGTCTAATTAATTTGACCTGTTTTGTTCAAGTTCCAAGGTTGTACAGTAACCTTAGCTTCCAGTCACCAGTTGTTGGTGTATCAGCTTCTAGTCGGGAGCTCCCAGCTCCTGACTTACAGCTTCTTTCTTTGGTTTATGTTTTTAGCATTCTTTATTATTTTCTCGTGAATGTTGTTGACTTTGAGTTTGCTGACAGGGATCTCCGGGTACCCACATCATCAGCCCCCCAGTTATGAGTATCGGTATTATAAATAACGGTGCTTATGACTAAGTCTAGGGGTTTTTGTTTTTCCATCTTTTTCTTAAAAGCCTTTAGCTGCCTTGTTATGCTTCTTGGTGTGTTAGATAAAATATACGTAATTTCTGGCGAGCGAAAAGGAGTTTATTTTATCGAACGGGTGAACTAGAAGCATTAGGCTTTTTATTTTTATGGTCATGGGCTTTTCTTTGGAAGGTATTGGTCTACCCTTGGCCTTTTATTTTAAATCCCTTTGCAATTTTCTCATGTGCCTTTTACAATTAAAGCCCACTTATCCACTTGTGTATCTAGACGGCCTGGAAGTGATTGATGGGACACTGTCGTAGGGTGGCCTTCGAGTAACCCTCCATGTCACACCCCGTATTTTCATTCAAACACCGGTGGGCCCGGATGGGGAATATCATGACGTAAAGTTGATATCATCATAGTCAATTAAACACCGCACAACGTAAGTCTTGGATTTAAGTTACTATTACAAACCGAATGTTCGAAATACAAAATGATATACAGGCTCGTAATAGAAGATCCACAGGCGGATCATAAATTGTACAAAGAAAGAATGTAAAACAGACTTTAAGCAGATCTAGGATGTGCAAGATCCTCTTATCACTACCGAGCACTTCCAGCCTATTTTTCGTATTGTACCTACAAGCTTAGTCTTTTGAAAATACGTCAGCTTTCGCTGGTAAATACACCCAACTGACTCATTTTGAAAACATTCAAAATATGTTTTAAGTGCGTATCAGCACGAAATCTTTTATAACTTGGGAAAGTTGACCGTCCAACCTTGTTAACATATTTACATGTTTGTCCATAGATACAGGGTCCGGTGCGGAGACCAAGAAATGATTAACGTACACACCACTTTGGACTCACGAAGGAGTCAATTCTTCCCAACCTTATGGGCAATGCATTTTGAGCGTCTATCGGGTGTATGCCTACACCCGCGCTAAGGTCGTGGCCATTATCTAATTGTAATGAGCCGAGGATATCCAGGACACGGTAGTTAACCCTCGATGTTTAAGTTATCAACAAAACTGATTAAAATAAAATATGCGGATTTACTTACAATCCGGCATTCGATTGATCCATTTCCGACCAAGCGGTAATAAATATACCGTAATCCAAGCCCGTATAGAGGAAATAAGTCGAGAGTATTTACCTGAGCTATTCGTCGTTTAAACGCAAGATTTATTAACTCAGTCGTACACAAAAGTACTAAGTGCAGATAACATTTACCGGCAAGTCTCTAGTCTGGATTATGGCATAAGCTAACCAATTAAATACTAACGGTCTTATTTAAGTCATAGACTTAGACCGACTAGCGTACTTGATCAAAACGTATAACGCTAGATTAAACGATGATTGGATAGAATATATTTTAATCCCAACAAGTACCTTGACTTGTGTAATATGGATAAACTATAAACATTCTGGATTTTGAGACTTAAATGACAAGTTTAGACCCGTTTCGGTTAATTTTCGTAAACTAGTTACATATGCTTAACCGTACGCATATCAGCGACATCGGATTACCAGATAAGTCATGGATAAGTTTTATATGCCATTATACTTTAAATAAGTTGTAATATCAGTAGGATATCAACTTTTATGCCTGTTATGGTTTTAAAGTGAAACTATGCCTTGTAAGGGCGTTTCGGTAATTTCATACCGTATAAAAGGAACTATAATATAATTTAATGTTATAACTATAAGCATTCTGGAAAATAACTTATTTATGATATAATTTCAGTAGGATACTAATTATATGTGTAATTTATCTTTTATGACGAAACCATGCACCAAAGGGGCATTTTGGTTATTTTACACATAGTTTATAAATTATTTAGGATTCAAAGTTTGTATCATGTACCTATTGTAAAAATATTTAAAATAAGTTTTAAAATCAATAGGTAACAACTCTTGGTTAATAAATATGGTTTAAAACCATATTATGTGTCGAAATGGCGTTTATGTCGTAAAATGATGATTTATGCGATGTTAATGAAAATTGATGTTAAGGTCAGGTTAACATGTCTTAGATATGTTATTTGATATAACATATCAATAGGTAAAAGATTTACTTTAAAAAGATGTGATTAAAACCATTTTATAAGCCACAAAGGCCTTATCGTCATTTATCGACATAATACAATGACTTGTTTATAAACTCAGTTTATAATCTGATTTGACATCCCAAATAATCATACTTATAATATTACATCAGTAGGAAACTCATTTCAAGTTCATTATCATTTAACCCTCTTTTTATGCAAAAAAGGGCATTTTAGTCAAAATGGCATAATTACGGAACTTGTGCATAAACTCAGATTCTGATTATGATCATGTAATATAACCTCAGAGGGTTATACTATATTATATTACGATCATAATACAACTTTATATCAGTATCTAACTAATCTAAATCGGGTCAGAATCAAAAGTCAAAGCAGAAGTCAAACTTCGCGACTTTCGGTTGCGAACCGACCCTAGAACTGAAATTGACTAGCCGAGCATGTTCTTACATGTTCTAATAATTATTACCAACTTGTTTAAGTGTCAAAACAGGTTTCATAATATATACAAGATCAATTTATGATTTTTTCTGAAAAAATGACCTGTTTGACTTTTTAATATCATAACTTTGACCCATCAATTGGTCTAGCAAACGTGATCTTCAGGAGTTGCCCTTTATAGGGACTAACACCTACCTTATTACGATCACTTAGCCATGTTCATTATGAACAATGGCTGGACCATAATGGTCTTAACCGAAAGTCAAAGCGTTTTCCGTAAAACGCTTGACTTTTGGCTATAAAAGCCTATAAACAAAAATGTAAGAGCAAGGAACACTTACAAGAGGTTCCTAGAATGCAATAGAACTAACTTGGATGCTCCTTTCAGTTAGGAACTTCCGGAGGAGGGATATAGAGTTGTGAATGAGAAAGGTGCAAGTTCAAATGGTGAACCTTGGCACCTATTTATAGTTAGAGAGCTTGAAGGAGGTGATGTCAGGTGTTAAGGGGGTGTAAGAGGAAGCTTACAAGTGTCCTAAAACGTGGCATAGCAGTTTGGAAGACCATGGTTTCGAATCAAATGGTTTTTGGCAATTTGTGTGGAGGCCAAGCAAATTTTCTGCAGACACAGGCCTCTCGCGCCCCGCAAGCGCCCCATGGTCAGTTTCAAAGTTTGACACTTTTAGCCCCTCAACTTATTAAACCCTCTTAAACCTTCCAAAAACACCTTTTTAGCACTTTTAGCCCTCCGTAGCCAATACTTGGTGTACCCAGGATTATGCCCAGACATTGTCGAGCTCTCAGTTCGTTAAAAGGTCACTCAGAAATATAAATTAACATGTTGACACTTTTAACCCCTCCATTATCCAACTTTCACATTTTACAGAATTAACCTCTCTCGTCCAACAACGGGCACGCATGAGAGTTAGGACTTCGTAAAGGATCACTAAGAGGCCCACTATAAGCATGTTGACTCCGATGTCACTCAGATGCTGGGCATGTTGACATATCAGTCACTCAGAGGCTGTTGTTTTAAGCATGTTGACATATCAGTCACTCAGAGGCTTACGTTTACGCATGTTGACATCAGACATTCACTCAGAGGCTCAGTTTGAGCATGTTGACACCTTTAGTCCTTATTAGTCTTTAATAGACTTAAAAAAATACAACATGTGTCACTATACTATTGGACACGATTTTATGAGGTGTTACACTCCACCTGTCTGATTTATTTGGGATTTGAAATTTTTGAACTTTATAATCTTTGTTAACCGCTCAAATCCCTCTTCAACTTCTCCCTTTTGCTTTGCACTCTCTTTTTTATCCGACGGTTTTTTCGGTGACATTTTCCGGTGGTTTACCTTTATAAACTCGGTAAGTTGTTCTTTCTCTTCTTACTTTTCAAATGGGGTCTAATAAGAATGATATGCTTGTCCAATTTTCAAAACTTACTGAATCGAAGATCGATCAGTTCTATGTGGATCATGGTATTGATCCTTCCCTTGAAACTCAGGTTCCGGGGGAAAGGACTGCAAATCAATGTTCGTAGGGTTTTCTTGTGTTTTATACCCGAGATCTTGACCAACCAAACTACCGCCTTCCTTTGGGTCAGCTAGCCCTTGTTGGTGTTGCTCGTATAATGCATTTTAAATTCTTTGTCGTGCACTGAGTTATGAACCCTCATTGTTGATGTTCCGTCGCTTTTTCCAGCTTGCCCGGAATGGCGATTGATTTACTATTGAGAAAAATCAGTGCGAGGCTCCCCTTTTCCACAACTGTTGGTCATACTTATGCTTGGAAAAATCAGTTTTTTTCTGATCGGTTGCTTCCTTTCACTGTTGTTCCTCATAAGTTTTCTGAGGGTTTGAATAAAAAGGAGTCGGAAGTCCATGAACTTGAACGGGATTACATCTCAGGCTCCGTGCTTACCGTACAAAGTTAAGGGCTTATCCGGGGGAGATTCTTACTGTGTTGGGTATTAGTCAAGATTGGGTTGATTCTGGTTTTGAGCCAATTTTTTTTTTTGTTAATTAAAAGGGTATGTATTTTTGCGATTCTCGTGTTTTGGTATATTTTCCAAATTCTCCTTATCTATTATGTTTGTTTATCTTGCAGAGATGAGTGCTTTGGACTTTATTCTATTGAGTGATCTGTCTGGTGTAGAGATTGAGCAGAGGGAAATTTCTGAAGGTGGTCCCTCCATAGTTCGTCGTACTGAGCATGTTAGAACTGCTGGGGATTTGGAGAGTGTCCCTGTCCAGCCCATCATGGATGGTTCTTCTGCCAAGAAGCTACCTGCTCCGATTCGAAGGTCTACTAGGGGAACTTCTTCTCCTAATTTTGCTCCTCAATCTTCTGACCCTATCTCGGTTGAGAGCAATGATGAAGATGATGTTAGTGTAATTGTTTCTGTAACTGGAGTGAAGCTTATTAAGAATGAGGTTCCGGAAGCTTCTAGTGGGGCAGGTGATGTTCCTGGTCAGAAGATAGTTGTTGTTTTGAAGAAGTTGAATGAAACTAAGAAGAATGTTCCAGAGAAGTCTGCTCCGGTTTCGAGTGGTGCGAAGGCACCGAAGCTTGTTTTGAAGAAGAAGGTTGAAGGAAGTTCCTCTAAGCCTACTTCCCCTAAGGGAGGTTGAAGAAACACTAGTCAAAGTAGGGGTATCCAGAGATATCTTTGGTTATGGCTCAGAGTCTCTGCATAAAAGGTTATCTCTCGTTTGCTTGTCGGAATGATCTTGCCTCAAGCTCACTGCAAAACTAGAAACGTCGTTAGCCTCGTCATGGGAGAAAGGGGGAGGGTTTTCTCCGTGACCACACTCTGGCATGAGAATAAGTATATGGGATTGCAAAGTAATAAGCAAGTAATTAGTGAGTGAGCTCAAAAACATTGTGTAGTAATGTTGATGATCTACCTTGTGGTGTGATCCTTATTTTATAGCCGAAGAGAGGTGTGTTGGAGATGGGGTGATGGGCCTTGGGCCTGGAACCGATAACCAGGAATATCCGTTCTGTCTCCTCTGCGACGACCGTTAGTGGTCTTTGGCAGGAGGTGCGCTTAGCACATGGTGAATGGAGCCATGTGTCCTGGCAGTTGTCCTTGTTGTCGGACCTGTCATCAGCCGGTAGTGGAGATCGTGTGACAGTCGTTGGCGTAAGTTGGTTGGTGCCACGTGTACATCCTTGCGTACAGTCTGTCCTTGCATGACTATTCATCATGCGTCATGGTCTGGCACAACCTGCCGAGCGGTTATTGGGTCACAGCTCTGCCACTTTGTACCCTTGTACTTGGTCAAAGCCTCTTTGCGCTTCTCCCTTCCGTGTGGCCTTATCAGTGCTTTTTGGCCGGCGCGGAATTGTAGGGATCAAGTCCTTTTGTTCTAAAGACTGAGTTGCTCTCGTTTGTCTTGGCCTTGTGCAAGGTTTCGGGACTGCGTGGCTAGAGGTTTGTTCAATCTGCGCAGGGTCAGGGACCTGCGCTTCCAGGTTTAACTTGCCGTTGCGTAGGGTGTGCAAGGTTTGTTAGGAAACCTGTTGGTTTCAATGTTTGTGTACCATTACGCGTAGCGCACAAGGTTATTTCAGTGACCTATTATCATTATGAGGGTATGGTACCTTGCGCAGGCGCAAAGTTTTTAGGACCATACCCCTCCAGAGGTACTTCTAGAAAAGTTGAGAAGGAATCTGTTTCGTCTTTGGTTATTAAAGAAGGAGAGAAAGAGAAGGTGGTTGTTGAGGATAGGGAGAAGGAGAAAGCGAAGGAGAAGGTTGAGATTGTTGTAAAAGAGAGTGTGGAGGTTGACAAAGGGAAGGGGCCTATTAAGGCTATTTCACCTATTTTTTTGCCTGAGTGGAAGGTTCGCTCTTCTGACACTACCAAAAGTAGTCTGTTTGTCACGATATGTTGAAAAATGGCTACTCCTGCTGAGAAGGAATCCTTGTCAAAGTTGTCTGATGCAGATGCTGCTTATCGAGTCATTACTCAAGCTGTTTGCCTGCTTACTTCTCATCCTGATAGCATTAAGCGTTGGGCTGCATCTGTTAACAAAAGTGATAAGCTTGCTGCTGCTTTGCAGAAGAAGGAAGCAAAGCTTAAGAATTCTCAAAAGGATCTAGCAGCATTTCAAGTTAAGGTAACCGAACTTGAAGGTCAATTGCTATTTTCCCAGGCCAAGATGGACGAGGAAATGAGGAAAGTTGAAGTTTATGTTGGGCGGTTATCTGATTTTAATAGCCAGCTTGCCAAGGAAAGAGCCGAGTTTGGGATTGAAAGGGCTAATTAAGCAGGAGCGTGTTGCCGATGAAGCAGTTACGGAAGAGCTGAGGCAATAAGTGAAGCAATTGAGATAAGATAGGAAATGGTTGATTGGATTTGGCATTCGCCGTTTTGTGACATACCTCCTCCACAGTCAAGAATTTAACCTTCATCTTGTAGGTATATATTCTAAGGCCATGGCTCATGGCCGCCATGCAGGTCTTCTGGAAGGAGTTGATGCTGCCTCCCGGGGGAAGCTGTGGATAAGCTTCCTGCCTTAAAGCCAGATTCTCTTTCTGACTTTGTGGGTGTCGTGAAGAAGATGGAGGATCTATCTTATCCTTACGTGGAGGCTTTGTCCCAGATGGTTGATTGTCCTATAGCTGAGTTGGAAGCTTTGGAGCCGGAACGTCTGAACAAGGAGCTTTGTAAGCAGTTACTTCTGTTGCTTCTGTTAAGTGAGCCTTGTTTAAGACCAACGATAGGAAGGTGGGGGTGCTGGCCCTTCTTCAAAGAAGTTAAAGGTAACCCCGGAGCCTGAGCCGGTTTCTTCTATGTCTATTCCTATCGATTGTAACATTTGTCGTAAAACGGGTTCTAAAACCCGCTCCGTGCTGTAAATGCAAGTTATGATGATTGAAACGCATTTATGTTAAGCATTAAAATCTTGTTATTAGTAATAAATAATAATAATAATAATAATAATAATAATAAAGTTTAAGTTAAAAAATAATAAAATAGAGTTAAAATAATAAATTAAAAAACTAATAAGAATATTAATAAATAAAACTGAAATTAATAATAAAATAGATAAATATAAAGGGTGACCGGGTTTCGAACCCGGGTCTGCAAGGAATTAATACACACAACACACCACTAAGCTACACGCACATATCTGAAATTATTTGGAAACAAATAACTTTTATACTAAAACAAATCAATAAACCAGTTCAAAATTACCCGCTCAACTCTAACATCTGTAACATACAATTTCCCATTTAATTCCTGTTTTCCTTCAATTAAACCAGAGAAACTGATTTCCCAATCATGTGTTAATACCTAATCATGGGTAATTCGGTTACACACAAATATTCGACCATAAATCCTTTGACCAAAACTGGTGAAACAGAAATCAAGTTGAACTCACACCTTCAAATATAAATAGTGATCCAGTAGCCATTCAGAACTCGCTCACTCACTCAAACTCACTCTATACTATCGAACAAATCTCTCTATTTGATTTTTGTATCGCCGGAAAACTTCTCCAACGCCAGAATCATCACCGGAAGAGTTTCATTCACAATTGATCGGTATAATCAGTTAATCTTGTGTTTTTTATGCATTTTATTCTATTTCAGTAAAGAATTATGCTAGTTTAATAAACTAGCAGTCGGGTATAAGTTCTGGGTTTTAAAAAAAATGAAGAAGATGAAGTTTATATAATGTATAAGTATAATTAAAATGAGTGTTTTTTTCAGGTTATACACACAGTCCAGCGGTGGACTGTGTGCAAAACTAAACATATGGTTCGGGTTCGAGTCTCAGATACGGTCCGATTTCCTTAATTAAACCCAACGTTTTTTACTACTTATATATAACATGATTCAGTAAGCGTATAAGTTTAATTGAAAACCTATAATCAACGGGTTAGACACACAGCCCAACTGGTTAGGCTGTGTGCACACGAAACTTATGACGCGGGTTTGAGCCGGTCCCGTAACCGGTTTTGAAAGTTTAAAATCTTTTTAGTTAAAAACAAAATAAAGTATAACTCAGTTAGTATATATAGTTAATAAAAATCAAGTTTATATCGGGTTAAACACGTAGCTCAGTTGGTAGAGTTGCGTGCACGTATACGGGAGGTCACGAGTTCGATCCTTACACGATGACAATAATACACGCGGTCCGATCGTTGACCAGGTCAAACCCGAAAAATGACAAAAAATTTTATACCTATATCTTTTATTTTTGTATTCAAAAACCCTTAAAAATACCTTAAAAAATAAGACTTTTTAAGTTTTAAATTTATAATAAATGTTATACAAATAGACTTTAAAATCTAATAAAAGGCATTAATTTGAAACACTAATTCCAAATAAGGGTTATATATTTATCGAATTATTACGTGATTATTTTGGTTAGTTTTCTCGTCGGTTGAAATCTTAAATCGTGCGCATTCGTCGTCAATTCAAGAAACGCACCCACAGTGAGTGAATTCTTACAAACTTCCCTTTTTTATTTATGTTTTGGGGTGTATTATGTGTCGTTTTATTTAATTAATTTATTCAAACACTTGTGCTATTACCATTATGTGAACTAACACGATACGTGATATTCTTTTATAGCTATTTGTGGTTATACTTTCTCATTTCAGTCAAGCTGTCACATTAGGCCCATCAGTTCCTCGTTGGATACGAGTAGAGCATCGCGTTGCCTAATCAGATCGGTTCCGTTTTGTTGAGCCTTGATCTCAAAGCTCTTCATTTAGTTTCTCATTTCAGTCATGCATTCACAACAGGCCCATCAGTTCCCTGTATAGACGGGTAGAGCATCGCGTGCCTCATCAGATCGGCTCCGTTTGATTGAGCATTGATCTCACAGTTCATCATTTATCATGCTCATGTGTACATAGCTAGATGCTGATGTGGTTTGTGAATAGTTTACATATACGTTTGCTCATATTTGGTTTATGCACATTTTGCTAAACTAATCAACATATCTTTTCTTTCAAATATTTAAATGGAATTCAATCGCCAACTTTTGTTGACCCAAACCTCTATTTTACACATGATACAGGTGAACAGGTTGAACATGGAACACATAGGATTGGGCCTTAGAAGATAAATAAAGCATTATTTGAATGTCTTGTTAGAACATTTGATGTTTGTATGTTTGAGTGTTTGATGAAATTTTTCCTTCTAAATTGAAATAATAAATATGAAACATTATTATAGTAAATGTCATAAGCTTTGATGAAAACCCAATCATGCCCCGACTACCATTTCCGCGGCGGGTCAGGGTGTGACAGATTGATATCAGAGCTTTTAACTATAGGGATATAGGATAGGTTATTAGACCCTTAGAGCCTATACTATAGTCGATTAGATTTTGATTGCTTACGTGTTAATTGGTTACATGCAAACTCATGATATTTACTTGTTTTACATTTAGATCACACACAAATGCATGCAAGCACGCCCCTACTGTATAATTAGTGTGATATTCAATATACATTTGTTAACATAACATGCTTACATATACGCATCACGCACGTTTCAATTCTCACATATTTAAACATTTTCATACTTCTTTTCTCAAAGTTTTGTGATATTTTCAATTTTCAATCTCATCAAAGTGAGTTCTACGACGGGCATGTAGTAACTGGAAGGGTATAAGTACCGGCAGTCGAAAAGCCCTGTCTAGATTGGCATTCGTATAAATCCAAAATAACGGATCAGTTTGCCTACCTGGGGACTAACGATGAGTGTACGAAGGACCTATTAGGCCAAAGACTGCCACACCAAACGTCGTGTGAACTAACCCCACTTTAAGTTATCACTGTGTCTACACCAGGACACCTTCTGACCTCATATTTTGCAATCATATTTTATGATTTTCATTCGAGTGGTGCGAGTGTTAAACATGCCAAAACCAATGTGAACCCTACAAAGCCCAGTAGTCATGGGGGCCCACATGACTACCTAGGCCAAGCATGGGGGACATATGGAAGGGCCCAAACATGAGCAAGGCCCAAGACATCCTATCGATGTAGTGAATTTATTTTTCTCATTTGTTTGTGGATGTTAATTTCTAAATACGATACATGACACCTAAAACGCCAAACTCATCATCTCGTTACGTATTTCCTGTAAGATTTCTGCTAGGCATCCTCGTAGAGGTAGGAGATCAGGAAAATCCGGCGAGCGCATGGCTGCTCAAATAGCCCAACAAATGGCCGCTGTGATTCCCGATATTATAATTCAAGTTCAACAAGCTCTCACCGCTAACCCTGTCAACCCAATCAACCAAGGGGAGGAAAATGCTACCGACCCTCCCACTAACACCACCAAGTGCACCTACAAGCACTTCAACTCATGTGACCCTCCAAATATGGGGGAACTGAAGGGGTCACTGCTCTTCTTCGATGGTTTGAAGAGATGGAGAGTACCTTTCTCCATTGTGACTGTCCCAACGACCGTAAAGTTTGTTATGCTACGGTCGCCTTTTTTGGGGTAGCATTCACTTGGTGGAATACCGAAAAAGGCAGAAGAGGCGCCGAAGTCCGCAGTAGCCCTAACTTGGGAAGAACTTCGAGAACTCATGACAATACGCTTCTACCCAATAAGTGAAATTAAAAATCTAGAGGGTGAGTTCTATTTCTTGAAGCAAAAAGAGGGAGATCACATAACCTACAACAAGAGGTTCCTTGAGTTGAATCAAATGGTTCCCAATTTGTTCACCCCTCTCTACATTTGATCGAGCACTACATTCGGGTCTTCCTCCGAAGATTCAGGATCCTGTGATGAGTACCGTGCCTACAACCTTGGAAGTAGCAATGGAGCTAGCTACTGAACTCACCGAAAATCATATCAGGAATGGGGATTTCAAGGACGAGACAAAGAAAGATGCAAGTAGCAAAACATCAACGAAACCTCTAACCCAACTCAAGTCGAATCCTCTTCCCAATTCACTGCCAAGAGAAAGCGAAACGAGAAAAATTTTGTTGTCACTCAAACCAGTCAACCAACTCCACAAACCGTATCCCTCCAAGCTATCCCAATCACCCAAGTGGCACCCAACCCAGTATACCGAAACAAGAAACCTTACACTAGTCCTCACCCTCAATGCAACACCTGCCATTATCACCATCAACCCACCATACCCTGCCGAATGTGCGCCAAATATGGGTGTTATGGTCATTTGAGTAACACTTGTCGTACCCCTCAAAACCAAGCTCCACCCCTACTCAAAATATGATTCAACCCTATCAACAACCTCAATATCCCATGGTCCCATATGTTTGATCTTGCTTTAATTGTGGAGACCCTACCCACTTTAGAAATACGTGCCCTAGGTTGGTTAATATCATTAACGCTCAAGCTCCAAGCGAACCCAGTTAACCAAGCAAACCAGGCAAACCAGCACCCCCACCATCAAGAGGAAGAGCTTACAACATCAACGCGAACCCAATTGAGGTCAACCACGGTGCAAACGAGCAACCCAACTAGTCTTCCATTCAACGAAACAAGGCTCCGCTCCAACCGTTTATTCTTAATGTTTTCTATCAATTTATTCCTTGTCTAATTATTCAAGATGTCTTTGTTTTTCAATCTGGGATTTATGTATTAAAAATTTTAATGCCAATAACGCAATTTATATCACGTTATGACAAGTTGTTTTATTTTATGTTATCTATTCATCGATTTAAAATCCGTGTCATTGTCACAACGAACCTCGTCTCATCACGTAAAGAAGTTGGGTTGTGTCTCACTTTTTCATAGACTGACCACTTCATCATAACACACGAGAGAAGTACCACCGTCATTCGGTCTTGTATCCCTCAGATTTGAGACTCAAGCATTAGCTGTTGTGTTTGTATATGTTTTGTAGATTTTAGGACGAGTCACATAGAATTAATCGTGACTTACTGACAAAGCCAATGAAAATTTGACAAGGATATGGTGGATAGGCCGCTGGTACTTCCTATATATAAGTATTTTTGTCAAATGATCAAAAGCATTGTTAGGCGGTTACGAGAAGTTCCGTGTAGGTAGTGTAAATTTTAATTTGGATAACGACATGGTTGAAGATTTTGTTTTGTGATATAACTTTATCTTTTTGACGCATCGATTTTCTCAAAACTCTTAAGCATGAGATCATATCCAGTCAATCAACTCTGTGTATCAACGCTTCTCACCTCAGGCATCAAAAAGCGATTCCTGTAGCAGGGTATTCAACCCTTACTAGGAATGTTGCCGCCTCAATGAAAATCAAAAACTTCACACTCCCCTGGTTATGTAAGCGTCAAATCCAAACATCACACCTCCCTTTTCTGTTAAAAGATATTCAGATTTACGAATCTACGCATTTCGTAGAGCAACCTGTAGAACTCATGGACTTCGATAAGAAGCATTTAAGATGAAGTCGAATTTCGATAGTCAGAGTGCGTTGGGAGTCAAAACAAGGACCTGAGTTTACTTGGGAACGTGAAAAATACTTCTTTCAAGTTACACCTACTACTACTTAAATTTCGGGAAGAAATTTCTAAAAGTAGGGGATACTGTAACATTTGTCATAAAACGGGTTCTAAAACCCGCTCCGTTCTGTAAATGCAAGTTATGATGATTGAAACGCATTTATGTTAAGCATTGAAATCTTGTTATTAGCAATAAATAATAATAAAAAAGTTTAAGTTAAAAAAATAATAAAATAGAGTTAAAATAATAAATTTAAAAAAACTAATAAGACTATTAATAAATAAAACTGAAATTAATAAAAAAATAAATAAATATAAAGGGTGACCGGGTTTCGAACCCGGGCCTGCAAGGAATTAACACACACAACACACCACTAAGCTACACGCACATATCTAAAATTATTTGGAAACAAATAACTTTATACTAAAACAAATCAATAAACCAGTTCAAAATTACCCGCTCAACTCTAACGTCTGTAACATACAAATTCCCATTCAATTCTTGTTTTCCTTCAATTAAACCAGAGAAACTGATTTCCCAATCATGTGTTAATACCTAATCATGGGTAATTCGGTTACACACAAAATATTCGACCATAAATCCTTTGACCAAAACTGGCGAAACCGAAATCAAGTTTGAACTAACACCTTCAACTATAAATAGTGATCCAGTAGCCATTCAGAACTCGCTCACTCACTCAAACTCACTCTATACTCTCGAACAAATCTCTCTATTTGATTTTTGTATCACCGGAAAACTTCTCCAACGCCGGAATCATTACCGAAAGAGTTTCATTCACAGTTGACCGGTATAATCAGTTAATCTTGTGTTTTTTATGCATTTTATTCTATTTCAGTAAAGAATTATGCTAGTTTAATAAACTAGCAGTCGGGTATAAGTTCTGGGTTTTAAAAAAAATGAAGAAGATGAAGTTTATATAATGTATAAGTATAATTAAAATGAGTGTTTTTTTCAGGTTAGACACACAGTCCAGCGGTGGACTGTTTGCAAAACTAAACATATGGTTCCGGGTTCGAGTCTCAGATACGGTCCGATTTCCTTAATTAAACCCAACCTTTTTACTACTTATATATAACACGATTCAGTAAGTGTATAAATTTAATTAAAAACCTATAATCAACGGGTTAGACACACAGCCCAACTGGTTGGGTTGTGTGCACACGAAACTTATGACGCGGGTTCGAGCCGGTCCCGTAACCGGTTTTGAAAGTTTAAAATCTTTTTAGTTAAAAACAAAATAAAGTATAACTCAGTTAGTATATATAGTTAATAAAAATCAAGTTTATATCGGGTTAGATACATAGCTCAGTTGGTAGAGCTGCGTGCACGTATACGGGAGGTCACAAGTTCGATCCTCACACGATGACAATAATATACGCGGTCCGATCGTTGACCCGGTCAAACCCGGAAAAGGACAAAAAAATTTATACTTATTTCTTTTATTTTTTATTCAAAAACCCTTAAAAATTCCTTCAAAAATAAGACTTTTTAAGTTTTAAATTTAAAAAAATGCTATACAAATAGACTTTAAAATCTAATAAAAGGCACTAATTAGAAACACTAATTCCAAATAAGGGTTATATATTTATCGAATTATTACGTGATTATTTAGGTTAGTTTTCTCGTCGGTTGAAATCTTAAATCGTGCACATTCGTCGTCAATTCAAGAAATGCACCCACAGTGAGTGAATTCTTACAAACTTCCCCTTTTTATTCATGTTTTGAGGTGTATTATGTGTCGTTTTATTTAATTAATTTATTCAAACACTTGTGCTATTACCATTATGTGAACTAATGCGATACGTGATATTTTTTATAGCTATTTGTGGTTATACTTTCTCATTTCAGTCAAGCTGTCACATTAGGCCCATCAGTTCCTCGTTGGATACGAGTAGAGCATCGCGTTGCCTAATCAGATTGGTTCCGTTTTGTTGAGCCTTGATCTCATAGCTCATCATTTAGTTTCTCATTTCAGTCATGTATTCACAACAGGCCCATCGGTTCCCTGTATAGACGGGTAGACGGGTTAAAAGGATCATATCCAGACATGTCTGGATATGTAGGGATTGGGTTAGTGTAACCCGATGGTGGTGGTTGAACTGTAGGTGTGGGTGTTGGTGTTGGTTCAACCACAGGTGAGGTGTTGGTGTCCTCTTGAATCATGGGGTAGGAGTTTGCAAAAGTGGCAGCGATCCCGACCTTTGTCCGGCACGTACCGACATACGTGCTCCACGCTTCCTTCTTGGTGGTTCAGGTGGTGGTTGAGGTTGGTCTACTGGTTCCATGTGGACATCTTCTTGAACCGGGGGTCGTTGAGAGTGGTGAGAAGGAGTGTGGGCGAAGGTGAATTGAGTCCAGCATTGGTACCACTCATTAGGACCTTGGTAGGGAGATCCGACATACGAGTTTGAATCACTTGATATTTCAATGGGATGTATATTTGATCCCGACGGTGGCATCTCCGGGTCGGAGTCCTCGTCCATAGGTTGTGGCTGGTCCAACTGATTTTGATCGGCTGGAGGGGTGTTAAATGGTTGGGGTTAAATGTGAATGGGAATGGTGAGAATGGTGTGAGTGGTAGGAGTGGTAAGAATTTTGGGAATGTGAGGGCGAGTGTCTATTAGAGACAGAACGTCTCGCTGGTTGCCAAGGAGACAAATCTCCTGATTCTTGGTCAGCATCTGGATTATGAGGTTGAGGGGGAATACGCCTTGATGGTCCTCCCCTCATTGGACCTTTTCCTCTTCCACTTTTTCCTCTCACACGTGGCGGCATTTTCCTGTTTAAAATCAATTCAAAAACATACTAATAACTTAATAATGAAATGAGTAAATCCTAGGTCAATGCCTAGACTAGGAAGTCTAAGGAATGTGCACGTGTAAGTTTGAGATTAAACACAAGAAGGATAATGTTTAATTCTCTCAAACGTTGGCTCTGATACCAACCTGTCACACCCCGGATTTCCAACCCGAAATCCATACACCGGTGGGCCCGGGTGGGGAGTATTGTGACGTCAGTTGATAATCATCATAGTCAATTAAACACGGCACAACGGAAGTCTTGGAGTAAAATTACTATTACAAACCGAATGTTCGAAAATATAATATAATATACAAGCTTGTAATAGAAGATCACAGGCGGATCATTAAAATGTACAAGAAAGAATATAAAACAGACTTTAGGAAGATCTAAGGATTTGCAAGATCCTCTTATTCACTACCGAGCATCTTCAGGCCTATTTCGTATTATACCTGCAGTTTAGTCTTTGGACGATACGTTAGCTTACGGTAAATACACTCAACTGACTCATTTTGAAAACTTTAAAATGGTTTTAAGTGCAAAACGGCACAAAATCTTTTATTAACTTGGGAAAGTTGAAATTCAATCTTGTATCAGATTCACATGTTTGTCAATACATTCAGGGACCGGGACAGAAACCGAGACATGATTAAATACACACCACTCAGGACTCACAAAGGAGTCATCCCCAACGTCTTGGGCATATTACATATGAGCATCAAAGGGTGTATGCCTACACCCCGTGCTAAGGTCGTGGCCAATAACTAATGTATTGAGCCCAGGATATCCAGGACACGGTAATTTAACCCCGATGTTTAAGTTATCAAACAAAACTGATTAAACAAAATATGGGATTTACTAGCCATAAATGGGCATTCAATTGACCACATTTTGGACCAAGCGGTAATAATTTACCGTATCCCAATCCCATATAGGGAAAATAAGTCGAGAGTATTTACCTGAGCTAGTCTTCTTCTTCTATTTTTTTTATAACTCAGCCGTATACAAAAGTACCAAGTGCAGATAGCATTTACCGAGAAGGCTCTAGTCTGGATTATGGCATAAGCTAGCCAATTAAATACTAACGGTCTTATAAACCGAATAATGTACATGATCAATACGTATAACGCTTGATTAAACGATGATCGGATAGAATGTAGTTTAAACCCGACAAGTACTTGACTTGTATAATATGGGTAAACTATATACATTCTGGATTTTGAAACTTAAATGACAAGGTTAAACCGTTTCGGTTAATTTCCGAAAAAATAGCTACATATGCGTAACTGTGCGCATTTTAGCGATATCGGGTAACCGAATAAGTTATGGACAAGTTCTATATGTCATTATACTTTAAATAAGTTAAGATATCAGTAGGATATCAACTTGTATGCCCGTTAAGTTTTTAAAATGAAATTATGCCTCATAAGGGCATTTGGTAATTTTATACCGTAATAAAGGAACTTGAATATAATTTAAACTATAGTTATAAGTATTCTGGAAAAATACTTTATTTATGATATAATATCAGTAGGATGTCAATTATATGTGTAAATTATCTTTTATTTTACACAAAGTTTATAAAATATTTGGGATTCTGAGTTTATAACATGTACCTACTGTAAATATGTTTAAATAAGTTTTAAAATCAGTAGGTAACAAGTCTTGATCCATTAATATGGTTTAAAACCATACTATGCGCCTAAACGGCGCTTATGTTTATAAGCATGTTGATTCCGATGTCACTCAGAGGCTGGGCATGTTGACGTATCAGTCGCTATACTATTGGACACGATTTTTACAGGTGTTACATCGGCCCGGACCTTGTCCGGATTTTCCTTTATACTTTGCTTCCCCACTATGTGACCGAGGAACTCGCATTCTTCAAACGCAAAGGAACAATTATTTAGGTTTAATTTCATGTTGATTGCTTTGAGGTTGTGGAACGTTTCTTTGATATCTTGGAGCTTGTCTTCCTCCGTGTGACTTTTTATTACAAGATCATCGACGTATGCTTCCATATTCCTCCCGATTTGTTTGGAGATGGCCTGATCCACGAGACATTGGTATGTTGCACCTGCATATTAACTCGAAAGGCATCTTTTTGTAACAGTGATCCCTTTGTCGGTATGAAATGTTGTTTTCTCTTTATCCCCTTTCATCATCTGGATTTGGTGATACCCTTTGTAGGTATCGAGGAAGCACTTGTATTCGAAACCCGTGAGTGAGTCTACCTTCCAGTCGATTTCCGGCAACAGATAACAGTCTTTAGGACATGCCTTATTGAGTTCTTTAAAGTCGACACACATCCTCCAAGAACCGTTAGGGTTTTCTGACCATGATAGGGTTTGCTAGCTAAGAGTGATACTTCACCTCTCTTAGAATGTTAGCTTCCATTATCTTTTCTACCTCCTAACAGGCAGCTAAGCTTCTTTCAGGAGCTAAGCTTCTCTTCTTTTGGGTGAAGGGCTTGTAGGTGGGAGCTATATTTAGCGCATGCTCAGCTATTTCTCTTGGTACCCCTATCATGTCTCTTGAACACCAGGCGAACACATCTGTGTTCCCTCGGAGGAGGTTTTTAAGCCTGTGCTTTATTGCCTCAGAGAGGTGGTTGTTGATTCTTATCTTTTGTTCTGAGTAGGAGTCGTTGATGCTTACTTCCTCGACTAGATTTTCACTTGCCTTGCTGCATTCCCCTTCTTCCATTTCCATGGATGCAATCAAAAGAGCTTCTTGAGTGGGGGCCGTTGAAGAGATACCTTTATCCGTTGGAAACTTCATCACTCCAGTGTCGTAGATATTACAGCGTCAAATGCTACAAGTCTCGGCCTTCCTATCAACAGGTCATAGTTCGAAGGGGAGCATATGACTATGAAAGTAAGCTCATCTATTCTTGATAAGTTATCGTCCCTGAAACATAAGTTGAGTGTTAGCTTCCCTAGAGGCTGTACCTTTTCCCAGGTGAAGCTTCTGAGGGAGGTATCAGTGGCTTGTAGTCGAGCCTTTGTTTCACTTTTGAGTTGGTCGAAACATCTTTGATACATGATATTGGAGGCAACTCCTGGATCCATGTATATCCTGTCGAAGAGGGAACCTTCTATTTCGGCTTTCACGATGATGGGAAGCTCCAGCTTATCGTTTGGATCCGTTGGAGGGAAGCAGATGAACTGCTGGTTCCATAGTGTGGTCCTTCTTCTTTTCCCTTCTTGTTTACTTTCCGACCATACCATGTTTATGCTGACCTTTTCTTCCCCTACTTTTTATCTTTTATTTCTTTCACCAAGTGAGCCATCTCCCTGACTTGACAGCTTCCTTATCCTTTTTCTTAACTGATAGCAATCATTAGTGTGGTGCCCTGTGTCGTTATGAAAAGCACAAAATTTGCTTGTGTCTTTCTTGCTAGCAGCTTTGGACAGGGTCTGGGAGGTTAAAGTTATACTTGACTTCCTCTGTTGACAAGATTTCTTAGGGTGTCTTGTGAGGAGGGTGAACATGCCTTTATCTCTGTCGTGGTTTTTTGGCGGGAGATCTTCTTCTTTCTTCAAATCTTCTTCCCTCATAAGGCTTGAATGGTCGTCTATCTAAAGGGTTGAAATCTTGACCTCCTTGGACGTAGGAGGTGGCTCCCTCCAGCTTCCTTGTTCTCTCTTCTTGGATGCTTGTTTTTCTAAGACTTCCTTACCCTTTAGGAATGATTTGCCCTTTCGAAGGCTTCTTCCATCGTTTGGGGTGATTTTCATGGAACCTCCTTAGGAGCTTCTTAGGCTTTATGGCATTCATGAAGGCGGATACCCTCATCTTTTCAGTTGCCCCGTTGTACATTAGACCCTCCCTTTTAAACCTTTCTATGAAGGCCCTGAGGTCTTCATGGTCTTTCTGTTGGATCCGATGCATGACAGTGGCATCCTTAGTACACTTTTTTTTAGGGGTGAAGTGATCTAGGAAGCTTCTATGCAGGTCGCTGAAGGACGTTATGCTTCTGGTCGGGAGCCCACTGAACCATAATCTAGCTGGTCCGATAAGGGTCTGCATGAACATGTGGCAACATTCAGCGTTATTCCAATGTTCAACTGTAGCAGCTCCTGTGAAGACTTGGAGATGGTCCTCGGGATTATGTCTAACATTTGAATGCATCTTTATCTTTGTTTGGAGACATAGTTGGCTATCTCCTCGGGGAAGCACGACGAAGAGCTTAGTTTGTAAGGCATGGAAGGTATGTCAACATTTACCCCTGCTCCACTCCTACTGGTGCCTGCTTGAGTGTTTAGTTGGGCCTGAACTTGCGTTCCAACTTGGGTAGCTTGCTACATCTGGTTTCCTGCGAGCTATTGGCTTAGTTGAGCAGAAGGGCAAGCTACCTGTGGATACTAAGAACCATGCATGGGGAAGCTTTGCTGGAAGCTTGAAGATGGTGACAAGCTTGCAGCTACAGTTCTGATGGCTAGGGGCAACGATCGGAGTGCCTCTTCAAAGGTTGTCTGTGGAGGCTGGGTAACCGTTTGAGCCTGTTGGAGGATCTGCTCGACAGTGTATTCTAGACTTCTGGAAAAGAAAAGGGGGGAGCTAGTATGATAGCTCCCGGTCCAGAGTGACCCATCAGGCATGAGATATGGATTTGGGTCAGTACTGGATCCTACTCGGCTAACACTTTGAGATATGGTAGTGCACAACGAAGCGCACATAGGGGAGAGTGTTACCTCCGGTTCGTCATAAGACAAACGTAGTCTAACCCCTTTTGTCTGTTCTTCTCGGACATATCCATTCAAGAGTTCCCTCAACTGTATAAAGTTGCTTCTTACTCCTTCTGGAGTTATTTCCATGGTTTCAACCGGGAAGAGAACTTCACTCGGAGAAGATGGAGGGACTCGTGTAGAGGGAGGTGTCTGGAACTGTTATGTATCTTGCAATATCGGTGCGACATGAAGTCCGTCCGTCTTGGTAGAGCAGTTGCCGACTCCGGGAGTAACCGGAGGGCTTGATCAAGGCAAAGAACTGCTTGAGACTTCCTTTGGATGATGATCCTTTCCGACCATAAAAGAATGTAACTTGGGAACATGACTGAACTACTGGAAAAACTGTTCTAAGTAGTGTAGCCCCACGGTGGGCGACACTTGTTAAAACAACAAGAGTATGGCAGGGGAGAAGGTCCATGATCAACTCCCAAAAGTAGCTCCTTGGTCGGAATCTGCAATCAAAGAACATCGTTAGTCTTAACGCGAGAGGTGGCTTCTCGTGTTTGGACTCTGGCGTGAGAATCAGTTTGGTGATCTTAAGAATCTAAGCGAAATGAAAAGGATAAGAGTTTAGAGTGAGAGTGATTGACTTACTTTAGGCTGGAACAAGACTCTCCTTTTATAGGCAGATTGCTCTGCCCAAGGGAGCCTCACGCCAGCTGGTACCTTCTAGTCTTGGTAAACTTATCCTTCACCGATGTTGCTTGCAGGGTTAGCCTTGCCTTTTTGGGTATGTTTCGGGTTTGTGTGTCTCGAGGACACCTTTACGTGTTGTAGAGAGAGGTCTAATCAGTTTGACATGTTTTGTTCAAGTTCCAAGGTTGTACAGTAACCTTAGCTTCCTGTCACCAGTTGTTGGTGAGCTCCTGACTTCCAGCTTCTTTCTTTGGTTTATGTTTTTAGCATTCTTTATTATTTTCTTGTGAATGTTGTTGACTTTGACTTTGCTGATTGGGACATCCGGGTACCCACGTCATCACGTGAGTTGAGAGTAGTGTGTTTCGATATCTATCATTATTGATAGTGATAGTAGAACTAATTTTTTTCCAGATAACATATTTACTTGCAACATAAAAGTTAAGTTGACCACTAACTAGCTGATTCGACGATTTGATTAATTGCTCATGAATATCAGACGTAAAATTATGTGTTGACAGGCCAAACACAAACAATAGATAAAGATTTTGTGAGTTGAAACGAACATGACACGTTCAACTCAAAGTTTAAATTTATCTTACTTTTTGTTTTAATGCAAATTTATTCTAGAAAATTATTAATTTGCAATAAAAATTACAATATAAAATAATTGTGTTTAAACCAAAAACTTAATGCTCATTTATCTTATAACTTTCAAATTTTCATAATATCCAATCAATTTTGGTCGACATAAAATACAATCTCAAAAGTTGAGTATAAAATTAAATGGGTCACACATGAATCCTACATGTTAATCCAAACATGATCAA
The DNA here is from genome assembly GCA_947069175.1 of Scalesia atractyloides. NCBI lineage: Eukaryota > Viridiplantae > Streptophyta > Magnoliopsida > Asterales > Asteraceae > Scalesia > Scalesia atractyloides. Next base: position 72,734,677 of record CAMTDV010000002.1, read on the forward strand.
TTTAGCTAAGTATGTCTTTTGGTCTGACCTGAAACTAACCCATACACGTGTAGTCTAAACCCAAACCCACAAACTTTCATAAAATCATAATGTCAACCCAAACATGCAAACACCTACCCGAAATGGTATGCTAATGTTGTTACAATTCTTTCCATCAGAATTAAGTACAATCCAATACAAAGATAACTGCTATTAACCAACCTTCAACTAATTATGTTTATCTATTTGCAAATATCTACCTTGAACAATTGACACACTCCTCTTACTCTATTTATACCACAATGTTGGTTTATAGAATGTGTCATGTAATATTATTGATTTAGCTTTCCAAATTTCTTTCATAAACTGCAATATACAAAAAGTCACACTATTGGTAAACTGAACTGTTGAAAAGAATCAAAGATGGTTTTTCTGAGTTGATATGTCCACCATAGTGGAAAAAGATTAAAAAAAGTCAACAGAAAATTTCAACAAATTAAGAACAAAGTCAGCCATACAAAGTGTGAGATAAAAAAGTCATACAATGGCTGCCATAACTTTAAGAAAGACCAGTCATTACACTAGAATTGAGCTTTTGATGATCTTTTATAAGTATACAAAATCACTCACAATAAATTGCGTCCATTCTCTTGAGTTTCCTTTCTTAAAAAAACTGTATGTGTGCATCGCGACAACTTCAAATTAATCAAAAATTTTATATCTTAATTTTAGATATTCTTCGTTTTGCACTTTTAAAGAAGCAAATGAAGAAAACCAAGAATGTAAAACCAATAAAATACACAATCGTCGAGGCTGGAATAATGTCGGTGAGCATCATATGTCCCCTCTCCTGCAATTAATCCAAGAAAATAAGTCATCACCTAGACTTGATTCTTGATAACTGTCGCACGTTAAATGAGATCTTTTAACTAATTATAGTTTCACCAAAAAATGGAAACTTACGGGTGTGACGGAATCATGCAATTTACGTTCCATAATCTGATGCTTCTTTTCAAATATTTCTTTACCATATTTGTAGAGTTCCATATCAAGACTGTTCAGCGAAATGATTTCTTTGAGTGTGTTTTCAGGTACACGCCTACGTGCCTGAAGATAAATTAAGTCGATTGTATAAGAATAAGGTACACAGTTTACAATTATTTGGTTATTCATCAAACATACACAACATATATAGCCTTAGCGGTTAATGATCATGTGGTCTTGTTATTTTTAAAGAAAAGAAAATAAATGTAAAGTCAAAAGGACGAAAACGTAATTGTTATACCTCTTTTGTAAAGTTTGCTGGGGATACTTTTTTTAAAGAGGCGGTACGCCTTTGCGATTGAGACGGTCTTAGTGAAGAAATGCAGGTCTCGTAGTTTTCCATAAGTTTCCCCACAGTCATCTAAGGAGAACATAAAATTCAGAGTATTTTCAACGTGACATATCAATCAAGAGTAAAATCTGCTAATTTTCTACATCTTTACAAAATTAATTGTTAGAAAAAAAAAAGAAATTAAAGATTTTGGACAAAAAGTGTTTCTAGAACCTTCCCGGCCCGACCCATTTCGACTGGCACATAACCTGCCCATTTTGTGACCTCTATGGATCACTATAATTGAACAATTTAGGTCAGAAAAACATGTGATAAAAAAGACATACATTCTCGCCTTTTGCTTCAGTAGTTGATGAACTATTACCCTGTTATGCATGACAGTCAAGTCATCACTATCGCAATATTTGAAGATAATACATATAAACTTTAGATTTACTGGAAAATCAGCAGTAATTACCTGATCATCAGTTGCATCAATGCTTGAATCAGATAACGGAGGATCCTGTTCTGCATCACAAGCAATAACATATATAATATTTTAAGACTTGCATCAAAAGGTACAATAAGAATTTCGAATAGCAAAGAAATGATGCTAAAAGTATAGAACAAAAAACAATATTTTCTTGAAATCATAATAATAAAAAAAGTAAAATGCCATTTTCGTGCATGAGGTTTGGCTACTTTTGCGACTTTCGTCCAAAGGTATGTTTTTCTGCATCTAGATCCAAAAGGTTTGAAATCTTACCATTTTCATCCAACTCGTTAACACCATCCATTTTTTAACGTTGAGTCAGGGGTATTTTCGTCTTTTTAGACATTTTTGTGATGATTAAAGGGTTTAGGTGGGGAGACAGTCAACAGAGGTGGTTCTTTATTTCTGATAATGGTTTTTAACGGACAGAAATGCCCCTCATTTAACGGAGGAAATGGATGGAGTTAATGAATTGGATGAAAATGGCAAGATTTCAAACCTTTTGGATCCAGATGAGGAAAAACAAACCTTTGGACGAAAATCGCAAAAGTAATCAAACCTCAGGGATGAAAATGGCATTTTACTCTAATAAAAAAAGAAACATTTACCCGTTGTATTGCTATTATTAGCAGCTGATGCCATCAACTGAGAGAGAACTTGTGCACCGACCACATTTGCAAACATATTGGCGGATTCTCGGTGGTCCTCAGTGATTCCGACATATAGCATATCATCCAGCCTTTTCTGCAAGAAACCATTATTACAAATTAAAAGAAAAAAAATAGTAATACTGAAACAAACTCATTACTTTTTAGGACACCATATAACACCTTTGCAACTTCAAGTACGTATTTTCCAAGAATCGGATGTGTTATTACACATTGGCGCAGCTCATGTGCCTCACGAATATTTGAATTTATTTGTCAAACCTGCAACCTAAACCAATAAAACTTAGCCATAACCAAAAAAAACAGAGTTAATTACGTTTTTCGTCCCAGTGGTTTGTTGAAAACCATTACAGTCCGATAGTCCATTAGTTTAAAATTTGTCAAAACAACACCCATACTTTCACTTTTGAATGGGGTTAACAGTGGTGGACTGTAATTGTTACAAAAGTGAAAGTATTGTACTTTTTTGGCATTTTTAAACTAATGGAGTATAATGGTTATTTTCAACAAACCATGGGAACGAAAAACGTAATTAACTCAAATGAAAAATTGTTTGCTACTCATATAGTTTGATGTCAATTTATTCGTAAGGATTTATACCTGGAAAGTGGCACCGTTGTGAACAAGATCAAGGGCTACGGGGTGATTAATATAATCATGTAACGGCATAACAACTTCCTCCATATCATATGAATCATTCCCGTAAAGAAACGGCGGGTCCCTTTTCTTTCTTGCATCTCGCTGTTCATTACAATATTACATCAAAGTAAACAGATTCATCAGCTGCATCAGACGGAACAATAATAATTATCGAAAGAGTATAAACAGTCATAAATTATTTACATAATTCCTCATATATTTAGTGTTAATGTTAAAATGAGAACACATATAATTCGTGAAAACCACGAGAACTTGGTCAAAAACAATTCAAAAGCCTTCGAATACAATATTAAAAAATAAATTTACACGTGTAAATATGTTGTATTTACACATGTGTAAAAAAATTATTAAGAGTGATTATGAGAGGATAGATGAATTATTTAAGGAGTAAATTCTTTTTTAATGCTAATTTTAATTATAATGATAGTTGTATTAAAAAATTGATTTTAATTGGTTTTTTCATTTGTTCTCACGGTACTCACAATATTTAGCATTCTCAAGGTAACCCTCCACTATATATATAAAACCTACCCGAGAGAATAAATCCTCCCTCATCCACAGAACCAGATACTTCCAAGGCCAGATCTCGAGTGTGCTTATGCCGCCACTCTTCGACCGCACACGTTTCGACATTCTTATGACGGAAGTCAAATTAGGGTGCACCAAAAACCTAGCTGCTACTTCGACCGAAAACTCATACATACTAAAAACTCGCTCAACGGGATCCCTAAGTATCGTTACCACTGAAGTTTGCTCTTTTGGAAGCTTTGACATCATGCTAAATCATCATGGGTTGCCAAAAGCCTGCAATTAGGCTTCCTGTACAACAACACAAACTATTAAGAAACATGAAAATAGAGTATAACGTCATTTTTGTCCCTAAGGTTTGGCCAGTTTTGCGACTTTTGTCCAAATGTTTGTTTTTTCCGCATCTGGATCCAAACGGTTTGAAATCTTGCCATTTCCATCCAGTTTTTCTCCATTAAGTCAAGGGTATTAACGTCTTTTTTGTCAACTTAAAACGCAATTCAGTCTTTTCACTTTATGTACAAGCATTTAGCATAATGTACAAGTATTCAAAATAGCCTTACTAAATAAAAAACAAAATAAACATGTAAAAAGACAAAATTACCCCTGACTTAACAGAGAAAAATGTAAGGAGTTAACGAGTCGGATGAAAATTGCAAGACTTCAAACCTTTTGGATCCAAATGCGGAAAACCAGATCTTTGGACAAAAGTTGCATAACTGGCCAAACCTCAGGGACGAAATGGCATTTTACTCAAGAAAATATAAACAAAATGTCAAAATCATCAACACACAGATAACTGTCAAGAATTATGAAACTTACTGCGGATCGAACCGTAGTTTATCATAAGATCGTGGGCATTCTAGATCACTAGAATACAGTTTCTTCAGGAAACAATGAAAATAAGTCCGGCCTCCGGTTCTTGGGACGTGGAGAAAAAATAATAAGTCTTTGAGAATGTGAGTATTTTTGGTATCCGAGCGAAGGGAAGAAGAAGCCCATTGCTTGACAGAGTTTTTGCAATGCTCAAAGTCATGCGTGCCAGAAGACGGATACACTGTGGGAAAATCAGAGAATCAATGGAACAATTATGATCAGCATTATAATAACCAGTTAACTACATGGTGTGCAGTGTTCTCGGCATAGTTGTCAAAAGCGCACAATACGCACCTCAGGCGCAAATTCAAGTGATTTTCCAGCCAAATTCCGGCCAAAAACGATAAGAAAAACCCGTAATTAAGGCTGGAACACCTAATAAGCTTAGAAGTTACCTAAAACATCTAAATACTAAACAGCCTAAACATGCAAATACCCATAAAAACGGTATTTTATACTATGCCCCTGGCTTAAAAAAAACTTGTTTTTAGCGTCGCGAGTGCGCCTTGGGCTTATGGCAACACTGGTTCTTGGTACATTAGTTTTTTTCAAACTGGATTAAAATTTGGTTAACAATGCTAAATAAACGCAAGTCATTACGGATTAACTACAAGAATAAACACATTATAATAACCACAAGGTGTGCAGTGTTCTTGCTACATTATTTTTTTTACAAACTGGATTAAAATTTGTTTAACCATACAGAACAAACAAACAAACAAACAAACACACAAGTAATTACAAATAAACAACAAAATACACATACCTACAGCCAAAAGCACCAGCAGCAGAACAAATCTCAGTGCATAACCATTCTCCATTCACAGAATCACAGAACTAACAACAACTTGTAAATAAAACAAAATCTCTTTCTGCATATAAAAAAAACTAAAATCAGTTTAACATTTTATCTGTTGAATCTAAAGCCCTAAAACAGAATCAGAAGTAATTAAGAAAGCCAAAAGAAAAGGAAAAGAGGGATGTTACGGTTACCTGTGCATAGAATGAAGAGATCTAGGGCTCATAAATTCTCTCGATATGTGTTGTTGAAACGGAGTTCAAGATCATGGTGGGTCCTTTAATCGGATTAACAATTAATTAGCCTCGATTATCTCATTGTTTGTATTATTATTATTATTATATTATCTCTCTCCGGCGGTGGCACGGCGGCGCGACGGAGGAGAGAGAAACCGGAGGAATGTCGGTTGAATTATTGAAGGAGATGAACAACGAGAGTGGTGTGAAAGCTGATCGCATTTGAACCCTTTTGATTGATTAAATTTATTTATATTTGAAAGAGGAGATCAAATCCACTTGGGAAGTTTCTTTTGGGTCAAATAATGTTGAAGGTAAACATTCTATGGGAAGATTAACTTCAAGTTAGTGGTATGGTGTTTTTGGCATAATAATATGCTTTGCTAGTTGACTTTGGAACATGCACTTCTCACGTCTTATGGGTTTAGATAAGGTTTAAGAATTATTAGGCTCTTAGTTTATATTTTCACATAAGGTTTTTTTAGATTTAGTGGTTTCCTGCTGAATTGGTGTATAGACATTATAGCCTAGTAGAGATGAACATGATCGAGTGGTTCCACTGATAACATGATGATACTCTAGTGGTTCGTCAGTGATCCAATTTGCCGTTAAAAAAATTTAACCATGCATAATGATTTCAGATTTGTAATGGTTATTGCAAAATGTGGGTCATATCTTGCTAGTTTTTTTTTTTGAACGACATATCTTGTTAGTTAAACAATGTATAATGGTTTCAGTTTCGTAATGGTATCATCAAATAAAATATATGTCATATGACATTGAGTTCTTAGTTACTTATTGGTTTCACAAGTTTTCACTACTCACTACCCTATTAAAATAATATTTAAATCTATAAAAAAACAAAAATAATTAACCTAATTGGTTGATGATTGATAGGGGTCCACCTACCTTCTTCCTCACACCCGTTATCTGCCTAACCTTCCTCACATTTACACCCCTTTTGACGCCCTTAGGAATGGTTTTTAACACCCAAAAAGGTTGCCACCTCATCAGGGGTGTTAGCCCATTACGTAGCCTTAAACTTGGTGCAACGAGGCGTTGAAAGCCTGCCACATCACCGTTCATCTTAGTCAAATCTGTTACAAACTAGTTAAAAGAGGCGCCAAAGGACCAAAGTCAACACCCCTCCCATTTTCGTTAACACACGAATGCTCGTTAAAGCTTTGGGTGTGGGGCTAAGTACAATTTAACCAATCAAATTATCCTACTGTCGTTTTTTAAAATAAAAGTTAATTGGTAGTTTGGTTAAAACCCCTACACCTTTGTGTCGGTGTTTTTTTAATGAAATGTAGTTAAAATCACTACACATAAACTTATGTCGATGTTTTTTTAATGAAACGGCCATTTAGCCGTTTAGAAACAAATTAATTATTATATATACATGAAGGTATAACAGTCTCAAAAGCCACATGGACACAAATATTGTCAATGGCATGGTTTTGGGCTTAGGTTACACGGTATGGGCGCTTTTTCCATGCCACCTCAACCAAATTTCATAAATAGCCCTCCCCCTAACAAAGCATCATGTGAGTGCTATTTGGGGGGGGGGGGGGGGGGGGCTATCTATGCCTCTCCATTGCAATAGCGAGAGCATGTGTGTGTTGATCATGTGATATTTGCTATTGTGATGTTGTTGAAGAAGAAAAGAAACGATGGGTTTTGTTTAGTCGCATGTTGTTTAATGAAGAAGATGAAGTTTTTAGGGTTTTAAAGTTGGGTTTGATTTATAAAATAGGTTTTATAGTTGAGTTTGCTTATGAACTTATGTAAAGATGGGCTAATTATAAGTTATTTTACTTTGTTAAATTATTTATACTTATGTAATATTATTTTATAATTTTAACGTGTCTAAATTTTATCGTTGATTAACTTAAATTTATTTATTTTTATATAAAAGAATGGATTAAGTTTAAATTAAAACTAAATTAAATAAATATTTGTGTAATGATTGAGATTTGAGAGGCTCCATTCCATATCGTGGGCTTCATTTGAAAAGGTAATGGAGCCCATTATCCTATGTGTCAATGAAATGACGTAATGGAGTCCTTACGGACTCCATTCTATACTCTTCAGCCTTAGAACTTAGCATTTGCACAATTTTAGCTAGGACACGTAAGCCTAAATATTCTTGTTGTCATGGTTTTAGAAAATGACGTGGCGGCCAAACAACTAGAAAATGACATGTAACTAAAAGATATCTAAAACGCCATGGAGCTATATATTCCCAAGTGACAAGTTGTTCTCAATAAAGATGTTCTTTCAAAATTCTTTAATTTTGTTATCTGTGAGACTTAAACTTATTACCTTCGAACCTAAGTGTTTTTAAAGACATTGTCTTTACAAAGAGCCATCAACCCCATTGGTTATTGGTGTTGTTCTCGAGTTACTTAAATAATTATATATTACACACAATTTAAATTGTATATTGCTATGATGTTTTTATTTACAATTCAAGATAAATATATTGTATCAACAAAAGAATAAAACAAAATTATTAGATGATCTTTTAGAGGGGAGAGTATATAATTTTGCTAACTATAACTACAACGAAGGTTGCTCACAAACCTTTGAAATCAAACAAAGTGTCGAAGCCGAAAAAAGTCAGCCGGTTTGAATTATGTACGGTCCGATTCACGATTCACTCTTAACGGTTTGAGGGTTCACGGTTTGAAACTTGAAACCGACCGTTAACATTTATTATTTAGTTCTCTTTTATTTTAGAAATATAAAGTTATGTGTATATATATATATATATTATATTTGTAAACAATCCTTATACTTCTCAAAAATTTAATACAAAGTTATGCATAAAAGGAAATATTAATAGTTTTTCTTTTGTCTAAAACCAAAAAAACCGTGAAAACCAGCCGGTTTGGTTTGTAATTTCCCAATATCATAGTTATCAGACTGGCCCAAAAAATTTTCAAAATTAGCCAAACCAAACCATGAACACAACTTAATAAAACATAAAAAACTTATAATATAAACGAAAAAACTTCATGAACTTCTATTACATAAAAACGTTCCAACCAGTGTATCGGTTCACTCCCATGCCAAGCGAACCGGTCAAGGATTCGGTTCCCGGTCCAGCTGGTCCGTTCCGGTTTTAACAACACTGTATCTAACAATAATTATACATACATCACTTAATTACATTAGATAATTCATCTGATGATCCAGATAACCTTCCATACCCAGACAAGACTTAACAGATCATGGGTTTGCCCATAAAGCACTAGAGACATCAACATGGTTTAGCCGAGATGCACCACAAAGTAGCTCAGGAAGCTCATCCACAGTATTTGCCTGCACAAAATTTGCATATATGACAGTTTGTATATTTTAAATAAAACTAAAGAGGTTAATGGATGGATGGATGGGTGCACTTGTATGACAAATGCGGTTTCGGCTATCAAACTACCGAAACAGCTCAAAGCAGTGCTCGCCAGCCCTCTTGCATGTGCGAATGACCCGACATCAATATCAAGCTAAAATAACATAAACTCTTTTGAGTAAATATATAAAGCCGAAAAGGGTTTAACCGTTGATGTTGTTAGTTTACCTCCATGTAGTTCTTTCCGCGAATATAGTTAACTTTAAGCAACTGACCCACCAGAGCAGCTCTAGCACCTTGTTTCAGAACCCATGGTCCCTAAAATCAATGAATCTTATGATAAATTTTAGAGTAAATTGCCATAATCGTCCCTAAGGTTTGGGCATGCTTGTTTCTTTTACATAATTTTTGATATTTTTTGCCATTTTCATCCAAACGTCTAATTTGGGTTATTTTTTGTCAGATATTTGGATGAAAATAGCAAAAAATCTCAAACCTCAGGGATAATTTTGGCAAGAAAGTTAGATGTTTGAACGAAAATGGCAAAAAATCCCAAAAGTGAAGGGCAATATGGTACAAAAAAAATTGTTTTGGATGAAACTGGCAAACATGACCCAACCTCAGGGCGATTTTGGCAATTTACTCTAAATTTTAAAAAAGTGGCTTTAAAAAAGCATGGCACACGTGTCGAAATTCATGCAAAGTATATTTTTTAATTCATGCTAAATTATTTGTTATAATTAGAATGTATAAAAAGATCATTTTCGTACACTAATTATCTTTAAAGACGAATAAAGATGCCGTTTGACCCGTAAATGACCTATATTGACCGAATTTGTTTTGACCCGTTACATAACCTGCCTGATCCACTCACCTTAGTTATATGAGGTAAAATCTTAAATCTTGAGTTTCTGAATGCATCATCTCCGTTTACAAATTTCTCTAGCAAAGGAAGATCTTTGATCGGTGTACTTGTTATATAGTAAGAAGCAACATTATACGTTGTTGAACCCGGAATCTGATTAACCAAAAAAATAAAGTAAAATTAAATTTTGGTCATATCTACTAGAAAAACAAGTAGCAAGATGAATGGAAATCATGAATTACCTGAAAGTTAACGATGAAGAAGAGCTCCGGGCGCCCATCAGCTGCAAATTTCTGCACAATAGATTTTGTAAACTTTTTTTTAGATAAAAATTAGAGTAAAATGCCATTTTTGTCCATGAGGTTTGGCTAGTTTTGCGACTTTCGTTCAAAGGTTTGTTTTTCCGCATCTGGATTCACAATGTTTGAAATCTTGCCATTTCCTGCTAGCTCGTTAACTCCATCCATTTTACTCCTTTAAGTCAGGGTATTTCCGTCTTTTTTGTTAACTTAAAGAGTTATTTGGTCTTTTTCACTTTATGTACAAGCAATGAGCATAATGTACAAGTATTCAAAATACCCTTACTAAACAAGATACAAAAACAAGTAGATAAAAAGATGAAAATACCCCTAACATAACGAAGAAAAATGAAGGGAGTTAATGAGCCGGATGAAAATGACAAGATTTCAAAACTTTTAGATCCAGATGCAGAAAAACAAACATTTGGACAAAAGTCGCAAAACTAGCCAAACCTCAGGGACGAAAATGACATTTTACTCTAGAAATTATCTTATTAAATTTAATAAAAGTGTTTTTCCTAATACATGGAAAACATTAACTATATACAAACTACAAATAAGTAACACAAGATGTTGACGGGTCTCATCTGCATAACCTGACCCGCTTGACACACCAGTTGCCAACCTGAACAATGCTCCCCGCCGGCGGCAAGATCATTTTCCTGCTTATTTGATCTCAGCCAATCAACGGCAACGGTTTTCATCAATATGCTGTTTGCTGTGATCTGAACAAATAAATAAAAATTTAAAACCATCATCCAAATGACAATAAAGTATTTTACAGAAAATGTTATAACTTACTTTCTTTCGGGTTTTGAAATAAGTTTCTCCCCGAATTTGAAACAAAGAAGGTTCCGAAACTGACCAACTGTTGGGAAGATTACCCGTTTGATCTTCTAGAAGACTGGATTTATAGTTGCATAAGACACTATTTGCATAATCTTGTCTACACACTGCAACTAAATGTAATAATGTAAGTCTAACTCATGTTACTAATATAATATGAACACTAATGCTATGCATTTTTTTTAACAATAATAAGTGTAAGTTATTACCTCTATATTCATGCAAATTTTCTTTGAAATCATTAGCAGGTTCATCCTTAGATTCTTCATTTTCTAACCGAGCATCAAGAAAAGATTCAGAAGTATCAAAGAATTCGTCAGATTCTTCATTTTCGATTCTTTGACTTCCAACACTAGTTAAAGTCTGACTTTTGTGTAACAAATCCTTTCTCTTTGACTCTTGCAGTGAGAATTCCGATAAGTAATTGTCGACGTTTGTTTTGAAGAATTCTCTCAAAGCTACATGCATATAGATATAAACATCAACTCATTTACATGAATTTAAATTATATTTAAAAAAACAGAATAATTATGCAAAAAGAATAATTATGCGAATCGAAAGAAATTTATCAGAATATTTTTTGGAATAAGATCTCCAAAGTTTCCAATCGATATCAAGCATGTGTCTCACAACTGATTGTCTGTATTGATGGACTGGTGATATCGTGTACCAGCCGCCTGAAAAATAATATACAAAACCATTTCTTTTAATTTTTTCTGTTATGTTTCTGTTTAATAAGTTACCGACAATGCAGATTTCATCGTACATTACTTTTAATGAAGGCTGGATGTAGTTCTTCAAAGGGGGGCATTTTTTATGACGTATGGAATTATAAAAAATAACTGCAAAAAAGAATTTTATAAAAAATGTTTAATTTCTTAGTAAAGAACTAAAATAAGGAGGTGATTAAATAAATAATGTCATACTGTAAGTTCCATCATCTTCTCTGCGCCAGTAACGCTGCAACAATAAATCTCTTGGCTTCATACCCCTGCAAGGTAAATATTTGATAGAGTTAAACTGAATGTTGTCACATTTAAACAAATTATTAAAAAATGGTATGAAACTTACCAAGGTAGCCAATCATTTTTTAAGTGCATATGAATGATACCAGTTTGACTATCTATATTTTCAACCAGACTGCCATTTTGGAAACAAAAGTCCCACCTGCAATATACATATATAATTACACCAAAGTTAAGTTGTTTAAAAATCCAGAAAATCACAAAAATGGACATTGACGACGTAAATTACCATAATAAACATTTTTCCATTTATTCTTTTTTCATAGACATCGATTACTGTGTCCAACAACACAACACGTGACATCGTGTCCAATCAGCCATGTGTCATGTCCTGATTGGTGCAAATCGTTTGACCAGGGCATAATTCGCCAACGCAATGGCGTAAGTTGTGCCCAAACATGTAACGTGTTGTGTTGTCATTGGTCACAACAGTCAACGTCCATGAAAAAAGTTAAACGGGCAATGTTTACTTTGGTAATTTAATTGGTAACAATATTATATCAACAACAATAATGAGGACATTTTTTTCTATACAGACTTGGAATGAGGATATTTTTTCTATAATTTACCGTTGTAACAACCAAATATTGTCCAGTGCGATGAGATGTTAGCCGTTTTGTGATTTGTCACCGATGCTAGAGAGATGTGGATATCAACAGAGTTGGATTCAGAATTGTTTGAACTGCAGTACCATCAAATCATGTTAACAAGGTGATAAAATTGAAATGTATAATAATTGATAATTGAGTTTAGTTAATTATGAAGCTAATAGTTTATTAATTTACCTTGAATGATGTAGGTGATATTTAGCAGAATCCAAAATATCTCCTGAGTGTTGGTTCATCTATGAATTGAATGAAATATGTTAACATTAAGAAATATTAATTAGTTGCAGGTTTATTGTTAATCCATTTGGCACCTTTAGAGATACTTTCTTGAAGGCCTCAACCCATTTTGAAGCTTCTTCATGATTTCTTGCTCCTAACTGTTAAAGAACATGATAGTTATTAGCATATGCATATTACTTTTAAACAATCATATTTTTAAAACTAATGCAAAACTTTTAATATATCTACACTAAAGTAACCATGGACATTCCGAAATCTATACCGAATAAATAAGTAGCCGATTACGTCATGTGTCGAAACTTTGCGAGCCAAGATTGTTTTTACCACTTCTCTTATTTCACTCATTCGTATTATATTTTTAACTTAAAAACATTGGTAAAAAATAGTAACAAAACATAATATATTCAATATTCCTTTATTTAAACAGTGTAATTCATGAGTTTCTAACCTAGTACTGAAATATAAGATTTTTCCTTTTTTTCCAATTATATTTAAGATTAATTTAGTTTTTTTCACTAAAATTTCATATTTAATATTATTTTTATTTACTCTTTCATATAAATTTTTATTAAAACTTTAAAATATTTTCCATCTCTACTTTCTCAAAAAATACATTATGTCGGATATAACACGTGTCAAAAACTATAAACTGTCACGGAAAAAAATACTACTGAAAATAATTTTTAAAAAAATTATATTTAAAATTTATGTACCTTGACACAACCATCATTACTAGAAACAGTAAAAACAAAAAGAACACTTTTCCCATAATCTTCTTCCTCCCATTTTCTACTACACATGTGCATGAACTCACAACTGCACTTCTCGCAGGACCCTATCATCAAAACACACAAATTTTAACAAAACCATCATTAAATCTTTAAAAATCACATGAGAAACTGGACCTTATGAAGCAAAGTGGGGATGAAACTGAAGCTTTTGAGATGTTTATCTTGAAGAACATAATATCGCTTTCGCGAGTATTGAAATCCAAATTTATTGGACCGAATTAGGTACAACCAACCTTCCGTAATCCTCGGTTCATCGCTTTTCGATGAGGGATCCAACTATGATTGATATGAAATGAAGGTGTTAATATTATTATATACTTGTTTTCGCCGGTTTATTATCGAATGGTGATCGCTCTTTATGTGGACCCATTTTCCGGTTGTTTGAAGTTGACTGAAGAAGAAGAAGAAGGAGGAGGTGGTGGACGTTTCAGTTTTGAGTTTTGAAGACAGCCATTTTATTTAAACTGTCATTTTGTTACAAGAGATTTAGTCATTTTTGTCACTTTAGCCATAATTTGTCTAATAAAATTCTACTATTGTCCTTTTCCTCAGGGTAAATGATCATTTATAATTTTATTAAATAATAAATTAATAAATCCTTTGACCTTATAAAAGAAGCAGAGATTATCATCTTCCAAAACATCATCTTCTCCAAACCCAAACACTACCAAACCCTGCTCTGTTCTTCCCCGAAAATATCATCTCACTGTCAATCACACCTCCTTCGCTCCATTCCTCACCAACACATCATCCTCCGACAAATCTCCAGTACGCCGGCAATGCATCCGCATCCTAGGGTTTCTCTCCACAACACATGACGACACCCTCTCACCACACGTGTCCAAATGATCTCCGCCGTCGTCCGCCGATTACTTCACCGTCATTTTCTTCACTATCGAAGCCGTTACTTAGAAGCAGTTATGACGGAGCAGGATCAAAACTCGCAACCTGAGTCGGATAAATTGCAGAAGCTGTTGCCTAGGGTTTTGAAGCTGGTGAAATCAGATGGTTTTAAGGCGAAACTGGCTTTGTTGTGTATTATTGGGAGTATTGTTGGTTCTGATGGTACCGGTTTAAATCGGAATTCGTTTGAGTTTGTTAGTGAATTGTTTGGTTGAGTTTTTGAGTACTGGTGATTAGGCGGCGAGGAAGGCAGTCGTTGAGGCGGTTGGCAGTGACGGAGAAGGAGAATTTAACGGCGTTTAGGTCTTCGTGTCTTGCTTTTTTAGAGAATAAGAGATTTGATAAGGTATTAATCATTAATCATCTTTAGAGAGTGGTGTTAGAATAGAGTAGGATTATTTAATTTTATTATTTTAATTTATAATGTGTTATAATAAAATTATAATGGTCATTTTGTTCCTAAGAAAAAAGACAAAATACCAGGACTTTACTAGAATAAATATAAGCTGATTTCACTTTTGGATCAAAATGACAACAAAATTGAAACTACAGGAGATTCAAATTCAAAAGGTTGAGTTTTGGACTAAAGTAACAAAAGTGACCAAACCTAAGGGATCAAAATGGCAGTTTACTCTTTATTTTATTTTTATGTTTTGACAGAAAAATGAATTACAATCTAGTTTTACTTCTAAATCTACACATTTGTCTGACACGACACTTTTATCAACTACTCGTTGATGGACACATTTCCAACATATTTTGGTCTCGCTACAAATGGCAAAGCAAGTAAAATGTAACTTAGGGGATAATGTGTCGGGTAGGTTTGATGCCCATCCCTAATAATTCAGTGGTCGTGTGCGACTAGAAAAATCGGGTCTCAGAAATATAAACTTATTTAGAAGAAATTAATAATAAAACGATAATTGTGCGACTAGAAAAATGGCCATCTGGGTTTAATTTAAAACGTTAATGGGTTTAGTTGGGCCAGGACCTTAATATTATTCCTTTATGAGCTCACCATCAATTGGTAATCTCAATTTGTTTTACCACATAGTGTGGGCATACATAATTTAATTGCCGAGTTACATCATTGTTGCATCAAAATTTGGCTCACCACAATATTCGACCTAAACTAAAATCGAATCTTGATTCATCTAATATTGTGTCTAAACTAATTCAATTATAGGTTGTTTGTTTAAAAAAGGCTATATAAATAATATATAAAAAACTTTGGGTACCTGGGAAAGCGGCCATGGACAATCACCCACTTTGCCCCTCCCCATGGCCAGCCCTGATTACCGTATTGAATCGAATGTTTTTAGATTTTTATATTTGATTGATTCCGATTATAAGCAGTTTGTTTCATTAGCTTAATGGAACAAATAGTTCACTCAAACTAGTGAACCATCTACATATTCAAATTAATGTTCTTATTAACAAATCCAATTATATTTTTGGTCAAACTAAAAATTAGCAATCCTTTTATTTTATGAAAGATAATAAACGATAACTAATATGTTACGTATAATTTTTATTGAAAACAACCGTAGTTTAACCTTTTAGCTTAATCAAATCTTTATTAATACTGTCGAATGTAGTTTCAGCTCGTTCGATTACCAGAACCCAATCACATACATGTTTATCCACATATTAACCAAATATATTAATAAATTAAAAATCTTTTAAATGTAACATGTTACAAGTGCAATTGAGGTTTTGATATTTTAAATTCGTTTTTTTTGGTGAGCTTAAGAAAGGGTTTCCGGCGATAGGCATGCTAACAGATTGTTCTAGTCGTATAAGTTTATAAACGGGTATTCCTTTACCACGGGAATCCATGAACCAGACGAATAGAAAGTAACGGGTACCTGATGTGTATGAGACGGCGTATAAAGCAAAATTTTATAGTAAGGTGTGAGACTCTGATTACCAAAACCCATCTCATACCTGCCAACTAGCCCATTTGCATTCAAGATTGACATATGGATGACGGATATCCAGGTAAACCCATTCCACACCCTACAAATCCCGTTTGTTTTATCCGTCACACACACATTAGAGAATTATCGATACGCCCCAAAATACAATACGAATAAGATACAAAATTAAGTGTTGGGTTGTAGTGTTTAATCCGTTCACTAAACATCGGTGTGTTTCGGTTGACATGTTGAACCAATTTACAAAACAGTCATATTCGGGTTGACATGTTTAACTCGTTTCATTAAATAGAAACACTCATTGACCCCTTTAAAGTTAGAAGAAGAAGAAGAAAAACCTAAAACAAATATTAAACATTAAATTAAATTCAAACAAGTTGGCTCAAGCTATAACGAAACTAGTCGGAGCTCAAATTTGACTTGTTAAAAATAATAAGCCGAGCCAAGATGACTTGTTTTACTTTGAGCTCGAGGTAAACTTGGCGAGCAGTTCAATTCGCTAATTAATTACCCCTACTTAGTGGAGACATAATTAATGGTAACCTATAATCTCATACCTTTTGGATGGGCTATAAATGGAAACCTATAATTTTAGGGTTGTCAATCGTATCAGTTGGCAGCTTAAACTGTGCAATCCGAACGTGTCTCATATTATTATTCGTGTTAAAGTTTTCAACCCAACATGCACACACATAAATTCGGGTTACAACCGAACACGACCCGTTTAACCCATTTTTTAAGAGTCATACATGTTGACGAGTTATAAGCAGGTTATCAGCAACGTCTTTAATGGTGAGTAAGAGTGTGATAAGTAGATATTATGTTGTGACAAAACAAATATAATTATGACTAACGATAAAAAATAAAATTATATATGTATTTTTTTAGATACGTAAGCAGATTAATGGGTCAACCCGCTTTTATATGGGTTAACCCATACCCGACGTGTTTTACAAACGGGGCAATCCGAACATGACCCGTTTTTAAACGAGTCGTGTTATTCGACCCAAAACTTGTTTTTTTCCGATATCGTGTTAAAAATTGTCGGCCATATATAATATAATCTCATGTAAAGGAACATAAAAAAAGTATTAAAAAACAATTAAAAAAGAGAAGTCACAAAGAGAAGAAAAGAAAACAATTTAAAATCTCAAACTGTCTCTTTAACTTAAACAAGGGCTGCAAATGGTTTGATTAATAGTTTGGTTCAAGTTTTGAATTACCTGTAACAAAGTTGCATCAAGCTATGTATTAGTTAAAAGGCTTATTGGATTTTAATGATCCAAAGTTTCACCTATTGGCCGATAATAATCTCATTTTAAAAATTTCCCGAACGATCCCAACTTGTAAGAATTGGCCCCAATTGATCATTTCTAACATATAAGAATTTGGCATCCTCAATAGGTTCAAGTGCACATGCAGTCTCCTTAATTGAATCAAGTGCACCTGCATTAGAAAAGGATCGATGGGGCCAAATTCTTACAAGTTGGGATCGTTGGAGGAAATTTTTAGAATTGGGATTATTATCAGCCAACAGGTGAAACTTAGGACTATTAAAATCTAATAACCCTACTTAAAATATTTGACAAAGTACAAGCCATTTGAGTGACAAAAGTAGTCAAATATCGTTTTCGATACAATATATTACAACGTGTTTCATATATGATTACCACGCAACAAAGTGGTGTTTGTAAATATAACTATGTACAAGACGTCTTTCATTTATCTAGGTGCAAACCATGTATATTAATTACAAAACATATTTACATATGGACAACTCCTATTGTGAAGAATGTGAGTCATGTGACCCAATCTGACCCGAACTTTTAATTATGTTAGTATAATCATAGAGTATGGTATTGTATCCCCAGCCGGTACAAGATATAAATTTACAAAATCACCCCTTTCCATCCATATTTACTGTTCATGACTGGACCCTGAATCAAACACCATCCATGAGTTTACAAGATATTGTTTTCCGTGTTTTTTGGTGATTTGTGGTGCAGGTTGTTATCAATGATTTGGAGGGAATTTGCAAAAGACAGCGGCTCTCAAACAAGGGAAGCGAGCATGTCTTTGGGTTCAAGAGGTGGTGTAGGAGAGAGTGTGTGGTGTGGGTCAAAAGGGCGTCAAATGAATAACACCTCCTTGATGGATTCGTACGCCGCAGATCTAGTTGTCATCGGCAAGAAAAGTGAGATTTTTTAGTGAATGGTAAAAGGGTCTCAAGTAAGATAATTGATTCCATTGGTTTACTACCATAACCTCTTGAAAGCCACACATCCCGTGCAAGTTGTGATTTACCCAGCCCCATTACTTAGCACAGTATTGATGGGTCCCGTGATTTTTCATAACAGGTTCTTATGGCTAAAAAATACATGAAATAAAACAAAACCATTACTTTTCATGTTCAAATGTTACAATTATATGTTCAGTATAAATCCATCCACAAAAGTCCAATATTGTTTGACCAAAATAGAGTCAACCGACCATAGAAGTGCTGGCTGCAAGGTGGGTGAGGGCCCGTTTATGGTAATCAACACGTAGTTTTTTGTACTTCTGAACGAACGTTGCAAGATCAACCTCTTTTCCAAGAAGCTGCTGGTGGAGCGTTTCAGATTCCTCGTCTGTCTTATTCATCGACTCTGAAACCATTTAATAATATATTACTTATAGCAATACACAAATCCTTAATTTAAAGAAAAACAATGACAGTTGATCACCCTGACAATAATATAAAAGTTCTGTTTTAAAATGAACTGAAAAAACATTAATTTATTAAAGGTCTAAAAGTAATCCGTTTAGATCTATTAACCCACCAGGCCGTTTTGCCACCTCAAGATTTTCAAAGTGCAGTCTTAACTCTTAACGAGCACATAGCAAAAATATAAAAACCTATAATGTTTTTTGGGCCTTAAAAGAAAGAGCATATTTACCTTGTAGCTTGTGTAGCAAGGAACCAGGGGAGTAAGATTTAAGAATTTCAGCTTTTCGCTTGGTGAGAGCATTTAGTTTTTCTTGAGCAGATGCTAACTCACTTGTCCTTATGATCATACACTGTATCACAAGAAAACAACAAAAACCTTAAGCCTTTTCAGACTATTTCTACAAATATAAAGTAAAATGACATTTTCGTCCTTGAGGTTTGACCAGATTTGCGATGCTCGTCCAAACTCCAAAGGTTTGTTTTTTCGCATCTGGATCCAAAAGGTTTGAAATCTTGCCATTTTCATCCGGCTCGTTAACTCCATCCATTTTTCTCTGTTAAGTCAGGGGTATTTTTGTCTTTTTTTGTTAACTTAATGGGCAATTCGGTCTTTTGAATACTCGTACATTATGCTAAATGCTTGTACATAAAGTGAAAAAGACCGAACTGTCATTTAAGTTAAACAAAAAAGGAGATACCCTGAATTAACAGAGAAAAATGGATGGACTTGACGAGCCGGATGAAAATGGCACGATTTCAAACCTTTTGGATCCGGATGCGGAAAAACAAACCTTTGGACGAAAGTCACAAAACTGGTCAAACCTCAGGGACGAAGATGGCATTTTACTCCGAAATATATAATAAATTATAAAAGTAAAGCAATCACCAAAATTATCAAAACCACCCTATCTTAAATATTTGTAAATCAAATATTTTTCTACATAGAAGGGCGCCAGTGACGAGTCCTGAAAAGTGAAAACTCACCTGGTTCCTCAATTCGGTTATCTGGGGTTCCTTTTCTATGTTCTCTCCTTCAAATAAAAACATTCATAAAATCACATATACGAAATTACAGAGCATTTATAACTAATTTTATATTAATGCAACCCGGATCAATCGCTTCACAAGTAAAATGGGTTACACAAGTGAGTCGGGTACAACTGTGAACAAAGTATACACATCAGCTAAATAACTTACTAGCAAGCTGCACAGTTTCCTTTCGGAGCTCATCTCTTACCTGAGTTACAAAGAAAAGAAAACATATAAAAAACAAGAACTAAAAGATAAAATCAAAATGTTAAAGATTGTAATGAACTTAAGATTGTGTCTGAATAATAATTTATGCTTACATTGTTCTGAGTTCTCACAGGATCAATTGATAGCAAGAACTGTTGATAGGCCTCCGGGTCAGATAAAAGCTTCCGGAACTCATCAACACTACATCAATCAAATAATGCAAGATAAATATATAGTTATAAAACAATAAACGACAAATAAAATAACAAATTTGAAGAAATATACTCATCATAGGCGCGAGGCCAGGGTGCTACCTTGACGTATGTGAGGCACATAGTATTAAAAAAATAAGTCTTAAATAAATTTAACAGGCAATTATTGACAAGTAATTTGATTTTACAAGCAACAGCTGATTAAACTTTAGAATATTAACACAGCAGAAAACTGTTGACAATCTATATAACTACTGAATACCAATTTAACAACTAATCTAATTCAACAATTTAACAATAATCCATCAATCAAATGTGATCAAAATTTAACATCTAATAACAGCTAAACAAATTTAAAGCTAAATAGCTAATCAAATTTAGCAGCTAATTCATCAATCAACACAAAACTATATTCAAAATCGAAAAACTAAAATTACTGTAACAAATTAGCAGCTAATTAAATCTAACATTATAGCTAATGTATTATAATTTTCAAGAAATAAGTAATTTATTTTAGTTCTCAAGTTTTAGAATTTACGCTATTAACTTATCTCACCCATAAAACCAGTGCCCATAAAACCACTTCCCATAAAACCACTTCCCATAAAACCACTGCATTAGCTCATTTATGTTTTATTAAAACTTCACAATGAGACACCCTTGTAAGAAGGTTTGCACGTCTACTCTGTTTGACTCTAGACAAAATAGCTAATCACAATACACATAGAAAAGGTGAAAAACTGAAAGAAAGAAAGAAAGAAAGAAAAGAAATGCTAATAACCATAACCTGACAGAAAGAAAGTCTACCTTTTATCTTTTAAATATACAATAATGCCAGCAGCCTCTGCAGGAGAAACATGAGGTCGATCTCCAACCCTTTGTGAGAAAACGTTAGAGTTGATGCTATTAGGAGTAGCAGGGAGGGATGGACTTTGTGTGCTAACAGATGGAGGATACCACGAGTTTGTTGTAACTTCTTGTGGCCTTGGATCACCTTGTTCTTGAGAACCCCTGAAAGTTAGCAATGGTTGTTACTTTAACGTTCAATGTATGCAAGTACAGCGAAGTTAATGAAACAGTTGTTCGAAGTTTATATTTTACGACAGACAAATGCAGTGACCAGGAGAGACATGGTTTGGTAATTTAATATCATTCAGATTCAACTTTGGAAGCAACCACATATTTTACGACAGACAAATGCAGTGACCAGGAGAGACATGGTTTGGTAATTTAATATCATTCAGATTCAACTTTGGAAGCAACCACCACCACAAAAATAAAAGATTTATCTAAACGCTAAACAGGAGTGAATAAAAATAATCCAGGGCAGCAAAAAGTAACCAAATTACTAATTCATATTAACCAATCAAACAAAACCTAATGGCAAGCATGGTTGTCAAAAGCACACACGGCACACGCCTACGCAAAAGCGCAGCTCAGGCACAACCTTTTAGGTGTTCACATGCAATTCAGATGATTTTCCGGCTAAAATCCAGCCAAAATCCGGTAAAAAAAACCCTAATTAAGACTGGAATCAACCTAAATAAGCATAGAATCAACCTAAAACATCCTAAACAAGCCTAAAACATGTCTAAAACCCCTAAAAATGGTGTTTTAAACCGCCTAGCTAAAAGAAGCCCTCATTCTTTTACCACCTAGGACTCCGCTACATAGCTTAACAAGAGAACACAAGTACCATCCTACCCATACATCCAACAAATGCATCATATTCAGGATCCATAAACAAACAAATTCATTACAAAATAACATGCTTATGTTAGCAAACTACAATTCCATAATTTCAAACGGCAATTGAAGCAAATTCAATTAAAAATCCTCAACTTAACAAACCTAAACATCATAATTCAAATCATACTATCACACACACTACCTGAATTCAACAATACAATAGTATAAACACATAAACCCTAAATTAACTGTAACAACAAAGCGACTAACAGAATTTCCAGAACTTAAACATATCTATCAGAATCTGTTGATCTCACAACTGCCTTTAACAGCAAATCAATTGAATCTGCAAAAAGCAAATAAGCATCCGATAAGATGAGATACAAATTCACAAATTAGTTTATACGATCGTTTATACCTTCGTCGTACGCAACGGAATATATGACGGTCGATTGCGTGCACGAGAAGCGATCGCCGGAAAATAATATCTCACCGGAGATACAGATTTAGGGCTACCGGAAACGTGTTCTCCGATGAAAGTAGACTATTTGTTGTTTTTATAAGGGAAATAGAGATTATTTGTTGTTGACTTTTGAAGTACTAGTTTTACCCTTCTACTTTTACTTTTTTGTTTATTAGATTTAGTTTCTTTTTTGTTTATTAGATTAGTTTCTTTAAAGTGAGATGTGTTGGTGTTGTCAAGCATTGTGGGTTACTAATGTTACTCTAAGGTGGATATAAAAAATCCGTTCAAATTTTGAGACTTGGTATTGGTACTGAATTTCTCGTATTAATTTTTTTTATATGGATTCGGTCTATTTTTTGACGTTTTTGGCAAAAATGTTCGGTACGAGATCGGTAGCTTACCGAATTTTACACACATATACTAGTATTGTACTAAACGTATTTGGTACCAGTACCGGTACCCATCATCAGGAAATATCGATATCTATATTTTCGGTACCGGTACCAAGCTCATCCCTACCCTGAAGCTAAAGTCGATAATATTTTTAAAAATCTGTAATTATTTAAACTTTTAAAATTATGTAAAATTACCTTTTGTCCTCCTTATATATATTAGGTTGCGTGGTGTGGTTTAAAGCCCCCATGCTAGTTATCGAGCCACTTAGGCGGGGGGCTTTAACATTAATTAGCATGGTGTTGGTTAACATTGTTTAACTAGAGTTAAAAATTAAAAGGAAATATGATTGGCTACTACTTATGTGATCCTATGAAAAAATCACCCTTATGAGGCATGATTTCATTTTATATGGTATATAATTATCAAAACACCCTTATGAGACATAATTTCATTTTAAAACCTTAACGGGCATGTAAGTTGATATCCTATTGATATTACAACTTATTTAAAGTATAATGGCATATAGAACTTGTCCATGACTTATCCGGTTACCCGATATCGCTTATATGCGCATGGTTAAGTATATGTAACTAGTTTACAGAAATTAACCGAAACGGGTTTAACCTTATCATATTAGTCCCAAAATCCAGAATGCTTATGGTTTACCCATATTATACAAATCATAATACTTGTTGGGTTTAAGCTACATTCTATCCGATCATCGCTTAATCTAGCGTGTTATACGTTTTGATCCTGTACGCTAGTCTGTCTAAGTCTATGACTTAATTAAGACCGTTAGCATTTTAATTGGTTAGCTTATGCCATAATCCAGGTTAGAGCCTTCTGGTAAATGGTATCTGCACTTATTTCATTTTGGATATGGCTGAGATATTAAATCTTGCATTTTAAAATCAAGACTAGCTCAGGTAAATACTCTCGACTTATTTTCCCTATACGGGCTTGGGTTACGATAAACTATTACCGCTTGGTCGGAAATGGGATCAATCGAATGCCGGATTGTGGCTAGTAAATCCGCATATTCCGTTTTAATCAGTTTTGTTTGATAACTTAAACATCGGGGGTTAACGACCATATCCTGGATATCCTCGGCTCATTACATTAGTTAATGGCCACGACCAAAGCGCGGGGTGTAGGCATACACCCGACAGATGCTCATGCTAAATTATTTTTACCCACTAGTTGGGGATAACTCCTTTGTGGGTTCTTAAGTGGTGTGTACGTTAATCATGTCTCGGTCTCTGTACTGGGCCCGTATGTATGGACAAAGATGTGAATCTGTTAACAAGGTTACAAGGCTGACTTTCCCAAGTTATAAAAGATTTGTGCCTTGTGCACTTAAATCTAATTTTTAAAATGTTTTCAAAATGAGTCAGTTGGGTGTATTTACCAGCGAAAGCTGACGTATTTTAAAAAAACTAAAATGCAGGTACTCTCACAAGAAAAGTGCAAGAGGGGGCTTTATGGGGGGTTATATCACAGGAGGGTGTAGTGGTAACATCAATACTCCATCATTACTCAATTATTAATTTTCAATTTTTATTACCAATTTCGGGGGATCCTCCGACACGTTAAGCCAAGCTCGAGTTAATGCGTACTCCTCTTTATCATCCTATGGTTGCACGTTTTTTTCGTCCGGACCTCGGTTACTACTTTCTTTTTATGGTTACGTGTGGTTTTGTTCTTTTGCGCCTGCTCTTCTACCAGTTGCGGCTCCGTTTGTTTAACCGGGACTAGACCGGGCTCGCGTAGTGGCGAGCCAAAAGCTTGAGACGACCCGAAACCTCCCATGTTGTGATTCGGGTTCCAACCGTATAGATTTGGGTCACATGAAAGGGGTTGGTTCAATAGGTTCATGAAGCCGGATTGGTTTTGATTGTAATCGACAAACCCGAATCCGTAGGGGGTGGATCGAGTGGGAATCGGAGAAACGGGTTGGCTAGGATTGGTCGTTTGGTTCGTGTCCGCACTAGAAAGCGGAGGTACAAAACCGCGGTTGTACGGATACATGATATAAAAAAAACTAGACTTTTTTTATAAAATAAAGAGTGTGGATGGTATTAGAGAGTATAGGTTTTAAAAAAGTGAGATGAAAAGGTTATATTTATATCAAGATTTTAGGAAGTAAATTCTTTTTTAATAAAATGACCGTTCAACTGTCAAATGGTTATGAAAGAAGTGAATTTGTGGCGTGATATTTTAGGGGAGATTTCGGAATTGGTCGCATATAATGTTGTGCGTAATGGTGTTACCGGACGCAATGGGGCACCATATACCTCTTCAGCGCCATATCCCACCCCACTACGGAGGAACTAAGATTAGTTGATGATGAAGGTTCAAGTGATGAAGATAAGAAGTGGCTCACTTCCGTAAAGAGACTGTGAATACAAGGTTGATACCAAGGTATATACACGATGTAAATTCACATATTTTCTTGGATTTTGTGTCAGATTATAGACTGAAAAGACGTATAAAGTTGATACAGAAATAAGGCCGTTAAGTGAGTACCCAATAGACACGATTATAAAGTAGAAACACGAGTTGAGTTCACCTATCTCACGCGCACAGATCATACAAAAAACTCTCAAGTCATTTTCGTGATTATCTCTTCCATAATCGTCTCAAAATTATGAACTAATACTGAACTGGACTAAAAAGTATAAACATCTTAGGCTAGATAAATGCCTACTCTTGCATCTCTACAAAACAAGTGGTGCAGGTCCACTTCCTAAATACAACATTCTAGACCTCTACAATTGCCCATAGCTACTTTAAGACTGCGTGTAAATTCTTTAATTAATTAAATATATCTAATATAAACATATGATAACCAACTAGTTAGTCATCATCGGACAAACAAACCAGATCATGGGCAGCAGAGGAGGGTGCAGTACCCTTTCGAACGTAATCAGTTACGTCTAGCCTGTCATTCTGTGATCTTAGATCACGTTGAGGCGCCGTAACGTTAACGTTAACCCAGCGAGGAGCACTGTCCGCAAGCCCATTCAAGTTATCAGATGGCTGTGTTTGTACCAAAGGTTCAACAGGCGGCGTTTGTGGTGTCACTGATTGTGGTGAGGACGTTGAAAGTGGTGTAACAGGAGACCGAGATGGGCCACTTGTGACATGTGTACTTTGAAGCACTACCCTCCGGTGAGTTCCAGCGTCAGTAGTTACAGAGGGCGTAGATCTCAGATGTGGGGCCCGTGCCCGAATTTCAGTGCTAGCCAGAGATCTCAGATGTGGGGGCGGGGCACGTGGTTCCCGGTTGACCGAAGGTCGCAGATGTGGGGGTGGAGCTCGGGGTTCACTGCTCAACAGAGGCCGTATATTTGGCGGCGGTGCACGAGGTTCACTGTTAACCAGAGGCCGTATATTCGGGGCCAGTGCACGGGGTTCACTGCTAACCAGAGGCCGTATATTCGGGCCGGTGCACGAGGTTCACTGCTAACCAGAGGCCGTATATGCGGGGATTGCCGACGGGTTTCAGTGCTTATCCGAAGATTTGCCGCAGACATGTCAAGCTGTGCGATACTAGGCGGTCTCTTATGCAAGGCTGAGAGGTGGTTACTCGTGTTAATGCCAGGTGGTGGCCTGCTAGTGGTAGGTGTGGTTGGAATAACCTGGTTGACAATAGGTGGTGGTCTTGTAGTAGTGGTAGGTGGGGTTGAAGAGGTCAACTGGTCAACCACAGGTGGTGGCCTACTTGGTGCGGTTAAAGAGCCTGTACTAGACGGTGGCCTATTTAGTGTAGGGGAGGGGGTTCTGCTCGGCGTGCTCGAGAAGAGAGCCGCAGGCTGGTGGACTATTTGTAGAGGCAATTGCGGTCGTAGTTGTGGTTGCGGCAGTGGGGTGGCTGCGGCAGCAAAGGTAGTGGTTGTGGTGGTGAAGATGAAGACGCATTGTGGTAATGCCTCATTAAAGATGAAGCAGATCGCCTGTGAAGTGGTTGCATTATTCCAGCCTGCAATACTGCAAATAATAACAATCGTATTCCATTAAAATGGAAGAAACAAAAACAATATACGATTTTTTCCATGTAAATATACCTGGATGCCCAGAGGGAGTAACATCTTGACACTTAGACCTGAAAGCCTCGGCCAATATTTTGTTCATGGTGACTCTATTAATATTGGTGTCAAGTTCCATCGTTTTTGAGTTGTAAGCTGCATCTGCTTCTTGATGTTTAGCTTCATACTTGAGACGTATTTGTGCAACAACTTCTGCTATTTCCTTATTACATTCAGTGTCCAGCCTTTGTTTCTGCACGAAAGTCGAAAACAATACCGATGGTATGGTGAAAATATGATCAATGTGAGTTAACTTATCAAAGTATATAAATAAATGACTGACCATTTCTTGATAGTACTTGGATACAGTATCTTCCGCTGTGGATAACCGCTCTACTTCAGCTTGAAGTGGATCGGAATGGTGTGGCATTTGAGGGCTCACTCGGTTAGCAATGCTATCAAAAATGTTTAGTGCATTAACTGGTGGTGTGGGTGCAACGGATGTAGCCACACGAAGCTGTTGTTCCTCGTGAGGTGGCTCAGAAGCAGGAACGGGGTTTTCTTCTGAATTTTCTACAGGCTCTTCACAAGTGGGTTCAAGTAATGGCTCGCTTGGTGGAAGTGTGTCAGATGGATTTTCAGTAACCGTTGGATCAGTAGATGACGGGATATCCGGTTCATTGTCTGGAATGATTTGATCAAGTTGACTGGCACCTGACGGTTGCAGATTACCAACGTTAATTTCTCCGTCTTGAACCCCACTGTCTGGAAGTTGTTGTTCAAGTTGAAGAGGGTCATTTTGGATTTCCTGAAATGACCAAAAATAACTAACTATAATTATGATAAATATGACAAACAAAATAATAACTTCAACTACACAAAACGCAAAGAGCCTACTGGAATTATTGGCTCTACACGATCTGAAGCTGAAGAAACCGGCTGAACATAGGGTGTTTTGTCTTGTGATATGGCTGCACACACTGGATCAGTAGATGTCGGGATATCCAGTTCATCGTCTAGAATCATCTGATCGAGTTGACTGACACCAGGCGGTTGTGGATTACCGACATCAATGTCTTTATCTGGAACTCCCATGTCTGGAATGATTGGCTCTAAATGATCTGAAGCTGGAGAAGAAACTGGCTGAACAGATGGTGATTTTTCCTGTGGTATGGCTGCGCACACTGGATTACCACTATCGAAACCACAAGAATCATTTTGGTCTTCATTAGCGTGTAATGCATCAGGTCGTGTAGTGTTATCTTCAGCATTCTCTTCATTATCAGCTGGTGTTGCCACCTCAGCAGACACAACACACGGTAGCACATTGTTTGGGCTGGTTTCGTTGTGGTCCCCACTAGCATCTGGTGTGTCAGGCTGAATCTCCCCCTCTTCAGGGCTCTCTATGCCGCATGTGCCAGCTGGCGTTGCCATCTCAACAGATTCAACTTCCGGCGCCAGATCAACAGTTTTGTGATGGTCTTCAACAACATGAGATGTATCAAGGTCTACAGTGCCACATTCATCATTGCCTTTGTTGCAATTTCCAGCTGGCATTTCAATGTCACCAGTGTCGACATGTGGTGCCATATCATTCGCACCAGTTTCATGATTGTTTTCATCATAATCATCATCATCATTTTCCTTGTTGTCATTTCCGGCTGGCATTTCCACGTCACCAGAGTAAGCATGTTGCGCCATATCAGTCGCACAAGGCTTGCTATGGTCATTCGCACCAGTTTCAATGTCACCAGTGTCGACATGTGGTGCCATATATTTCGCACCAGTTTCATGATTGTTTTCATCATCATTGTCATTTTCTTTGTTGTCATTTCCGGCTGGCATTTCCACGTCACCAGAGTAAGCATGTTGCGCCATATCAGTCGCACAAGTCCTGCTATGGTCGTTTTCATCAGGGCCTAGAGTGCCTTCATCATCATTTTCTTTGATGTCATTTCCAGCTGGCATTTCCACATCACCACAGTTAACATGTGGCGCCACATCATTTGCGCCAGTCTCGTTATGATCTTCAACAGGGTCTTCAGATGCTAAGTTAGCATTTTCATGACTGGTGTCAGGTTTCTCTGCCATATCATGACCAGAGTCGGCTTTCTCAGCCACATCATGACCAAAGTCAGCTTTCTCTGCCACGTCAACGTCCATGTAATCACCATGCTGCTGAGCTGGAGCTCCAATCTGCTCACTTGATACTGTTGCACCAACCATCTCTTTCTCAGAAGTATGAGAACCAGTAGACTCAATATCATTAGCACCTTCGCACACAGGTTCTTCCTGACTTTGTGCTTCAATTGTGTTTTCAGGTAAAGTGGGGGCCACCTCAGCATTCCCAGAATCCACCACCTGATTCTCATGTTGGGACCCATGCAACGAAAAATTATTCTCAGCCACCACCAGGCCCTCCGCTGCCAGCCTTGTTGTCGTTAACTCTTTAAGGCGATCCTCCCACAATCTTTTCTGTAAATCATGTTCTTTAAGCTTGTTGGCAAATTCTCTCTCTTTTATTTCAAGTTTTTCAGATCTTAGCGAGGGATTACTGTAAAGTGCATGGATTATCGCCTTCTCCACTTTGTATTCATTTTCTAGACTCGCCCTCTTTTCATCCCATTCTTTGTTAATCTTCTCAACCGCATCTATGCCCTTTCTAGAAACATTTCCGTCGGATACATCAACATTTATCATATGTTGACTCTTTTCAACCCCTTCTGGTGCAGGAACACTATCTTTTAAAGCAGGAAGAACTTGTGTGTGCTCTAAAAATGTTTCCTTGACTTGTTTCAGCTTTTTGTAGACCGATTCTGCTTGTTCTTCCTTACAGCTGAAATCAAAGTGCTTCTTTATAAGAGCAAACGACTCACTCCTATCGATTTTATTTTTCACTAGAGATGAACCAATCCAACACTAAAAAAGATCGTGTCAGTAAATATATGAAATAATGTAAATAAAGGAGCATTCAGTTTGTTAAAAGAGAGTACCAGTGATATCATGAAAGCCTGTAATATACTAGTATCTTCCTTGCCGACGATAAAATTTTCAAGGACATATTCAAGAAATTTTTCCACTATGATCTTCACATCCTCCTGCATTTAGAGTCGACTAATACTTATTACTATTTTATCTTTATTCAACAAGTTACTTAAGCATCGAAACAGTAGCAATTTCAATTTGGGTTGTGTTTTATCTCAAACGGGTCAATTAAAAAAATGTTAAAACAAACAAACAGGTCAAACGAGTTGAAAGTCACTATATAACCTTCCAAATCGTTGTCAGTCTGAAATTTGAATATTATTGCAATTATACTTGTACTCTAGCATTGATTAACTAACAAATTATAGAAAATGGACAAATGTGTTTGCGGGTCAGCCCAGCCGGTTCCGACACGTATTAAAATCACCAAATTCAGCACAATATGCAAGAGCGTACCGAAAACTTGAGTTTGTCGCAAAGCTCAGACACAGTGGGCTTCAAGAGATCATACATACTTGTTTCATCGTTGACCGTGGTTGACCAAAACTGATCGCCAGACGATGACTGAGACTCGTTAGTTGCTGTAGAAACCCCTGAAATAAGTTCAACAACATATCAACATCTTAAACTACAAGACACTCTATTACGCAAACAAAGAACATATATATTTAAAAAAGGACAATATTTCTCATTTACCTGCATTTACTCCTCCAGTTTCCCCTTCAGTTACAGTCTTCAATTGAGCAGGTTCAATGGTACCATTATTTACAGTTTTCCTACGTGTCTTTACACCACCACCATCAATATCACTTCTTCCCTCCAAAAAATAATTAGGTCTTTTTCTTTGACGTGGGGCCGATTGAGATACAAATTTCCACGCTAGAAACCGTCCCTCCAATAGTTTTTTCCAAAATATATAAGGCTGATCTCCATCGGGTAAATGTGTTTTTATCTCACTATGTAATGGGTTGCTTTTACCATAAATTCCACAATTTTGAACTTGAGTAATGGCCGATTTCAATGTTGTATCCTTGCTTTTACTTTTGTGAGAGAGTATATACAAAAACTCCTCCACTACATCCTTCAGAAAAGATTCTTCAGATGAGATGTTTACAACAGTTTGACTATGAAATTTGGTCAATTTGTCAAACAAGTCAGAGGCCCCCCACGTGAGCAACGCATCATAATTACTCCTTAAATTTTGTGACCTGGTACTGAGAGCCACATTATTCTCTGCTAGTTTAACAATTTTTTCTTCTAGGGTGGATAAAGAGTATAATCGGAATATCATGATGTGTTCCGACTGTGAATCTATAGATAACCTTTGCAATGATTTTAAATCATTTAAGGGATTTATATCACTGTCGAATACGATGATAGCATCCACTAACGATAACTTAATGCTCTGATGGCACGCTCGAGATTCTAGTAAGAAAATAAATTTAGTCATATCTTTATTGAACATGTTTATTGCAGCTTGCTTCTTCGTAAAGGTGTTTGGAACCCCATCCACAAGTTCGTATGAGTGTTGACCAAATCTTCTATGGACAAAATCAACTAATATGTGTCCCATCGTAAGAGAATTGCTTGAAACACCAATTGTAGGCTATATTATAAAAATTCATGAAATGAGTTGGACCTTAATACCTTAAAAATAACAAGATGATTGATTTATACCTATAGATACCTGAAAAAGAATAAGCACTTTGCGTTGGTGTTTTTGGAGTTGAGGTAGTAAGTGGTCAAGAAAGTGTAGTTTACCACTTGCTTTTGTGCCAACATCTACCACCATACTCTGGTCCTTACCCTTCATAAGCGATTGTTGAACTTCCGGATCCACCGTGTATGGGTGATTACAACACTTCAAGGAGGAAAAATAGAAAGAAAAGATAAATTAAACTTTCTTACATATTATCCAAAATTACTACTTTAGCATATTTCAGATTAAAATACTGAAATGATGAAGTGATAGAGCTAGAAACCTAGAACAAACCTTTCGGATGGTAACAAAAAGGTCCTTAAGAGCCCCGAGAGTATCACTTCTTGAATTTGTACGAAGAGCTGTATCATTAGAAAGTAGAGTAGCACAATACTGTTCAAGCTGCACGTTTGAAATCTGAACAGGAACCCAAAATTCTACAAATTTGGAATTCTGTGTGTTGCTAGAAACATCATTGTTCTCTGCATGCTCCATGTTACCAGCTGCTTGGCATGTCTCTGTAACCTAGGGCAAGATTAGAAAAAAAAAATCCAATGAGTGTGTGAACGTTCTAATCATAGAAAACTTTTCTCGTGTGATCTAACTAGAGATATATTTGAATCATAGAAAAAATCAAATGATTGACGAACCTTGTGACAAGTGTCATGTTCCTGCTGATTCTCTGAATTATGTTCAATCCTGCAGGATAAGAGTAATTAATCAATGTGGGCTGCACAAATGGTATAACACAAACGATATTATGATACAACTAAGGTTGTATTCTTGTTTCTAGTTTCTCAATGAAGAGAAACTTTGATTTATATACATCAATGTAGGATGGAAGAAATAAAACAAACTCAAAATACAATAAGATCAAGCCAAAATTGGATACTTAAAGCATGGTTAATACTCTAATGGCACCTATTGACATTGCCATATGCTAAAACATATTCCAATTTGTAAAATATAAAAATAAAAGCCAAAAGACAACAAATGACCAGGCCTGGATAACATTTAAATGAAAATGATGACATACGAACCAAGTACAAAAACACATGCTTTTAAGATGGACTCTACAATGATGCTTAACTTAACCTAAGAATAACAGCCAAATCAAGCATCTGATATAAATCCAGAGATGGGTAATGGGTCGGAGAGACAAACGGGTTGACCCGGATGTATCAGATGGATTGATGGAGGAATTAATGGGGTTTGACCCATTCACGCCTCATCACGGTCTAGAATATCTAGAGCAATAGAATCCACCCGAATTTCGCCTGGAATAAATTGAAACACCGAAGGAGGACGTCAGCCATAGACGGTTTCAAAGGGAGTAACACCCGTAGAAGCATGAAAGGTGGAATTGTACCAAAATTCTGCCCAAGGTAACCAAACAGACCAAGTTTTGGGCTGATCAACTGCGAAACAATGCAGATAGGATTCCAAACATCGATTTATTACTTCAGTTTGACCGTCGGATTCCGGGTGGTACGCAGAACTCATGCGGAGTATGGGTGTTTTAACAGAATAAAGTGAGCATAACTTCTTTAACAAAACTTGCTCAAAAACAAAGGATCTCGATAAGAACGGAAAATTTCTTACCAAAACTTGCTCAAAAACAAAGGATCTCGATCACTTACAATAGATTTTGGAATTCCATAATGACGAATAACTTCTTTAACAAAAACCTCACGACACTGTTTTAGCAGTGTATGGGTGTTTTAACAGAATAAAGTGAGCATACTTCGATAGGCGATCCACCACCACAAGAACCACCGTGAACCATTTGGAAGGTGGCAATCCAACGATAAAACCATAGACAGGTCCTCCCAAACAGCGTCGGGAATGGTTAAGGGTTGTAAAAGACCCCCAGGCAACACCGAGCTAGCCTTACATCGCTGACAAATATCACATTCGCAGATAAACTTTTTAATTGTAGAGGTCATACCCACCCAATACACATTAGCCGTCAAACGCCGATAAGTTCTATAAAACCGCGAGTGTCCGCCGCAGCAGGGTAACATGGAATTCGTGTAACAAAGCAGGAATAAATTTAGAGTGGCGAGAAATAAGCAGACGGTCTTGATAAAACAGAACATTATTCTTAATTGAATACCCAGGATACATTGCCGGTTTCGTTTCAAATTTAGCAATTATGGTTTGAATTTCGGAATCTTGTTTGGCCTCCTATATAGGAGCTGAAACAGCTTGTAGAAACTGACCAGAATCAGCACGACGAGATAACGCATCTGCTGCCCAGTTTTCCCGACCGGGTTTTTATTGAATGTCAAAATCATAACCCAAGAGTTTAACCACCCAATTCTGTTGATCATAAAAAGAAACACGCTGCTGTAATAAAAATTTCACTCTTCTGATCCGTACACACATTGAACTTGGAACCCAACAAATAAGGACGCCAATGTTGGACCGCAAAGACTAAAGCCATTAATTCCCGCTCATATGCTGATTTTGACAAATTTCGATCACTTAAAGCTTTTCTAAAATAAGCAATAGGTTTCTTGTGTTGCATAAGAACAGCACCAAGACCACATCCCGAGGCGTCACATTCTACCACGAAAGGAATAGAGAAATCGGGCAGAGACAAGACTGGAGCTGAAACTAAGGCCTGTTTAAGTTGTTCGAAGGCTGTCTGAGCCACCGGGGTCCAATTAAACGCATCTTTTTTGGTGAGATCTGTTAACGGGCGAGCAATGCTTCCATAGTTTTTAACAAATTTACGGTAACATCCCGTCAACCCCAAAAATCCACGAAGAGCCTTTAATGTTGTAGGAGTAGGCCAATCAACAACAGCAGCCACCTTTACTGGATCCATAGAAACCCCTTGACCATTGATTACATGACCCAAATAATCAATTGACCGTTGACCCATACTACACTTGGCAGGATTGGCTTTGAAGTGATGCAGGAGTAAAATGTCAAAAACTTCTTTTAAATCAGCCAAATGAGCTTCCCAAGTAGGGATGTGAATAAGGATGTCATCAAAGAAAATAACAACCTTATGTCGTAGAAGAGGACGGAAAATGCCGTTCATCACCGCTTGAAAGGTAGCCGAAGCATTCATAAGGCCGAACGGCATGACCAAGTACTCAATAGTGTCCATCATGAGTACGAAAAGCAGTCATGTCAATGCTATCGGAGCACATCCGAATCTGATTATATCCCGATTTGAGGTCCAATTTAGAAAAGAAAATGGAATCATGTAATTCATCAATCAATTCATCGACCACCGGAATAGGATACTTATTAGGAATTGTGGCGGTGTTTAAAGCGCGATAATCAACACACATACGCCACGAGTTATCCTTCTTACGAATCAATATAACGGGACTTGAAAATGCGCTCTTACTAGGCCGAATCATCCCCAAATGTAACACTTCTTGAACTTGGCGTTCAATTTCTGTTTTTTGAACGTGAGGGTAACGATAAGGACGGACACAGATGGGAGCAGGACTAGACAACTGAATACAATGGTCATGAGAACGGATCGGAGGAAGAGAAGAAGGTGGTTGGAAATCGCTTCAAACTGCTGCAATAAGGAAGTTAAAGTAGTTTGTTGCTGAGTGGTTAACAGTGGTGAAACCGGAGGAAGCGAAGTACTCACCGGCGAAGTAACCGAAGTCCCGTCCATGGATAACCACTGGTGTAAAGCTGATAACGAAGATTGACCCATTTGAACCCCATGTAATTGCACTGACACTCCATGATGTTCAAACCGCATCCAAGAGTGTTGCCAGTCATGAACAACCTCACCCAAAGACTTTAACCACTCCAAACCCAAAATAAAATCTAAAGAGCCGGTATCAAATACCAAAGCATCCACCGAAAACAAACAAGATCAATAAGGACCGGAAGAGCAACACATCTTTCATAAACAAAAACGAAATGTCCATCACCAAGTTTAATTTGTATACCCCTGATTTTAGAAGAAGGCAAACCCATAGCCGACACCAAACAACGCGAAATGAAATTATGAGAAGCTCCACTGTCAACCAACATCGAGATCGGAAAACCCATCAGAGTCCCCTCTAGTTTCATAGTGGCAGAAGGTGTCTGATCAGCCACAGTACCAGCAAACTCCAAGGCGTTACAAGTACCAACCGTGTAATCCGAATCGGTCTCTTGGGTAGGAGAAGGATCCGATTGTAAGATACATTGATCTCCAAAGGAGAAGGCATCCTCATCATCTCCCAACAACAGAACACGTAACTTACCCTCCGGACACTTTTGAGTTGGCCCATATTGCCGACCACAACAAAAGCAAAGCCCTTTTTTTACGTCGGTCCTCCCACTCGGTTCTGGAGAGATAACGAATACCACGATCACGAGGAGAAAACTCACCATTATCGGAAAAGACGATTTAGGGTCCACAATTGAACGGGGAAAGTCTAACTTGGGGAAAACATGTTATGTCACTGGACCCGGAAGAAAAAACAGATCTGGAATCAGATCGGCCCATCACCGCAGGCCCATCTTTAAACCCAAACGATGGAAGCCCATTAGGGTTTAGATAACGAAATCGGCCCAAAGCCGCTTGACCCGAATCTGGACGAAGCATCACTTCGACGTCCTTTGCCAGATACATAGCGTCTAAACGAGAACAAGGACGATGAAGACGTACCCATTTCTTCACATCGTCTTTTAAACCCGCTACAAAATAACCAATCGTCTGAGATTCCGGTAAATGGGGAACTAACGAAAGAAGGTACTCAAATCATCAATGTAATCATAAATTGAATCCCCCTGTTTAACCGTGGCCAGCTGTTCATACGGGTTCTGGATTTCCAATCCACTGAACCGTTGAAGTAATTCGGATTGAAAATCAGGCCAAGAAATGGTAGGATGCACCTGAGTAATTATGGTAAACCAATGTTGTGCGACCCCAACCATACTTAGCCGAGCCAATTGTAATCGAGCATCATCAGTTGTATGATTCAAATCGAAATACAAGTTTGCTTTCTGAATCCAACCTTGTGGATCAAACCCAGAAAATTCAGAAAGTTTTACCTTCTTAACTGCCCATGGAAGCGAAAGAGGTGAATCGGTGTTGTCGGAAGGTCCCAATCCAGATCTGGAACCGCTATAGATGAAACCACCGCCGGAGGCCCCTGAAGTCGATGACTCAGGCATCGTTTTCTTATCCTGCTTCGCCATCCACGTCAAAACCACCTTCCGAAATTCCCCATCCTCGGTGCGTTCCTCTTCCAGTTGTTGTAACGAAATCTGAATTTCATCTACATCAACTTGAAGTTGTTTGATCTGAGAATCCTGAGCATCTAATCGAGAGTTTGTGCAAGTTTCCATGGTGAAATGAGTAGAAAAATAAACTGACGGCAGGTCAAAGGCAAGGTCGGACCGATGATGTGTAAATGAATCAATTAGAACAGAATAAACAAATGAAATGGAAAATTGTGTATGGAATGAATGAAACCCAGAAATTTGTAAGAACTATGGCGTAAGGGAAGGGAATATTTGATTGAATGATAAAGGAATTACAGGAAAGAAAAAAAAAAAAGGACCACTAACAACCCAGGGTTACACCCTCTCTCATGGCATGACGCCAGAGCCACTATCTTCTAACAAAATTCCTAATCCACTGACTTCCATATTCCCTTCCTATTAATACTAACTTGTGACCATTAGCCACTTTGCACTTTACCCCTCCTGGGAATAAACAATTAACTCTTTTGGCCCTCATGATTCTTATCAAACAGCATATGCACGTGTAGTCCATACAAGAATGCTAACCAATGGTGTATGGGATAGCTCTAAGATATCCCAAAAGCTCAAAAGAATGTTAAGCACTCACAAATTTACCTAAACTAATTAATGACAAAAAAATAGAGTGATTAATAGAAAAATCACCTGTGTGATGATGTGTGGGACATGTGGTTATCACTATTTGCAATATTTCCATTAGATGGTGAGACGTCAGCAGCATTTTTTTCCTCCACATCACCAATTTCAACCGACTTGCCGTCTAGTGATTTTGTTTGAAGACAATCACCATGTTCTATTTGATCTGAAACAATCACTCTTCCCTCCAAAAGCACGTTATGATCTTTACTAGGAGCTGCTTGAACTCTTATGCTATCGTTGTGTTTTAGCTCCTTATCCACATCTAACATGCCACAAGAAAATAAATAAAATAACTTTAAAATTATAATAATAATAATAACATATATATATCAGTTTACAAAGAGTCAAAGAGCAAATGTACATAAAATATAAAACAATTAACAGACTTCTAGTTATTAAAAACACTTGCTAGTATTAGCTTGAGGTGACTTGTTTTCAACTTCGTCGACAGAGGAAAAGTTGGCAGTCAATTCATTCAGAATTTTATTACAAATCAATTTTTTTTATCTAATTAAGAGATTGCTATCAAGAAAAAACTAACACCAAAATCACTACATGTTCATATTTTAAGAATGTGTCAAACATTGTGCCGTTGTGGTACATACTTTAATTACCATTTATTGTAAAACAGATTATCTTAAAAGATAACATGATAATGAATCGTAAGGCAACATAACCGTAAGCACCTGGTTCAATTCTTATTCGTTGAGATTTGAATAAAGCCTTATAAGCATCATATTTCTTCCTTTTCCTACCACCGGCATCTGAGTTCTGCTTTTCAGTTTTCTTATCTTCGATAACATTTTCTGAACTCTGCTTTGAGTTGTTTGCAGTTTTCTCTTTTGTTGACTTGTTTGGTAGTTCAGTCATCTCAACCGATTTCTTACCTCTATCGGACCTCCTCAAAGGACTGGACTCCATCTGTTTCTCAACTTTCTCGAGTTTATTTTTAACAGGTGAAGGATTTGGTGATGCTTGCTTTTGAAATCTTTCGGACTTTCTAGAATTTACAGGACTTGACGTTGTTTGTTTTCTTGATGGTATTTCTCTACCTGACCTTCTTAAAATAGATGCATCGGCTGATCCTGTGATTTCATCTTTCTTCTTTGCCATCAGTATGGAAACTGCAAATGCAACAAAATTAAAATCTACAAAATATTCACAAAATCCAGTAGGTGTGTAAGAACTGATTCTATAAACCAATGTCTCAAACACAACACCATTTATTTAACCAGGTGACACACCGATTACTTGTAATTTAAACATCAGCAAGGCATGATCAAGAATAAGAAACCTGATCTAGTACTACTGGTAACATGACATGCAAACTGATAGAAACTGAGAAATTTGATTAATTAAAATAAGGAAAATAAGGGATAGTTAGCCTGATTCGAGATAGGCAAATCTCCAAATACAAGACACGACTGGAGAAAGAAAAATCATCATCATCATACTCAGTAAATCCCACCAATAGCAAAGCTAAGGTAGGGGTCTGAGGAGGGTAAGATGTAGACAGCCTTACCTCTACCCCGTAGAGATAGAGAGGCTGCTTCTAATAAAAACTGGAGAAAGAAAAAGAGATGACTAAAGGCCTATTTATTTTTGAGGATTGCTAGAAGTTTCCCCTTAATTTAGCCTTTGAAATAGCTGCTGAAATCATGGAGAAAATTTGGAATAATATCTTAAACAATGCAGGAATATAATTGTGCATCTGATTGACAGAATCAGTTTGAAATCCCATCCCAAATTGTAACTGTTTCATTGACCCATTCAATTTGGTTCTTATCACAAACCATGAACTAAAACTCCACAAAAGATAAGCAAGACAACAACAAAATCAAATGAACAGTTAGAAAAATGAAGCAAGTGTTTATAGATTACAACATCTAGGTCTAGAATAAAATGTATAGTTGGCAAAGCATTCAAATCACGTCCCCGATTTCAACACCTTCCCTATAGTTTAGGGCAAAACTTCTAAATTATCACCTAAAACCTGAACACCATATGATCATCATTTCTAACCTCTCTCAATACTCACTATCGGTAATCCAGCAAAAAACCTAAACAACAACACACCAATTTCACATGCATCAAACAACATTAAAGCATAATTATAGCCGAAGATGTACTTTACTATATATAAAAGAAGTCCAAATTGTAAACAGATTACAGCATCTAGGTTTAAAATGGAATGTATGGTAGCTGAAGCACTCACATCTCTGGGGATGAGCATTTGGTAAAGGTACCAGTAACGAATTTCCCATACCAAATTATTTTCGGTACTGATTCGGTACCCACTTTTTAGCGATTTCGGTACCGGTATTTTACCGACTTTTACCTTCAAATACCAATACCGTACCGTGCCGAACATTTTCGGTACCGGTACCCAATTTTGGGGATTTTCGGTACCAGTACCTTTAGTATGGATACTTTTGGTACCGGTACCGAGCTCATTCCTACACATTTCATTCCCCGTCTCAACACAATCCGTATACTTTAGGTCAGAACTTCAAAATTTTCACCTAAAACCCTAAAAACCCAAACACGCCATATGATCATCATTTCTAACCTCTCACAATACACAGTTACACACTATGAACAATCCAGCTAAAAAACCTAAACAACACACAGATTTCACATGCATCAAACAACATTATAAGCGTAATTAAATCCGAAATTCTACTATACAATATACAAAAATTGACCTACTATACAATTTACTAACAAATAAATACACATACAGCGTAAATCATCAACAAATGCTCCGAATTTCAGCAAATGAGAGTGATTACATAATCAACACTAGCTCCGTTGAATATTGTACGGAATTTTCATGAAGAATTTGAGAAAGTTAGGGCGTGTGTATTGAAATTGAAGTTAACCGATGAAACAAACCTGCAGTTGTTAGTTAGGATCGTCAGAGAGTGTCATACAAACGTCTGTAGTGAGAAGTTTCCGGCGAGTGAAGGAGTGAAAGGTCTCCGGTTGTAGAACACGACGGGAGTGTGAAGGAAGGAATAATATAATAAGAATACGGATGTGAAGAGACGGTATAGAAATTGGTTTTGAAAGGGTTAGGGGAGAGAGGTGAAATATAAGTTTTTATTGGATCGAGAAACTCATTAAATCACTTTTGTTTCGGGTAAATTATGTGGTTTTTCGATATTTAACCTTTGAGTTTTAGATTTAATTGTAACGTAGGTATTAGGCATTGGTTTTTGGTGTTAAATTGGTGTGAAATATCGGTTTTGTTAGTATATATGTACATATATTTTTAATAAAACTTTAATGAGAATAGCGAAAGTGTGTATACGAACTAATCCAAGCCAAACTTTGGATTGCTGACCAGGAGTCCATATGCAAAACAAAATAACAAATCAATCATAACGAATATATCTTTTCGGCTAACCAAGGTGCAACTCTTCGATTCGACGAACTAGTTGCCATTTTCAATGACACAAATCACGCTTGAAATTTGACAACTTGGAAATCACTTCGCGAGATCACTCGAGAAAACGAAATAACCCGAAACGACACACGATGCGCAAAACAATGCGGCGTACGACGGCAGAGAGCACATGGGGAGAGAAAATGAGAGAGTGATTAAGTTGTAATCAAAAACTTAAATCACTATTTATAATATGATAT
This sequence comes from Scalesia atractyloides, assembly GCA_947069175.1. Classification (NCBI taxonomy): domain Eukaryota; kingdom Viridiplantae; phylum Streptophyta; class Magnoliopsida; order Asterales; family Asteraceae; genus Scalesia; species Scalesia atractyloides. The sequence goes on from CAMTDV010000002.1 coordinate 72,776,043, forward strand.
TAGGTTTTTGAATTCAAAAGGCATATCCCAAGGAATATTCCCTTTGATTTGAATTTCATAATTATCTCACAACTATTCATTATTTATCAACTAACTTAATAAATATAAATAGTGTTAATTGACTCTTTAAGTAATATGGGTATTATTAAATACAAATACTACTATGTATAAATAAATAGGAACCAATATAAATTTTACACATAGCATCTAATCATTTTTAGAAAAAAAAGGTAAATATAGTAACTTTAAATTAATTAGTAACCATTTTTAGAAAATGGATAATGGAGTAACTTTAATTCAATTAGTTATATTTAAATCTCTATAAATTCGTATATAATGATATTCAACAAAAAAAAAACCATATTTCATCCATTGTTCTTTAATTCCAGTATCAAAATCATTATTCTTTAGTTAAGATAAGGTATTGTTCTAGCATATCAGCATATAGTTTCGAATCAGCACAGTTAGAATTAACACAAACAAGTTTGAAACTAGTACAAAGAGAACCAACACAAAACAAGTTCAAAAATAGCACGGACAATATAGTTTCGAAATTAACACCAAACAAGTTTGAAATTAGCAAAAAAGATATAACAACATTATACACATGTTAAAGATTAAAAAAATGCTTACTTTTATGGTGTATTTAAAAAATAATAATAAAGTATATAAAAGTTAGGTAAGAGATTATGTACAAGAGAGATATTTCATTCGAAGTGTAGGAGATAATATGGATTAAAAAGTGTCATTTTCAATTTAAGGATGGAAGGGTATTATAATAATTCTCTCTTAAATCTACTTCACCCTCGATTTTCAAACGGCTATAACTTTTGCATACGATTTTTTTTAATTACAACGTATTAATGAACATTTCATTCTCTTCAATTTGAGCAGACTATTACTATAGTTTTTTAATTTTTAAAAAATGTATTTTACAAGCTATAAAGTTACGTGATTTGTATAACGTTACGTGATTATGTTCCACTGCGTAATTACGTACCATATGTGCAAGCATTAACAAATGCTTAATGTAACCCTACATCTATAATCACGTACCATGTGTAACAAGTATAATCACACGTGATTATGTATTGGTACGTAATTACGTTATTCTAGTTTTTTTATTGTATAATGTTTTTACTAAAGTTATTCTTATTACATGATTATAAAATCAATATAATGAGAACTTTTTATGTTATTACGTGATTGGTTTTGTAATATGAGTCGTTGTGTGATTTAGATGTAGTGTTACATCGAGCTTTTGTTATTGCTTTTGCACATATGGTGTGACACCTCACCCGATAAGGATGTCTTATAGCACGGTTGATACAAAGAGTGCTTATTTTATTGATAACAAGTTACTTTACAAGGTTTGAAAACTGAAATACAACATCTTATTAGACTGAGCCTAGTCTGACATGTAACACCCCAAAAACGGTTTGATAATAAAACACGTTAATATTAAAGAGCGGATAAAAGACCATTAGTGGTAAAAGTGAAACCGTAAACGAAATTACAATGAACAAAATAACCTAGTTAATAACATGTATATAAGTAACAAGATAATGAGTTGTAGTCTCGTTTATAATCAAATCTCAATTATGAGGGACCAAAAGGGAAAAAGAATGAAACTTGGATATATAAATAAAAAATAAAACACAAGACACACGCACTAAGTGGGTGTGTGTGCGTGAAATAGCCAGGAGAAGAACAAGGGAGACAAACCCTTGTTCATCAAAGAATCACTAAATTGAAGGAGAGATTGGACCTCCAAGTCTTGCATGAGCATGAATTATCGATCACCTTGATTAGGGGATCATAAGGTATGTCTAAAAACATAGATTGGTGAAAGTTAAATTTGAGACAAGTAGAATACTTGCAATTAGGTTGTTGGATTATGATCCAAAGATGAAATTAAGTGTATGTGTATGCTTGATTTCGTGAGACATAAAGAAATTATGCACTATTTGATGTAAGATTACTTGTAAGTGATAAATAGTAGATTATGAAGCGGGTTTTGATTATGTGATGAAGTAGATGATAAACCTATGTATAGAATCATCGTACATGGTAGTAATAGGAAGATACTTGAACAATTTGAGTGTTTGAGTATATGTTCATACTTGCCATGAAATGAGTTTTTTTATATACGATATGAGGAAATTGGTGATATATTCATGTAAATGATGTATGATGAATTTATGAATGTTTAAAGTATTTTGCTAAGTTTGATGTTTGGATAAATTCCATATATATGATGCAAAGGGTTGTTTTATAATGATGAAACAATCCAAAGTTCTTGTATGAGATTGATAGATTAGCATACAATGATAAAATTATGTTAAATTGATATAACAATGTATGAACTTAATAGAGAAATTTAGTTAAAACGGTGGCCTAGAGATGACGCCTACCGAATAATTGATGAAAGGCCTAAATGAGCTTGTCGAACTTAAATGCGCATTTCATATGTTAATAGACAGTTGACTTTTAAAAAGTCAAAATGACTATAATAAGATGGAGTGATAATTTTGATATAAAATCCGTAAGGTGGAATTGTCATGATAAATAGTGATTATTCTAACCATCTTGTGAATGATAAATGATAGTTTGGCGCTTGACAAGCTAGGTGAAAGCTTGGGAAGAAGCGGGTCAAACAGATCAAGTACGCGAGAAAAAACATAATCGGATTTCAAGTGAGTAAAGCTTACATCCTTAAAATAGTAAATATTTACTTATGTATTCGAATAAGAATAAGCGTTTTGGGTATTCGGAACGAGATTTCGAAATACAACATTCTGACACGGACGGGTTGGAACAAGTGAAAACGGTATTAAACCGTATTTGATGATAGAAAGGGGTAAAACAGTAATATAGTCATGTAGTGATAAAGAAATAAGAAATTCTGAAAAGTTACTTTATGGTGTAAAATAAAAAAGGGTAAAATGGTAATTCAGTCACGATCTGACAAAGAAATATTAAACTTTGAAAAACGACATTCTATGGCGCAAACCAAAATGGGTCGAACGGATTAAGAAACGCCCTTGAGTAATATGATCATAAGGCGTAAACCGAAATGGATTAAATGGTGAGATGGTAAATAAATACCATCTCATAATGATAAAATGGTCATTTGGGCCAAATGAGTAAAATGGTGTTGTCATCACCATTTGACAATAATATCTAATGATCGTTTGTCGAGTTTTGTGCTCACAGGGAAATAGAGTTTGGCTAGTGATGCTATTAATTGGTAATTAATAGTGCAAGGTACTTAAATGGGTCAATGCCATGACCCGAGCCAGGTATGTGTAATGAGTCAAACTCTCATTAAGGACTTAAGGTCCGATGAGAGGTAAACGAGTCATGAATGAACGTCGGATTACCTAAAGCAAGGTAAATCCCATAATCTAAATTGCAGACATTAGGTTCTTAGGAACATAATGAATTTAAATATGATTATGGTTAAAATGTGTTTTTGGGTCAAAATATAATATTGAAAGTCCTTCCTCGTAAAGGAGGGACTAAGTTGACCAAAATGCCCTAGTGTGGTAAAACAAGCAAACGACCATAAGGATAGCTTAAAAATGGGTTTTACAAGTAAGTATACCCTTTCGGTAGCATAAAAGTAAATGGCAGAAGCTGTTTTAGTTTAATGCCTTTTAACGGGTCTTTTTTCTGTAATTTGTCGAACTGATGGTAGAAATTGGATTAACGATAACAAATCCACAACAAGTATAGTTGTGGTGGAAAATAAATGGATATCTTGTGTGAAAATGATAAAATAAATAAAGGTTTGGTTGAAATAAGCGTTAGATTTCGCTAAGATAACCAAACGGGTCAAAATGATAAAATAAAGTATGTTTGAATAGAGCGATGATTTTCGCTAAGGCAGCCAAACAGGTAAAAATGTAGATTTAATGCATACCGAAATGGATGCGCTTATTTTGGTTTAAATGCGGTCAAAGGGTAAAATTGGAAAATATGAGCATAAACCGGAAACGGATGCGTAATTCCTAAGAAATAAAAATCCAGGTTAAGGATTTCGGGTTAAATAGGTAAGAAAACATTTTACGGACATTTAGAAACAAGTTTCATGGGAAATGGATAAAAATTGAATAAGTTACGAAAGTTTTCGTAATAAAAATGGCAAGACGGAAACTCTTGCGATAGACCACCTTAAGCTACGATGGCCAGCCCCAGGTCGTGTTATGCGAAAACGTCTCAGTAAGTCCCAGGTCGTGTTTAAATGCGCAGGACTTGAAATGGGTCGAGCGAACAACTATAACAACACAGCAGCATAATCGCTGTAGAAGGCAGCGTCGCCGATGCCATAACTGGTCATCGCCGACGCTACCTCAGAAATTAAATTTTCTGTTTTGATATTTTGGTAAGTCGTTATGTTATGCTTTCGGTTATTTGCTATAATACTAATATTTTGCAAATTTCCAGTTTAGAGTAATCGCAAGCACCTCCGGATGACGATCAAGCTCAATGAAGAACCGAACACGATCAAAGATTAAGCTTCCGCATTTGGTTTCAATGTTACGGAACTAATTAGTAAGGACATGTCAAAATGTTTAGTGTTGATAAAGTTTTGATAAACTAAAAAATTTGTAGTGACGTATATTCGCATTTACTCATTTAAATGCGAAATTTTTAATAGAAATTTAAATATTTAAAGATAGGGTCTTACAAGTTGGTAATCAGAGCTCAAGGTTAATGATCAAATGTGTTCGGTTCGAGGCTTGGTCGCACGATCCGGTAAGTTATCATAAATTTAGCGGTCTAACATGGTTAAAGTGTAACACATAGGGTTATCGTGTGAACGCACTTACCCCAAATAAAATGATAAAAGACCGGTATAGCTAGTGAATTACTTGTGTTAACAAGTATTGTAGATAGCCTTGTACTATAGTAAGGACGCTTATTAATTTCCAATGTTACCAATCAATGTAAACGTTTTGGTTGAAAGACGCTCGCATCTGAAGATGGCGGGAGTCTAATGATATGCCGACATGATGACAGAATGGTTCGCAGTATGACAAGTAGAGTATACTTATTAAGGACCTAAACTAAATGATGATATCAAATAAAGGTGGAACGGCAATGAAAGCCAATGAAGGAAAATATTGCCCAAGTGCACACTTTAAATTATTGTATAACCAGTAGTATGCAACAGATACGTCATGAACCATGTTTGTATACGAGATTAAAGCATAAGAAAACCGGAGGGGATACCCATCCATGATGATGTTCCCAAGAGAAATTGGGCGGGAAATACGCATCATTCACAATTGTGAATAATAATAATAATAATAATATAAAAGAGTTCAGATCTAAAATCTTGGATGAGGTGACCATCCAAGTAGAAATTTTCAATAAGATTCTACTGAGAAAAAGTAACGATCAAATGGATAAATGTGGTTGTATAAAAGTTTTGTAAAAAGGAAAACATTCTCTATGTTTTAAGATGAAAAAGGTAAAAACTAATAATTGTTAAATAACAATTAAACAAGGTTTTACCAAATAAAATCTGAAATATGGACATGAACCGAGGATTTACTTACATGGGAAGTAATGTGATAGTTATAATAAGGTCACGCGCACCATGTGTTGATCGCTTACTCTGGCCAAGTAAGCAAAACACATGATACCATGAACTTCTTATAATGAGCACATATACATCCAATGTAGTAAAGACGAGGCTAATGGGACGAGTTAAAGGAAATCCTTCAGGATAAATAATGAATAAAGTTTGACTGTTCAAAAGATTTCACACTAACAAGTCAAACGGGTCAGCAGATAAAGAATAAAGTTTAACTGTTTAAAAGTGATGGATTTCACACGAACAAGTCAAACGGGTCAAATAAAGAATAAAGTTTGATTGTTCATAGGTGATGAATTTCACAAGAACAAGTCAAACGTGTCAAATAAAGAATAAAGTTTGATTGTTCATAGGTGATGGATTTCACATGAACAAGTCAAACGAGTCAGATAATGAATAAAGTTTGACTGTTCAAAAGTGATAGATTTCACACGAACATGTCAAATGAAGAATAAAGTTTGATTGTTTATAGGTGATGAATTTCACACGAACAAGTCAAACGGGTCAGATAATGAATAAAGTTTGACAGTTCATAAGTGATAAATCTCACACGAACAAGTCAAACGGGTTAAATAAAGAATTAGATTTGATCGCTCATAAGTGATGGATTTCACACGAACAAATCAAACGAACCAAATGGATTATAGTGATTGAATTTTAAATGTAAACGCAAACCGGGTGACGGGAGCGTTAAACCAAAAGAATAATGAGCCCAGGTAAGGGGAAGAGAATAAATGTAAATGTAGACTCAAACTGAATAATGTGAGCGCGAAATATTAATGAACCCGTGTAAAAGGGTTGTCAATGAATTTAAACGCAAAACGAATAATGGAAGCATAAAACATTAAGATATAGAACCCAGGTAACGGGTTGTAAATAAATATAGGCATAAACCGGATAACGGTAAACGTGACAAACTGACGTAAATGACATATGAAGTCATAGAATCGGAAGAACTGTCCGAACAAAAAACGATCTAGTCATGGACTACGATCGCGCGGGCGCGCGCAGCTACTAACAGATAGTGTCTGATCTGAATAAGTGTTTGGGGCAACATACACAAAATGTTGTGGTTGCCAATAAAGATGGTAGTTGTGACTTGGTGGTGATGAGTGGTCAATGCCATTTGACCTTGCGCCAAGTTTAGACGCAAATGATCATCACCCAATAGAGATGAAACGACTAATAGATCCGACAAGTGAATGTGATTCATAAATGACTCCACGGGGTTAAAAAAATGTTAACAAACCAGATCAAACATGGTCTGTGGGCCATAATTGAGATAGAATAAATTAGCATTCGGTAAAAAGAGCCATGATTGGTGGATAAAGAAAGGATAATGTAAATGATTTTCCTTTCCAATATAAAATAGATGCATTGACACCAAATATATTTAAGGAACGACACGGGTACAGGGATGATTTAAAGAATCACCCTGACCTTCGGGTTAATAGTATAATAGTCTACGGGGTCAAAATGACTTTGTGGTCACGAATCAAGAGCAATGATGCATTAAAGATCTCACCTTAGGAGGCTAATTAAAAGAAAAAAGAAGGTGAAAACCTAAAGAAATAGCCTACAAGGCTAAGTAAAAGGGGTTTAAGGGTTATTTAGACCAAGCGATGGAACCGGTTACGATTCCCCGCATAAAACAAGAACAGTAAAGAAGAAATATTTGGTTATTAATTACGTGATGCGAGTAATTGGCATGAGTTAAAGAGAAAACGCTAAACTAAAATTAAGTATTAGTTAGAAACAATGTTTCAACAAATATAAATAAAATGAGAGAAATTGGAAAATGATTAGTATCAAAAGAAACAGGTCTTGACACCAATAGGTGCAAGATAATAAATTCGAAAAGAAAATCTTCGAAAACGAAAAGATTGATATAAACTTAAACATGACGTGATGCAATCACAGCCAATAACAAAATAACATGGTATATGATTATTTTGTAACACGAGCTATGGGTCTGGGGTCTCGAAGGTTTGTAAAAAGCCTTGCGAAGGCAATATGAGCGTAACCAAACTATGAGGTATAAGGTAACCAGTGACTGATAAGTCTAACCGGTAAGACCGGTCAAGGTTAAATTTAAAATTTAAAACTTCTTTAATATGCTTATCATTATATGATTAGCATGAAATAAATATGATGACGGACTTATATGACCGAGTAGCCAGATGGAGACTCGCTCTAATGAATTATAAAGAAGAGGGATGCCAATCGGATTTGATGGCCTAGAAGGCCTTACACATGAAAGGCGCACGCGGCAAAGTATATGATAATCTTTGGCCGAAAGATTAAAGGCTTTGAAAAATGAAATGTTAATTAAGGAAAAGAGCAAGAAAGGGGTCGGATATCTTTCTGGTATGATTTTTTTTGAATAATTAAAATATGAGCAACGCTCAGGTGAAAACAAAACCAAGTCCATTGGGTTGAACTCAAGGAACTACATAAGAAAGGTTTCGGGGACGAAACCTCTTTGAGGGTGGTAGACTTGTAACACTCCAAAAACGGGTTTGGTAATTAAACCACGTTAATATTAAAGAGCGGATAAAAGACCGTTAGTGGTAAAAGTGAAACCGTAAACGAAATAACTAGGAACAAAATAACCTAGTTAATAACATGTGTATAAGTAACAAGATAATGAGTTGTAGTTCATGTATAATCATATCTCAATTATGAGGGACCAAAAGGGAAAAAAGGATGAAACTTGGATATATAAATAAAAAATAAAACACAACACACACACTAAGTGTGTGTGCGCGTGTGTGTGAAATAGCCAGGAGAAGAACAAGGGAGCCAAATCCTTGCAAATCAAAGAATCACCAAATTGAAGGAGAGATTGGACCTCCAAGTTTTAATGATTTCGGTGAGCGATACGGGTAAAAAATGATACTGATACTGGTACTGAATTTTATATAGACTTTTTATTATATTTTATTTTATATTATGGTACTGATATTGATTTTACCTATTTTGTACCACATCGTATTGGTACACGTACCCAGTTTACCTGTGTTGTACTCGCAATGTATTGGTACTTGTACCGATTTTACCTATATGTTATCCGTGCAAGTGCTAAAAAAATTAAGTAGTACCAAAGCAGGTACTGTACCAATATATTCGGTACCCATTTTTGTTCAGATTTTGTACTATCGGTAGGGGTACGGGTACGAGCATTGTACCGATCTCATCCATGATGTTATCAATTGATTAGATCACCCAGATCTGTTCTTACCGTTTTTGCAATTAACATGGTTTGTATCGGATCTCTACCCTTAATTCCAATTAAGGGGTAGGATCTAATAAAAACTGTGTTAAACGTAAAAATGATGAGAATAAATTTGGTTTTGTTGTAATACTAGCCTAATAGCAAGACAATATACAAGATATGTACGTAGGAAGAGATCGATATTTCATTGATTGAGATGTGTGTAATACAAAAATATACAATGGAATATATACGAGTGGAAACTTGGAGAATAAAACTAATCTATTTTAGGCGTTGACAACTACAATAATGATATATTTAAACACTTATCCTTGGTTATTAACTTCGCACGCTATGAGATGTTGTCTCGTTAGAAACGTTTTTAGGAAAACCTAGTGGGATAAAACATAGCTAAGGGGAAAACTTTACTAAGAAACCCAATGAGACAAAACTTAGTTAAGAGGAAAGGAGTGCAACTTGAAAAAAATTTCCACTTCATTTTAATATGTATCCTTTAAGTGACGTTATCCATATCCCTTGAAAGTTGCTCAAAGCTTCTGTAGTCAATTATTTGTCGCTTCATACCTTAATGTGCAATTCTATATATTTGCATTGTTGTACGATCTTCATAGAGCCTTCCAATGCCTCTTCTTGTAAAAAAATTACAAATTTGTTTCGAAACATTCCTTATATTTACAAAACTAACCAAACTTATTTTGATTGGTTAGTAAAATATAAACTTATATCTTTGATACCTTATGGGTATAGAAAATAACTTATGTTATACTAAGTACATTACATACTATACATGAGCTATATCTTGTCAACGAATATGGTCGTGTATAACCAGCAAGGTATATTAATAGAATTCATAATTAACTATGGTACTTTAGGACCAACGATCTTTTCTTCTTTAATAGGATATGATAAGGTTGTGGGGGTGCGGACCCCCTTCCCATCATCCATCTTATCCCACCACTTTTCCCTCCACCTCACCACTTTCCTCTCCAAGGGGGATGGTTCCCCTTCGTCCCCTTCCATAAATCAAGAGAGAGGGAGGGAGAATCAAGAGAAAGATAGAGATGTGCCGAAGGCCACATCGCCTCCCCAACCCCTTCGCATACCCTATGGCCTTATAGTTGTTCTCCATATCAACTAATTGGACATCATGAAATGCAGTTACACAAGCTTCGTCTGAAACGAAAATTGGGAAAGATGAAAAGTATAGCGGAATAAAGTTGAAAGTAAAAAAGTTATAATGTTAAATTGAAAAAGATGAAAATTTTGGGTTAAAAGTAAAACGTTATTTTTTAAACACCTTAAACATGAGTTACAACCCAATTAAGCATATAAAACATGCAAATTAATACCATATAAATATTCCACTCTTAAAATAGGCTTTTAATTTTTTTTGAACAAAATATCCCTTTAGTGCAGCTCCATTTAGTTTACTTTCTAATTACAGACAATCTATAAAAGAAAAATCAAAAGAAAACTACTAAAAAAGGTAAAAATGAATTGAATGAACAGGATCGGTTCACCGAAGAACACAAGTTCTGCGTTCGTTTCGTTTACTTGCTGAATCCTTGAATTAAACTGTAATCATCGAATCGTAAATATAAACGTTTTTGTATTATCAAAACGAACAGGACAGAGTTTCGACTCAGGACTAATTCTAAGCTCTTCTGACGATTTGATCCGTATTAATGTTGAGCTCCCCTTTTGGATGGATCAAGTGTATGCTATTCATAGAGATGATAAAGATGATGTAGTTCGTACGAATTTGACCAACTTCAATCGTACGAATGAGATATGTATTCACAACTCTTCCGCACGAATTTTAAATCTTTTCTTCAGTACGGATGTATTAATGTAGCATGTTGATTTTTATATATTGCATGCACATGTTACCTTTTCTGTATATGTTGTTAAATTGTGATGTCATATATTCTGATGTAATCATGTTCAATGATGACAGCATACCCGATCCATTCTCTTCTCTACGTATCATATCATATCGAATCCTGACCCGATCTAATCAATCCTAACAAAACCTACCAAAACCTTTGTCCGGTATTTTACAGACATCACACGTTATTTGTACAATTAGATTTCCAACTATGGCCACACAAATAGTACACTAACAGTATTGGACATAGCTAGAAATCTGTGATGTTAAGTCTTAATCTGCCTTGGATAACATCATCAAGTGAAACCGCAGTCTCTCCCTTGAACGATGCTCCGAATATCTAAGATTTGGCTTTTAAAACAATCACACATATTCACACACAAGCAATTTCTTAACAGCCTCGTTGGTCTGGCTCACATTCAACATTATCAGGTTTGTCACACCCCGACCCGCAGCGGAAATAAGAGTCGGGGCATAATTGGGTTATCACCAAAGCACATGACATTTACTATTATGTTTCATAATTAAATGAAGTCAAAGTTACATTTTTCAAACATCCAAACATGTTCATTCAATACAAGGGAAAATAACCAAACATAACAATCCAAAAACTAAATCGTTTTATTCTTCTAATCCAGGTCCTATGTGTTCCTAGCTGCTGCTGGTTCACCTGTATCATGTGTAAAATGGGAGGTTTTGGGTCAACATAAGTTGGCGAGTGAACCTTATTAGATAAACATTTGATAATGATTTTATGTTAGTTTATCAATAAAATATAAAAGAGCAAATGTAAGTAATCAAACATTGGCAAATAGCAGTTACAATTATAACATACAATAACACTTGGTAGCATACATGAATATACCAATATCATACGATAACTAACATAAATGAACTGTGCGATCAAGGCTCAATCAAACGGAGCCGATCGTATTGCATGAACTGGAAATTAAATTGAACTGTGCACTCAAGGCTCAATCAAACGGAGCCGAGCGTATTGCATGTATTGAAATGTAAAATGAAATGACCGATCAAGGCTCAATCAAACGGAGCCGATCGTGCGGGCACGCCACAGATCAACCGCATAATAAAATGGGGATCAAACTCAACCTCATGGATGGGGAGCTGCGGCCTCGGCAAATGCATGTACTGAAATAATAATTTGCATCCAATAATAACTACTTAACAGCAACAAACTAATACACATGTCATGATATGATGTATGCACAATAGTTTCGTTATAATATGTAAATAAACAAAGACACACGATACACCCCAAAAACGTGATTAAAACGGGGAATTTGAGAGGTTCACTCACATTGGGTGCGATGAATTGAAGATGGTGAGATGCGCACGATTTAGATGAGCGGATCGACGAGGAATACTAACCTAGATAATAATGGCAAAATATATTAAATGGATGGATTTTATTAAGGATTTTAATGGGATTTTTAGATATATTTTTGTGAGTTTATGGCTATTTTCTATCTTTAAAAATGTTATTTTTAAGTATTTTTAATTGATTTTTAAATTAAAATAAACAAATAAATATATAAAAAAATATTATTTTTTTTTACTGTTGACCGTTGACCGTTGACCGTGACCGGTTCGGTCAGCGGTAAATGCTGCGCCAAGCGGGATTCGAACCGGCGACCTTCCGTTCACGTGCACGTAGCTCTACCAACTGAGCTACGTGACTAACCCGTTAGAAACTCAGTTTTAATTATATTTATATACTTATTTGAATTAACCGAAAATTCATTTATTTACAAAAACGTTTTAATTCAATTGACCGGTGCTCGTGACCAGATTCGAACGCGCGACGTGAAGTTCATTTTGCACACAGTCCACCGCTGGACTGTGTGTCTAACCCGGTTATATTCTTGATTTATATTATACTTAACAACTACCTGTTTTAACCCGGGTTAGTTCATGATTAAAAAGGAATGTTATTACACAAACGTGCGCGTAGCAAGGATCGAACTCGGGACGTGAATATGAAATTTGCACACAGTCCACCGCTGGACTGTGTGTCTAACCCGTTTATAATCCGGATTTTAATTACTCTTATACTCTGATATAACTTCATCTTCTTCGTCGAATTACACGGTCAGCATAATTCGACTGGTTAAGTTTGATTTTGTGATTTACAAAGTTCTTAGACATTAACAGTAAATCAAGGGTAAGGAATGGAGAGAGTTTAAGGAACAGAATTTACCGATTGAAGATATTCACAGAAATCCGGCGAAGGTTCGTCGGTATTGGAAATGAACTCCGACTGTTGAACCAATTAACAGCGTTGATCGATTACTCATAACGTTGTGTCACTTAAACAAGGTTTAAAAGAAGTTTTGGATATCTTACCGGTTCACAGTTGGATTCCGGCAGTCTCAGAAACTTTCCGGCGAAGATAAGATTTCCGATGAACGTTGGCTAAGATTGATTCTGATGATGGAGTTGTGTTAGAGATTGACTAAACACATGTTTTAAACAAAAAGAGTCGAAGGAATTACCGTGAGAATGTGAGTCCCGGTTTTCCGGTAACTTGCAGAAAATTTCCGGCGAACTGTTTCAGATGATCTTAAGGTTCACAAATGCGACGAAAATGAAATTGGATATTATTGTGATAGTTCTGAATCGTACAAATGATTGAAACTTGAATTAAATCAGAACTTGAAGAAATATTCGGTTTCAAAAGCCGAAAAGATGAAACTTTAAGTTCAATCACTTCTGACTTAATTAAAAACCGTCGCACATCGGTTATAACTGAAATTGTGAGGTAAACAATCGATTTAACGATTGGTTTGCCGATTATCGGTTTCCAGATAGCATCAACGGTTAAATCGAGTTGTATATAAGTTCCTTTTGCTTTCCTAGTGTTAACAGGAAATACGTTGTGGCGAAGTGGTTAAGAGAAGGGATGATAAGTCGTTTAGAGACTCAGCTGACCCGGGTTCGAGTCCCGGCAGCTTCAATTGTTTTTTATTTATTTTATTTTAACTTTTTATCAAATATAATTTTTATAGTTTAGTTTATTTATTAATTATGTAACGTTTTAACTCAAAATAACCATAAATAATTAATGTACTTTCATAACTTGGTACTTGATTACAAAACGGAGCGGGTTTTGGAGACCCGATTTTTACAAATATTACAGTATCCCCTACTTTTTGGAATTTCGTCCCGAAATTTAAACAGTTGAAGTAGTAGGAAAAAGATGCGGGTATTTTTCACGCATTGAGTCTTCACGTTCCCAAGTAAACTCAGGTCCCCGTTTCGACTCCCAGCGTACCCTAACAATAGGAATGCGACTTCGTCGTAGACGCTTTTCTCCATAGTCCATAATCTCCACTGGTCTTTCAATAAAATGCATGGATTCATCAATCTGAATATCTTCCAGTGGAATATGAAGATTCTCATCAGCGAGGCACTTCTTCAAGTTCGACACGTGGAATGTGGGATGAATCCTGTCGAGTTCTTCCGGTAGGTCAAGCTTGTATGCTACAGGACCTACTCTTTCGAGTATCTTGAAAGGTCCTACGTAACGTGGTGCTAGCTTTCCCTTTTGACCAAAACGAACTACTCCCTTTCACGGTGATACTTTTAAAAGCACATGATCACCAATGCTAAACTCCAAGGGCTTCCGTCGTTTATCTGCGTAACTCTTTTGACGACTTTGAGCCGCTAGAAGATTGTTTCGGATTTGATGAATCTTATCTGTGGTTTCTTGGATCAATTCTGGACCAGTAATTTGTGCTTCCCCAATTTCGTGCCAACAAACAGGAGATCGGCACTTTCGACCATATAAAGCTTCAAAAGGTGCCATGCCGATGCTAGAATGATAGCTGTTGTTGTACGAAAATTCAACTAACGGTAGGTGGGCGTCCCAATTTCCCTTGAAGTCTATGACGCATGCCTTAAGCATGTCCTCAAGGGTTTGAATGGTGCGCTCAGACTGTCCATCAGTTTGAGGATGATAGGCGGTACTGAGATCTAATCGAGTGCCCATAGCGGATTGTACTGCTTGCCATGTTCGTGAGGTGAAACGACCATCACGATCAGAAATAATACTTAATGGTACCCCGTGTCGGCTTACGATTTCGTTGATATAAATACGAGCAAGCTTTTCGTTCTTGAAATCTTCTCGAATAGGAATAAAGTGAGCTGATTTTGTAAGTCGGTCTATAATCACCCATATAGTGTCATACCCACTAGAAGTGCGAGGTAACCCGGTAATGAAATCCATGGTTATATTTTCCCACTTCCATACAGTATTTCCGATTGGACTAGAAGTCCTGAGGGTCTTTGGTGTTCAGCCTTCACCTTAGAACATGTGAGACACTTGGAAACAAAAACGGCAATATCTTTCTTCATTCCAGGCCACCAATAGGTGTACCGTAGGTCTTGATACATCTTATCGGCTCCTGGGTGTATAGAATATCGCGTTTTGTGAGCTTCATTCATGAGAGTTTCACGAAGATTGATGTGGTTAGGAATCCAGATACGCTCTAGGTAATACAAAATACCATCAGATTTAGTTTCAAGTTTTAGCTCGGCTCCACAGGACATCTCTTTTCCTACATCTTCTTCTGTTATTGAAACGTGTTGAGCTTCTCGAATTTGATCTTTAATATCGGTTATAATTTGCGAACATAGAAGATGAATGGAGTTCGCATAACCCTTTCGACTAAGTGCATCAGCCACCACATTTGCTTTACCAGGGTGGTATCTGATTTCACAGTCGTAATCATTTAGGAGTTCGACCCATCTTCGTTGCCTCATATTTAACTCTTTCTGATTGAAGATATGT
This sequence comes from Scalesia atractyloides, assembly GCA_947069175.1. NCBI lineage: Eukaryota > Viridiplantae > Streptophyta > Magnoliopsida > Asterales > Asteraceae > Scalesia > Scalesia atractyloides. The sequence continues at coordinate 72,791,581 of CAMTDV010000002.1, forward strand.
TGAAGACTTTTGTGGTCAGTGTATATTTCACACTTCGTACCATAGAGATAATGTCTCCATATCTTAAGAGCGAATACAACGGCTCCAAGTTCAAGGTCATGAGTGGTGTAGTTCTTTTCATGTGTCTTGAGTTGCCTTGAGGCATAAGCTATGACTTTTCCTCTTTGCATGAGAACGCAACCTAATCCTTGCCCTGACGCGTCGCAATAGACTACAAAATCATCACAACCTTCAGGAAGAGTGAGGATTGGTGCATCACAAAGTTTTTGTTTAAGTGTTTGAAAAGCTTCTTCTTGCTTGGGCCCCCATACGAATGGTTTTCCCTTATGGGTTAAAGCCGTGAGTGGCACCGCAATGCGAGAGAAGTTTGAAATGAACCGACGATAATAGCCAGCCAATCCAAGAAAAGACCTTACTTCAGTTGGTGTACGTGGAGCTTGCCATTCTTGCACTGCTTTGATCTTTGATGGGTCAACATGTATTCCTTTGTCATTGACTACATGCCCGAGAAATTGCACCTCCTTTAACCAGAATTCAATTTAGAGAACTTGGCATAAAGCTTTTCCTTTTCTAGAAGTGCAAGAACAAGTCGCAGATGACGCTCATGATCAGCTTTAGATTTTGAATAGATAAGAATATCGTCGATGAATACAATAACAAATCGATCAAGGTAAGGTTTGCAGACTCTATTCATTAGGTCCATGAAAACAGCTGGTGCGTTGGTTAATCCAAACGGTATAACCATGAATTCATAGTGACCATATCGAGTTCGAAAAGCAGTTTTAGGGACGTCTTCTTCATGCACTCTAAGCTGATGATAGCCAGATCGAAGGTCGATTTTCGAAAAGCAACTGGCACCTTGTAGTTGGTCAAGAAGATCATCTATGCGAGGTAAAGGATATCGATTTTTGATGGTTAACTTGTTTAGCTCTCTGTAGTCGATGCACATACGAAAAGATCCATCTTTCTTCTTTACAAAAAGGACAGGTGCACCCCAAGGCGATGAGCTGGGGAGTATGAATCCCTTGTCAGTCAACTCTTGCAATTGACTGGCTAGCTCTTGCATTTCAGAGGGGGCTAACCTATATGGAGATTTTGCCACTGGTGTAGCACCAGGTATAAGATCGATACGGAATTCGACATCTCTGATTGGAGGAAGTCCTGAAATGTCGTCAGGAAAAACTTGTGGAAAATCTTTTACAACAGGAATATCTTCAAGTTTCTTCTCTGTGGTCCCCTTCTTGATGATATGGGCTAAAAACGCGACATAATTCTTGCGAAGGTATTTTTGAGCTTGAAGACAAGACATTAAGTTGAGCCTTTTCGATGAGGTTTCTCCAATGATTCGAAGAGTCTGACCGTTTGAAAGAGGAATACGAATAAATTTTTCACGACATACAACTTCCGCATGATGTTGACTGAGCCAATCCATACCGATTATGATGTCGAAACTTCCCAGCTTCATAGGAATAAGATCGACTGAGAAATCGTGGTCGTTTAAGGTGAGTGTACAGTTGCGTAAAATAAAGTCTAGCGAAACTGGTTTTCCGTCCGCGACTTCCACCGTTATGGATTCCACGAGCTTATCCCGATTTTTGCTTAAGATAGGTTCAAATTCTAATGACACGAAACTTCTATCCGCACCAGTATCAAATAACATAGAGGCATATCTACCATTTATAAGAAACGTACCGTTGACCACATTGCCGTCAGCTCTGGCCTGGTTTGCGTTAATATTGAAAGCCCTTCCTCTAGCAGGTGGAGGAGCTTGGTTCGCTTGATTCACAGGGTTGGCTTGGGCCTGAGCATGAATAATATTGACCAGCCTTGGACATGTGTTTCTGAAATGACTTGGGTCGCCGCAGTTGAAACAAGCCCGCATAGGTTGGCCCATAGGGTAATTGGGTTGATAGTATGTTTGGGCTAAATGTTGAGTGGGTGGAAATGGTAGTTGTTGTTGTACTTGACCCATTAACTGTTGGTGGGTTTGGGTTATAGGTTGGTGGCGGTTTGTTCGTTGAAGCGTGCGGCAGTTTTGAACAATGTGTCCGGCGCGATCGCAGCCGGTACAGTATTGGCAAAGATAATCAGGGGAGTGGTGATACTGACAACGGTTACATTTTGGTAGTGGCCCTGTGTATGGTTTTCTGTATGGCGCGGGTGGAGGAGTGGCTTGAGTGATGGGTGCAGCAGGAATAGGGTGTTGGTTTGGGTGACTGCAAAGTTCCTGGTGTTACGCTTCCTCTTGTTAGCAAATTTAGAGGAAGGAGTGTGGTGGTTTGAGGTTTGTCCCTCAGCAGGGGCTTTCTTCTTTTCCTCTTTGAACTTCCCATTGCGAATTCGGTTTTCGGTCAGTTCTGTTGCCAACTCCATGGCAGCTTCGAGTGTTACCGGTGAAACGCTGAGGACCGAATCTTGGATTTTCGAGGGAAGTCCTCGAATGTAGTGTTCGATCAGACGGTAGGTTGGAGTGAATAAGTTTGGAACCATTTGGTTCAACTCCAAGAACCTTTTGTTGTAAGTAGAGTGATCACCCTCTTTTTGCTTCAAGGCATGAAATTCATCCTCCAATTTCTTAATTTCACTTCTAGGACATAATCGCCTAGTCATGATTTCCCTTAACTCCTCCCAAGTTAAGGCCATCGCATCTTCTGTTCCCCTCTTTCCTTTCTCAGTATTCCACCAAGTGAGAGCTACACCAAGTAGTCTCCCGGTGGCGTAACGAACTTTGCGATCCTCAGGACAATCGCAATTTAAGAAAACGTTTTCCATCTCCTCGAACCAATGTAGGAGAGCAGTGACTCCCTCAGTCCCTTCGAATTTTGGAGGATCACAGGACTTAAAATGTTTGTAGGAGCATTTGATGGTAGGAGGGTTGTCGATGTTCTGGTCCTGTTGTTGAGGAGGGTTAGTAGGATTTGCAGCAAGGGCTTGTTGTACTTGTACCACGATGTCCGGCAATATCGTGGCCATTTGATTCGCGATATGAGTGGCCAAACGTTCCCGAGACTTTTCCGATTTCTTACCCCTTCGATGCTGTCTAGACGACATCTACAGGATCATAAAATGAGAAGATTGTGAGTTTATGGTGTCTTTTTAGGTGTCATGTGTCTATAAGAAAATGAAAATAACATAAATATCAATAATGCAACTACATCCAAAGGATGTCTTTGGTTCGCTCATGTTGGGCCTCAAATGTCCCCCATACCTTCACCTACATAGTCATGTGGGCCTCCATGGCTATTGGCTTGGTAGGATTCACATTAGTATTGGCAATTTAACACTCGCATCCCCCGAATGCAAACCACAAAATATGTTCATGAGATGTTTGGTCGGAACGTGTCCAGGTGTAGACACAACGACAACTCAAAGTGGGATTAGCTCTCACGACGTTTGGTATAGCATGCTTTGGCCTAATAGGTATTTCGTACTCTCATCGTTAGTCCCCAGGTAGGCAAACTGGTCCTTTATTTTGGATTTATACGAATGCCAGCCTAGACAGGACGTTCCGACTACCGGTACTAGTACCCTTCCAGTTACTACATGCCCGTCATGAGAACTCACTTTGATGAGATTTGAAAACACGAAAATCATTGTAAAATCAATCATGATGTGGTGTGTGCTTGCATGGATGTGATATGTTATGATCATACGATTTCATGATAGGCATTATTTGATAATACATACTTATGAACATGCTTGTACAATATCAAATGTAACATTTAACATAAACATATAAACATCATGTAATTTGGCATATAACACACAAAATTCTTATAAGTTTCTAATCGACTATAGTATAGGCTCTAAGGGTCTAATAACCTATCCTATATCCCTATAGTCATGGCTCTGATACAAATCTGTCACACCCCGACCCGCAGCGGAAATAAGAGTCGGGGCATAATTGAGTTATCACCAAAGCACATGACATTTACTATTATGTTTCATAATTAAATGAAGTCAAAGTTACATTTTTCAAACATCCAAACATGTTCATTCAATACAAGGGAAAATAACCAAACATAACAATCCAAAAACTAAATCGTTTTATTCTTCTAATCCAGGTCCTATATGTTCCTAGCTGCTGCTGGTTCACCTGTATCATGTGTAAAATGGGAGGTTTTGGGTCAACATAAGTTGGCGAGTGAACCTTATTAGATAAACATTTGATAATGATTTTATGGTTAGTTTATCAATAAAATCATAAAAGAGCAAATGTAAGTAATCAAACATTGGCAAATAGCAGTTACAATTATAACATACAATAACACTTGGTAGCATACATGAATATACCAATATCATACGATAACTAACATAAATGAACTGTGCGATCAAGGCTCAATCAAACGGAGCCGATCGTATTGCATGAACTGGAAATGTAAATTGAACTGTGCACTCAAGGCTCAATCAAACGGAGCCGAGCGTATTGCATGTATTGAAATGTAAAATGAAATGACCGATCAAGGCTCAATCAAACGGAGCCGATCGTGCGGGCACGCCACAGATCAACCGCATAATAAAATGGGGATCAAACTCAACCTCATGGATGGGGAGCTGCGGCCTCGGCAAATGCATGTACTGAAATAATAATTTGCATCCAATAATAACTACTTAACAGCAACAAACTAATACACATGTCATGATATGATGTATGCACAATAGTTTCGTTATAATATGTAAATAAACAAAGACACACGATACACCCCAAAAACGTGATTAAAACGGGGAATTTGAGAGGTTCACTCACATTGGGTGCGATGAATTGAAGATGGTGAGATGCGCACGATTTAGATGAGCGGATCGACGAGGAATACTAACCTAGATAATAATGGAAAAATATATTAAATGGATGGATTCTATTAAGGATTTTAATGGGATTTTTAGATATATTTTTGTGAGTTTATGGCTATTTTCTATCTTTAAAAATGTTATTTTTAAGTATTTTTAATTGATTTTTAAATTAAAATAAACAAATAAATATATAAAAAAATATTATTTTTTTTTTACTGTTGACCGTTGACCGTTGTTGACCGGTTCGGTCAGCGGTAAATGCTGCGCCAAGCGGGATTCGAACCGGCGACCTTCCGTTCACGTGCACGTAGCTCTACCAACTGAGCTACGTGACTAACCCGTTAGAAACTCAGTTTTAATTATATTTATATACTTATTTGAATTAACCGAAAATTCATTTATTTACAAAAACGTTTTAATTCAATTGACCGGTGCTCGTGACCAGATTCGAACGCGCGACGTGAAGTTCATTTTGCACACAGTCCACCGCTGGACTGTGTGTCTAACCCGGTTATATTCTTGATTTATATTATACTTAACAACTACCTGTTTTAACCCGGGTTAGTTCATGATTAAAAAGGAATGTTATTACACAAACGTGCGCGTAGCAAGGATCGAACTCGGGACGTGAATATGAAATTTGCATACAGTCCACCGCTGGACTGTGTGTCTAACCCGTTTATAATTCGGATTTTAATTACTCTTATATCTGATATAACTTCATCTTCTTCGTCGAATTACACGGTCAGCATAATTCGACTGGTTAAGTTTGATTTTGTGATTTACAAAGTTCTTAGACATTAACAGTAAATCAAGGGTAAGGAATGGAGAGAGTTTAAGGAACAGAATTTACCGATTGAAGATATTCACAGAAATCCGGCGAAGGTTCGTCGGTATTGGAAATGAACTCCGACTGTTGAACCAATTAACAGCGTTGATCGATTACTCATAACGTTGTGTCACTTAAACAAGGTTTAAAAGAAGTTTTGGATATCTTACCGGTTCACAGTTGGATTCCGGCAGTCTCAGAAACTTTCCGGCGAAGATAAGATTTCCGATGAACGTTGGCTAAGATTGATTCTGATGATGGAGTTGTGTTAGAGATTGACTAAACACATGTTTTAAACAAAAAGAGTCGAAGGAATTACCGTGAGAATGTGAGTCCCGGTTTTCCGGTAACTTGCAGAAAATTTCCGGCGAACTGTTTCAGATGATCTTAAGGTTCACAAATGCGACGAAAATGAAATTGGATATTATTGTGATAGTTCTGAATCGTACAAATGATTGAAACTTGAATTAAATCAGAACTTGAAGAAATATTCGGTTTCAAAAGCCGAAAAGATGAAACTTTAAGTTCAATCACTTCTGACTTAATTAAAAACCGTCGCACATCGGTTATAACTGAAATTGTGAGGTAAACAATCGATTTAACGATTGGTTTGCCGATTATCGGTTTCCAGATAGCATCAACGGTTAAATCGAGTTGTATATAAGTTCCTTTTGCTTTCCTAGTGTTAACAGGAAATACGTTGTGGCGGAGTGGTTAAGAGAAGGGATGATAAGTCGTTTAGAGACTCAGCTGACCCGGGTTCGAGTCCCGGCAGCTTCAATTGTTTTTTATTTATTTTATTTTAACTTTTTATCAAATATAATTTTTATAGTTTAGTTTATTTATTAATTATGTAACGTTTTAACTCAAAATAACCATAAATAATTAATGTACTTTCATAACTTGGTACTTGATTACAAAACGGAGCGGGTTTTGGAGACCCGATTTTTACAAATGTTACAAGGTTTCCATGGAAGATTTTGAAATAAATCTCTTTGAATTTTGTATATTGAATGAAGAACTGTAAACATACTGAAATGTAATATTTACAGTTTTTATTTTTGTGAGAAAACGTACCAAAGGATCATATCAGTTTCAGTACATATCAGTTGCACCGTTGATCTTTACGAAACACTCAGTTTAAACAATTCATATGGATTGTTGATAGTGTTTATCCACTTAAACTCAATCTAAAAACTTTCGTAATGCTTACCGATACGTTAAGGTACATTAATTTGCATTAAGCTCTTATGGACCCTACGATCTCAACATATCCCCTCATCATGTAATACACTGACTCAACTAATGCCTTTAAACTTTCATCATCTGTGATATGAGTGAAAATAACGCATAATGTTTCTTTCAATACATAAAGAAAGTCCAATGTTTAAACAAAATAAGAAAAAAAACAAGTTGAAATTGTTTAACTCTTAATAACGAGTTCGATATTTTCGTATACGCGGGCGTCTTTGGGAGTTTTGGAGATGAGAGTGATAGTGGAGGTAGAGAGATTAAATGGTTGCTTGGGTTCAGGGATCCCGTCCATGGAACGTGTCCGCAGGGTGCGAGAGGAGGACAGTGGGGGTGGTGGCTGTGGAGGTGGAAGATGGGGCGGTGGAGTTGAAGGCGGATTAGACTGTCTAGAAGGTTGGGTGTAAGTCTGTATGGTAGATGGGCCAATGGGTGAGGTTTGGGTAGTGGGTCGAGAGGTAGGGGCGTGAGTGGGCCGGAAAAAGTAGGGGGTGGGCCATGAGTTATAGAGGAAGTGGGGGAGGTCGGGCTGATGATTTGGGACGGTTGAGTGGGATTCGGTCCGGTAGAGTTAGGAAAATCGGTATGTGGCCAGTATAGCGGGTGAAGTGGATTGGTGAAAGAATCGTAGGTGTGAGCTGATGGTTTCGACTGGATGCAAAGGGAAATGTTGTCTCACAAAAATGACATACGGTTTATAATAATTTTATTTGTTACTAGGTCAAGACACTTGTATCACTGGATGTTTGGAGGGTAATCGAGGAATACGCAAGGCGTAGATCGATGTTCAAGTTAGTGAATGGTTGTATAACGTATAAGTGCATAACACAAACAACCAAACACACGGAGGTGGTCATAGGATGGGCGGCATATATAAAGGCGTTAGGTAGAGGATTGGCAATGGAGGAGTTTTCTAGGAAGAATATTAAGTAGGTAAGTGGCAGCCTTAAGGGCGTGATGCCAATACGTGTTTGGGAGATGGGATTGTGCAAGGAGAGTCCGAATAATATTATTAATAGAGCAGATCTTTCGTTCAGCCTTGCCATTTTGGGAAGAAGTATGCGGGCAAGAGAAGCGGAAATGCATGCCATTTTGGTTGCAAAATTGTTTGAATTGGGCGTTTGCGTACTTCTTTCTATTTTCACATTGAAACTGTTTAATTTTTCGTACAAATTGAATGTCAATGTAATAACAGAGAATGGTAAATATCGAAAAAACTTGTGATTTATTACTAATTGGAAAAGTCCATAAGAAGTTAGTATAATCATCAAGAAACAAGTTATAGTAGCGGTGAACCCCATTACTAAAAAATTGGGGAGGTCCAAAGATCATTGTGAACGATGTCAAAAGGTAAAGAAGTAGAATCACTAGACTCCAAAAACGGCAATTTAACATGTTTACCAAACACACATGATTGACATAAAGTAGGCTTCAAAGTGCCACAATTGATAAAATTAGATTGTTTTAACGAATGTAATAAATTAGAGCCAGGGTGCCTGAGCCGTTGATGCCAGGTGTCTTGACTAAGAGCAACAAAAGTGGTAGGAGAGGTGAACTTGTAGACTTGTGTACGATCAAGTGTATAGAGATCCTATGAGTTATTGCATTGTAGGATAAGGTATGAGTCTTAGAGATCCTTCACAAGAAAACCAAAAGGGTCAAATTCTACCGAAACTTGATTATCATTCGTAAATCGACGAACTGAAAGCAATTTTTTTATAAGGGAAAGGACATTGTTTAGTTTAAATGGGGGAAACGGATGGGGTAGGGTTTGGTTACCATGTCCTCGTACAGGTATGGTGTTACCATTACCGACAACTATACTACGAAACATGCCATTATTAATATAAGACGAGAAACTAGTAGAAAATTTGGTCATATGATGAGACACACCTGTGTCCATGGTCCAGATTTGATTCGGTGAGTTGAGCGACATGTGATAAAGAGCCTGGTTGATGTCAGTCATTTGATTGTCAGCGTATGATGAAGTTTGCCTTGCAGCGTAGTTGTGTGCCAGACGTGGGCCAAGGAGGCCTGGGCCATAATTGTTTTTCTGGCCGTAGGGTATGGACAAGGTGGAACGGTCCATGAGGCCCAAGGAGAGGGAGAAATCGGAGCATGAGGGCCGGCCAAGTAGGGGTAAGAATTATTCCAGCTGTAATTATTAGGCCATGGTTGGTTAGAAGAATTCGAAGATGACCTGCGACCTCTGCCAACAGACCCATGACCACGTCCGCGGCTTCGACCATGTCCGCGCTCAGCTGAGTCGGTTCGGGTGTCCAGCGACGGTCCACATTCACGATCACGGTCTCGATCAGTTGACGCATTGAGAGCAGTACAGTACCCGCAATCTTGGCAGATTGTTTGGCTTGATTAATTTTGCGGGTCTCCGCCATACACAATCTAGACCGGGTCTTGTAACATTCTGGTAACTTTGTTTGCTGAATAATCAATTTTACACTTTCGTAAGGCTTGGTAAGCCCGGTGAGGATCTGGAGAACAAACTGTTCATCGGTGATGGCTGAACCGACATTAGAAAGTTGGTCGAAAATTACGCCTTCATGGCTTGACAATAGGCAGACATGGATGGAAACTGATTGAGATCAGTTGATGAGATCAATCTACCGGGTAGCTTTATTATCTTGAAACAGATTGGCGAGGTCAGACCGTGCGTATGAAATTGTATTTGGTTTCAAAATGGTGTGTAGGAGATCGTTCCATAGATCCATTGTAAAACAATTGAATCCAGGTGATCCCATGTGTCAGACGGAGAAGTTTTGTCGTTTTCTTTGTCTTTGTCGGCTGCAGATGAGGAAGCGGGTCGAGGCTGCAGATGATCAAAGACCTGGAATGGTTTACACCGGTTCCGACCACATGGTGTAGTGGCCGGACTCAACGTCTAGGGTTACAGGGATGTATGTGCGAATGTTGGTGACAGTAGATGCTGGATGAATTGTTGCAGCCATGTTTGAGAGGGGAGAGAGAGCGGTAAGAAGGTCGGCGGAAGAGAGGTAAAGGATCGAGGGTTAGGGTGATACCATGAAAGAATGTAAACCGTGAATCTCATTGATCTTTTAATCCCTATAAATATTACAAGATCTCTCCTCTATTTTGGGAAGAGATATACATCAACCCATTTACATATTTATCTATACTAATATAAATATTATATATAATCTAAACTATTAAAAACAATTTCCAAAAGAAAATAAAAACCATCGCAAGCTAGAATTGAAAACACCACCTCGGTTTTCAAAAGGGTGGCAATGTTCCGGTTTTGGCTGTTTTTAAATCAAGCCAAGAGCCAAAAATTTAGTAAACAAACTAAAATCAAGCTGTTGAAAATTAAAACCAAACCAAACCGTTACTAACGATTTGGCTTTGTTTGCTTTCACGGTTTAGGCTTTATTGTGCCTTCATCAAAAAAAAAAAAAAAACCCTACAAACTAAAGAAAAACGTTCAAACTAAAGAAGATATAACATTTAGTGTTAAAACTTAGAAGATCTGACTCCAAATATCGTATCGCTAAGCAAAATTTTAATCATGTGTGTACAACTTAAAATAATTACAAGTCCACAAAAAAAAAGTTACATGGCCCAAAATTCTATGGTCTGGTTTGGTTTTTCTCAACCGGTTTCAAGTGTAAACCGTAAACCAAATTGTTCGATACATTATGAAAGCTCCAAAACCGGGCTGACCAAATAAAAAAAAAACCAACTGTGAAACCATACCAATGACAGGTGTGGACGGTTTCACGGTTCAAACTGAATAGCGAACAATCCTAGGGTACAACCAGTAGACGAAGCCATTCGATTAACCTTTTTTAAGATTTGTTCCCGAACTCATCTTCCCCAATGTATTCCTAGATCACCTGAGTTTGCCCAACCCCCAAGAACAAAATTCAAGCTTCAGTTGCCATAACTTTGAAAAAGGTCAAGAATTACCTTTGTCGGTGGCGTAGAATAGTAGTGGTGCCCGATGAATTGCGTGCGGCTGGGAAATACAGAGGAGCAGGGCCACGGGGTCGGCCGATCGAGAGTGCGACATCAGTAGACTGCTACCTAATGCGAGAGAGCAGGTAGCGGTGGCAGTCTGCTCCGTGTAGTTGAGAACAGAGCCGCTGGTTGGTGAACTATCTTAAGAGGCGGTCGTCATAGTTGTGGTTGTTGCTGCCGCAGTGACGGGGACGGTGGTGGTTGTGGTGGCTGCTGGATCGCAGAGAGGTATTTCTACAAATCGGACATGTTTTTATTCTTCTTTGATATCAATCAATTACTTCAGTTTTTCCATGTCTTTACTTGGATCCCCAGAAGGAATGAGATTATGACACTTGCATCTGAAAGCCTCAGCCAACACTCTGCTCATGACAACTGTTTTAATATTGGTCTCAAGTTCTGTCTTTTCTGAGTTATAAGCTGTATCTGCTTCTACATGTTTAGCTTCATACTTGAGCCTTATTTTTGCAACAATTTCCGCTATTTCCTTTTCACATTCGGTATCCAGCCTTTGTTTCTGCACGAAAACAAAACCGATAGGATGATGAAAAGTCGATCAATATGAGTTGACCTATCAAGGTAAATAAATCAATGGATAACTGACCGTTTCTTGATGGAATTTGGTTACATTATCTTTCTCTGTGTATAACCACTCTACTTCAGCTTGAAGCGGATCCGTTTGATCTTGCATTTGAGGGCTCACTCCGTTAGTAAGCTTATCAAACACGTCTAGTGCATTAACCAGTGGTTCAAGTAATGGCCCGCTTGGTGGAAGCGTATCAGATGGATTTTCAGCAACCATTGGGTCGGTAGATGACAGGATATCCGGTTCATCATCTCGAGTGATCCAATCACGTTGACTGGCACCTGATGGTTGCAGATTACCATCGTTAGTTTCTTCATCTTGAACTCCACTTTCGGGAAGTGGTTCTAGTTGAAGAGGCTCATTTTGGATTTCCTGAAAAGACTAAAGAAGTTCAAAATTATAGTTATGACACACATGATGAACAAAATAAGAATTCTGAATATGCTAATTGCAAATAACCTACGTGATCTGAAGCTGGAGAAGAAACGGTCTGAACAGATGATGTTTTGTCCTGTGAATTGGCTGCACATACTGAATTCCCACTATCGGAACAAAAAGAACAATTTTCTTCAGCCTTCTCTTCATTGACAGCTGGCGTTGCCACCTCAGCAGACTCAACATGTGGTAATGCATCGATATTGTGGTCGTCACCATCTTCATCTGATGTATCAAGGTTAATCTCACCATCTTCAGTATTCTCTTTGTCACAGGTGCCAGCTGGCATTCCCATATCAGCAGATTCAACTTCCGATTGGGACCCATGCAAAGAAAATTCATTCTCAGCTGCCACCTGTCCAATGGCTGCTAGCGTTGTTACCTTTATCTCTTCAAGGCCATTCTCCCACAACTTTTCAAGTTCTTCCAACTTGTTAGCAAATTCTCTTTCTAATCTTTTCAGTTTTTCAACAGCATGACTGGAGTTAACTTTCCCGGCCACATTAGCATCCATGTCATCATCAAGCTGCTGAGCTGGAACCTCTCCAATCTGCTCACTTGATACTGTTGCATCAACCGTCTCTTTTTCAGAAGTATGAGAACCAGTAGACTCAATGTCATTAGCACCTTCACACACAGGTTCATCATGACTTTGCGCTTCAATTGGGCTTTCGGGTAAAGTGGGGGCCACCTCAGGTTTTTCGGGTAAAACAGGACGAACTGGTGTGCGCTCTAAAAATGTTTCCTTGACTTGTTTCAGCTTTTTGTAGACCGATTCTGCTTGTTCTTCCGTGCAGCTGAAATCAAAGTGCTTCTTTGCAAGAGCAAACGATTCACTCCTATCGATTTTATTTTTCGCTAGAGAAGAACCAATCCAACACTAAAACATGAAAAAAATCTTGTCGGTAAATACGTCAAATATTGTCAAAAAAAGAGAGCATTCAGTTTGTTCAAAGATAGTAAGTACCAGTGATATCATGAAAGCCTGTAATATACTTGGATGTTCCTTGCTGACTTTATAATGGTGAACGACAAATTCAAGAAATGTTTCTACTACAATCTTCACATCCTCCGAAAACTTGAGAATGTTGCAGAGCTCAGACACAGTGGGCTTTAAGAAATCAAGTAGACTCGTTTCATTGTTGACCGTGGTTGGCAAAAACCGATTGCCTGACGATGATCGAGACTCGTCATTTACTCTTCCAGTTTCCCCTTCAGTTACAGTCTTCGATCGAGCAGGTTCAACGGTACTAATATATACAGTCATTTTACGTGTCTTTACATCACCGCCATCAACGCCACTTTGTCTCCGAGGTGGTGAATCGGAATCCAAACAATAATTAGGTCGTTTTCTTTGACGCGGGGTCGATTGAGATACAAATTTCCATGCTGGACACCGTCCCTCCAGTAGTTTTCTCCAAAATATATAAGGCTCATCTCCATCGGGTAGACGTGTTTTTATCTCCTCACTATGTAATGCGTTATTTTTACCATAAATTCCACAATTTTGAATGCGGGTGATGATCGATTTCGATGTTGTATCATTGTTTTTACATTTATGAGAAAGTATGTACAAAAACTCCTCCACTACATCCTTTAGAAAAGATTCTTCAGATAAGATATTAACAACAGTTTGATTATGAAACTTGGTCAACTTGTCAAATAAGTCAGAGGCCCCCCACATGAGTAAAGCATCATAATTAGTTCTTAAACTTTGTGACTGATATCGCGAGTCACGTTAATCTCTGGAAGTTTAAGAATTTTCTCTTCTAGGGTGGATAAAGAGTATAATCGGAATATCATGATTTGTTCCGACTGTGAATTGATGGATAACTTTTGCAATGACTTGAAATCATTTGAGGGATTTAAATCGCTGTCGAATATGATAATAGCATCCACTGATGATAATTTAATGCTCTGATGGCACGCGCGAGATTCTAGTAAGAAAATAAATCTACTGATATCTTGATTGAACATGTATATAGCAGCTAGCTTCTTGGACGAGGTGTTTGGGGGCCCATCGACAAGTTGGTATGAGTTTTGACCAAATCTTCTATGGACAAAATCAACTAATATATGTCCAAGCGAAAGAGAACCACTTGTATGCTATATTGAATAAGAATTCATGAAATGAGTTGGACCTTAATACCTTAAGAATAACACGATGATTGATTTACACGTACCTGAAAAAGGATAAGCACTTTGCGTTGGTGTTTTTGAATTTCAGGTAGTATGTGGTCAAGAAACTGTAGTTTGCCACTTGCTTTTGTACCAACCTCTATTACCATGCTTTGGTCCTTGTCCTCCATAAGTGATTGTTGAACTTTTGGATCGACGGTGTAGGGGTGATTACAACACTTCAAGGGGGGAAACAGATAAATCAAATAAAACTGATGATGAACAGTTGATTTGATGCAAAAATAGAGGTAGAAGCCTAGAAGAAACCTTTCGGTTGGTAAGAAAGGTGTCCTTAAGAGTCCCGAGAGGATCAAGTTTTGAGCTAGAACGAAGAGCCATAGCATTGGTAAGTAAAGTAGCACAATATTGTTCAAGCTGCACGTTTGAAATTGGAACAGGAACCCAGAATTCTACAAATTTCGAATTCTCCATGCTACCACCTGCTTTGCATGTCTCTGTAACCTGGGGCAAGACTAAAAAAAATCCGATGAGTGTGCGAACGTTTTCTTTGCTTCCTAATCATAGAAAACTTTTCTCATGTGATCTAAGTAGAGAGAGTTGAATCATAAAAAAAATCAAATGATTGACGAACCTTGTGACAAGTGTCAACTTCCTGCTGATTCTCTAAATCATGTTCAATCCTGCAGGATAAGAGTAAACAATCACTATTTACTTCATTACTTACCTATTTTAATATGACAAATATTATCTATCCTATTTTGATTTTGGAATTACTATTGCTGCTTCTTTTACAAATTAACCCTAAAAATGCCAATCTATTAATTGGCTGCGCTAAATGTTATTGTTACCTCTTTCCAAAATTAACTGTAAATGTGGGCAGTTAAAAGCGCAAGACGCAAAGGCCTAGCCATGCAACAAAAACGCACACACGAGACACTAGAAAACAAGCGTCACTAACATATACAAGCACATTCATTGTGGAACCAATAACACATTCTGGAACCGCGAGAACCACATAATGGTATATAGGATAGCTTCATGAAATTCCAAAAGCTCAGAAGAATGTTAAACACTCACATATTTACATGAACTAATATGTGCAAAAATGGAGTAATTATTAAAAAAACGCTCACATGTATGATGATCTGTCGGACATGTGGCTATTACTATTAGCAATATTTCCATTAGATGGTGATACTTCGCCACCATTTTTTCTCCACGTCGTCATTTTCAACAGGCTGCCTTTGACGATTACCGATTTTAGGTGAAATTTAATAGGAAAACAACCAATTACTGATTAATCACCGATTAATCCCATTTTTACAACACTGCTCACATCCCATTCTCCATCCCAACACAATCCCTAAATTTGGGGCAAACTGTAAGGTTTCAACCTAAAACCCTAAAAACCCAAACACACTATATGATCATCATCCCTAAGCTCTCTCAATACTCACTATCAGTAATCCAGTGAAAAACTTAAAAACACTACGACAGCCCAATTTGTACTTTAAAAAACACAAAAAATGACCTAATTTAAGTAGAACCTAAACAGATAAACACATATACAGCATAAATCCTTGAAAGATGCACCAAATTTGGACAAATCAATGTAACTAGAGAATTAACTGAAGCTTCTGCTATAACTCTCAGAAATATTCGTGAAGAAATCGATGATGCAAACCTGCAGAATGTTTAGATCTTCGAAGTGTCGTACATACGTCGGTTTTCTTCTTCAATCCGGCGAATGAAAAGTGTAGAAAAGTAACACAGTAAGTTTATGTTTTTTCTAAATCGAAAACAAAGGGGATTGTTAAAACTTTAGAAGGTCCTAATCTCTCCTAAATTTGGGGGTGGGACCCATTATTGAAAATCAAATCATATTTTTTTAAATTTGTTTTTTATTTTAAAAAATTCTTTAGATCTTTTATTTTTATTTTACTTATAAATATTTATTTTATTATATATTTTTTTATTTTAAACATTTATAGAAAGAACTGTAGCAATTTTCCAAATTATAGAAATAAAGTATAGATATGGTGAAAATTATAAAAATGAGGTATAGATACGGTGGTGAAAATGATGATTTTAAACATTTATCTTAACTTTAAAATAAGGGAAGTTATGGTGGAGCTGATGTAAAAGCTCTTACATAACGGAATTAAGTGTGAATGAGCACTCCTTTTATCTATCCTAATCTTTCCAATCTTGCACTATCATATCGTTTTTACCCTTAACTACTCTAACACCACAAAATCGCTAGTAGCTTTCATTTCAACTACCTAGAACCATTTAGTTTTTTTAATAAAAAATAATTTAACAAGTAAAAAGAACTAAATCAAAGTTTCATTAAAAATAAAAAATTCATACATAATTCTCACCTAGGCACTATTGACGTGGAATCCGATACGTACCAAACGACTCGAATGAAGACAAAGCTTCTTGAGAGAAATCGAGTCGACCGGGTGCATCCATAGTAGGAACACTAGGTTGCGTAAAAGAATTGGTGGGAATTCTTGCGTAAAAAATAGTTTTTGGCATAGTTGTGTCAAATAAGGTCTATACCGGTCACCATCAAACACTAAACTGCCACCTTGAGATTTCGAACCACCCCTCGTGTGTGTTTGAAGCGCCTCCTCAGGTGTTAGTGGTTTTTTTGCTTGAACTAACGCATACTGAATACTCGTTATATATTGAAAACCCGATTGATTACATAACAATTTCATATAAATTCCTATACAATGAGAGCTAATCTAAATATCTAATCGTCCGTACTCAATCTTGCACTACTTGATGCTACATGATACACATAAGAGTTTCAAAACGATAAGCGTGGTGCTTTTAGAAAATGTAAAGACCCTAATCGGATTTTTGTGTAATATCAAGACCACCCTCACCTGGTATTGTGCTAGCCTCTTGTCAACCCTTGGTTCCTGTAAGACCCATTTGTACATAAATGGAAATTTTATAAAAGATTTGCATTTATGTAAGTAATGCAAATAACTTACATACAAAATTTTGGTTTGATAAAAACATAATAAGTATTTTAAACATTTCAAAACACAATAGCACTATTTGGTTTCTAAAAAGACTAAGCAAAAACAGAAGCCTGATCTTCGGTTGTGTTCGGTTCTTCATTAAACTTGATAAATCATCTGCGAAGTCATATCTAACACCTATAATACCAATATTTGTTATAAACGTTAGTTACATAATGCATATAACATATTAAATTCCAACAAGTATACTCTCATGGCCCAACAAACAAAACAAAAAGAATTGTTTCAGACCCCGCCGTAAGCTACGGCTGGCCACCGTAGCTTATGGCCATCAAAGGCAATTTGGGGCAGGAGAGCCCAGCCGTAACCTACGGCTGGCCACCATAGGTTACGGTGCACTACAGCTGCAGATTTTCCTGTTTTGCCCTTTTTGACTAAAACTCGCATAACTTTTTCATTATTTGTCCGTTCGCTTGAAACTCATTTCTAAATGATTGTAAAACATATACCCACATTCTTAGCTCATAAACCCACAACTTGGTTTCATTAATTTTATGTTTTACGCTATCGGTTCTATTTTAAATAATCAGATATTTAACCCGTTTGCTTAAATAAGCTAACAAGCTTATAAAATCACACCCTTTTCGAAAGAAAATCATTCTTATGAATGTTCCTCACTATCCCGGTTAACTTTCCTTGTGTTTTATGCATCTGTTGTCTGGTATGCATTCATACATGTTCAATCTGTTCGACCTTATAATGGTTGAACTTTATTATTCTGAAAACTTTTCACAAATTCACCATTTTTCGACTATGGCTCGTTACCCGAGTCCCTTGACCTTTAGTCCGCATTCCCGTTACTCGGTTTACGCTTATATTCATGATTTTACCCATTAACCAGATTTAAACCGACGTCATTATTCACGCACCTATTCCGGTATGCGTTAAGACTTCATTTTGATCCGTTTGGTTGTTCGTATGAAATCCATCACTTGGAACGAACCAAACTTATTATCTTTTCTTTATTTTGATCCGTTTGGTTGTTTATGTGAAAACCATCACTTTTAAACAAATCAAACATATCCTTACTCGCTATTTTGACCCATTTGGTGTTTATGTGAAAACCATCACTTTTAAACAAACCAAACATGTCATTACTCGTTATATTGTCCAACATATATCACTATCATAAATAAAATTTCTACGAAGCAGAAGGCTACGTACCTTAAAGTTTTCCATTCAAACGCGTATCCGCCTCGGCTTGGTCACTTGATGTTTCACCCAATTTGCTTATAGATTTCAAACCGATTTATCATTTAGAACTCATAATATACAACATATGACACGCAACTTGTCAAAATTTAATTCCTTGATTCTTTCATACTTTTCAACAATTCATGATCAAATAGGTATTACATCAAGCACATTGTGGGCAAGATTTTTATACTAGTTTTATCAAGTATATGATTTAGCTATTAGTTATGTATTAACATCCTTTAAAGCCTCTATGTCTAGAATGTGAAATGTAACATCTAGAATTTAACATATTAACATCAAACACTACAATTTTACTATCATAATTCATGTGTTCATCATATTTATAAAAACCCATTTAGCATAAGCATTGTCAATCATTCAAACACTTAAATCATAGCATTTGATCACTAATTTTTCATCAAGGATTTGTTCCTAGACTTGTTTACATCTTAAATCCTGTTATAACATTCATAATTTATACTTAATTTAGAACTTGTGGTGTTCATGTAGTTTCATAATATCACAAAACATCAAAATTTGACACACCTTATGAAATAGGATGAAATAGGACTAAGTTGGATGCTCCTTTCAGTTAGGAACTTCCAGATGAGGGAGATAGAGTGATAAATGAGAATGGTGCAAGTTCAAGTGGTGAACTAATGCACCTATTTATAGTTGAGGAGGTTGAAGGAAGTGATGCCAGGTGTTAGGGAGTGTTAGAGGGAGCTTACAAGTGTCCTAAAACGTGGCATAGCAGTTTGGAAGTCCTTCGTTTCAAATCAAATGGTTTTTGGCAACATGTGTGGAGGCCAAGCAATTTTTTCTGCAGATATAGGCTCTGGCGACCCGCAAGAGACCAGGCAGTGTCTCTCGCGTCCCGCGAGCGCCTCGTGGGAACTTTCCAAATTTGTCACATTTAGCCCCTCAACTTATTAAACATCTTAAAACACCTTTATAGCATATTTAGCCCTCCGTAGCTAATATTTGGCGTACCCGGGAGTATGCCCGAACATTGTCAAGCTCTTGGTTCGTTAAAAGATCACTCAGAAGTATAAATTAACATGTTGACACTTTTAACCCCTTCAATGTCCAACTTTAACATATTTACAGAATTAATCTCTCTCGTCCAACAAGTGGCTCATATGAGGGTTAGGATTTCGTAAAGGATCACTCAGAGGCTCAGTATAAGCATGTTGACTCTGATGGTCACTCAGAGGCTACGTTTAAGCATGTTGACACTAATGGTCACTCAGAGGCTCAATTTATGCATGTTGACACCAGAGGGTCACTCAGAGGCTTAGTTTGAGCATGTTGACACCTTTAGTCCTTATTAGTCCTCAATAGACTTATATATAAAACAAATATGGCACGTGTCACTATATTATTGGACACGATTTTACGATGTGTTACATCCTCACCCCCTTAAAAGAAATCTCGACCTCGAGATTTATTAAAAAAGATGGGGGATTTTTGTCACATAGTGGACTCAACCTCCCATGTATACTCGGGGCCTCGTAGGGCATCCCACTTAACCTTTACTATAGGTATCCTTTTCTTTCGGAGCTTCTTAACCTGTTGATTTTCGATCGAAATTGGTTTCTCAATGAACCTCAGGTTCCAATCAATTTGCACATCATGATGTGACATTGCTAGCGACTCATCGGCTAGACATTTCTTAAGATTACAGATGTGGAATACATTGTCACACCCCAACCCGCAGCGGAAAAGGTGATCGGGGCATGATTGGGTTTTCATCAAAGCTCATGACATTTGTTATAATGTTTCATATTTATTATTACAATTTAAAGGAGATCGTACAATCAAATCATACAAATACAACATGTTCTATACATCTATCTAAACTTCATTATTTTTCTTCTAAGGCACTTTCCTATGTGTTCCTTCAGTTATAATCGGCGCTGCTGTAAATGCGTCCGTTACAAAAGAAAACGTCAATAATTGACGAATTCGTCGGGATTTCCGGCGAGAATGATTTGGGCGCTGAGTGACAGATTTTTGACTTCGAGTTTTATATGAAGTATTAATTGTTTCAGTATTTCACCAAACAACACAAGTGGCGGAGCGGTTGGGCGAGTGTGAGTTAAGTCCTTGAAGCTTTACCCGGCTGACCCGGGTTCGAAACCCGGCATCAGTAATTAATTTTTATTTCACTATTTTTAATACATTTTCAAATATAAATTTTATATTCTAATATACTTATTAATTATGTATCGTTTAAAATTAATTTAAGCATTAAATACGCAACGAAAATTTTAACTGATTGTTCGGTTAATAAACGAAGCGGGTTTGGTTAACCTGGTTTTTTACGGATGTTACATACATCATGAATTCCACTAAGCTCCTTTGGCAGCTTAAGCTTATAAGCTACAGCGCCGACACATTCGATTATCTCGAATGGTCCTATAGATCTTGCGCTTAACTTGCCCTTCCTTCCAAATCTCCTTACACCTTTCCAAGGTGATACTTTTAGCATGACTTTGTCTCCTATTTGGAACTTAAGAGGTTTACGCCTCTTGTCAGGATAGCTCTTCTGCCTATCACGGGCAGCTTTGAGTCTATCACGGATTGGTACAATCTTATCTGTGGTCTCCAGGACAATCTCTGGTCCTGATAGTTGGGCTTCCCCAACTTCTGCCCAACACATGGGCGTTCGACATTTTCTCCCATACAAGGCCTCAAAAGGAGCAGCCTTGATGCTTGTATGATAACTATTATTATAGGAGAATTCTATTAGGGGTAAGTGGTCATCCCAACTTCCACCTAAATCAATCACACATGCTCTAAGCATGTCTTCCAAAGTTTGAATAGTACGCTCACTCTGACCATCAGTCTGCAGGTGGTAAGTCGTACTAAAGTTTAATTTTGTGCCTAAAGATTGTTGGAAACTTTTCCAAAAGTGAGAGGTATATCTAGTATCTCTATCAGATATAATAAATAACGGCACACCATGTAGGGACACAATCTTATCCACATACAACTTAGCCAATTTGTGGGAATTATACGTTTCTTTAATTGGCAAGAAATGCGTTGACTTAGTCAATCTATCCACAATGACCTAAATCGTGTCATTACCACGTTTGGTCTTAGGTAACCTGGTAATCAAGTCCATAGTTACCATTTCCCATTTCCAAGTGGGAATTTCAAGCTGTTGTATAAGTCTTCACGGTTTCTGATGTTCGGCTTTAACTTGCGAACACATCAGACACTTAGCTACATAAGTGGCTATGGATTTCTTTAAACCCGTCCACCAATAATTCTTTTTCAAATCCTGATACATCTTCTCACCACTCGGGTGAACTGAGTATCTTGAATTATGCGCTTCCTAGAGGATTAGATCTCTAAGTCCTCCAAAGATTGGAACCCAGATTCTATGATTAAATCTAAGGATTCCATCTTTTCCAGACATTAACTGATCAACAAATCTGCCCAATCCTTCATTAGAAACATTAGTCTCTAACAGGGCTTGCCTTGTATATCTAATAGCTTTTCATTCAGGCTATTTCTAAGCTCGATGCTCTTGGTGTTAATCCTAATAGGCTTAACCCTTTCCTTGCGACTTAAGGCGTCAGCAACGACATTTGCCTTGCCGGGATGATAGCGAATTTCGCAATCATAATCATTAAGTGTTTCCATCCAACGCCGCTGTCGCATGTTCAAATCCTTTTGATTGAACAAATGTCGGAGACTTTTATGGTCAGTGTTAATACACTTCGTGCCATATAAGTAATGTCTCCACACCTTAAGTGCAAATACAACTGCACCCAATTCTAAGTCATGGGTGGTGTAATTCCTTTGTGCACATTTAATTGTCGTGATGCATAAGCAATTACTTTGCCTTTTTGCATTAGCACACAACCTATGCAAGTGTGCAGGCATCACAATAAACGACAAATCAATACCCTCAGGTAGAGATAACACATGAACATTGCTCAGCTTGTGTTTTAAAATCTTAAAGGATTCTTGTTCTTTTGGACCCCAGTCAAACTTGACATTCTTACGTGTCAAGGTAGTTAAAGGAGTGGCTATCCTCGAAAAGTTCTCAATGAACTTCCTATAGTAACCAGCCAATCCTAAGAAGCTACGAATCTCCGATGGAGTTTTGGGTAACTTCCCAATTCATTATGGCTTCAATCTTAGTGGGATCTACTTGGATACCACGCTCACTTACAACATGTCCAAGAAATTGGACTTTTCTAAGCCAAAATTCACATTTAGAGAACTTACCATAAAGTTTCTCTTGTCTTGGCAATTCTAGGATGCACCGAAGATGTTTCTTGTGATCAGCCTGATTACAAGAGTAGATAAGTATGTCATCTATGAAGACAATGACAAACTTATCTAAATACGGCTTGCAGACTCTATTCATGAGATCCATGAATACTGCAGGTGCATTTGTGAGCCCAAAAGGCATCACCAAGAATTCATAATGACCATAACGGGTCCTAAATGCGGTTTTAGGAACATCCTCACTTCTAACCTTTAGTTGATGGTATCCTGATCTTAAATTGATCTTAGAGAAATAACTAGCACCTTGAAGTTGATCGAATAAGTCATCGATCCTGGGCAAAGGATAACAGTTTTTGATCGTTATTTTGTTTAATTCATGGTAATCAATGCACATTCGCATTGAGCTGTCCTTTTTCTTAACGAAAAGAATAGGAGCTCCCCAAGGTGAGGAACTGGGCTGAATAAAGCCTTTCTCTAAAAGTTCATCTAATTGTACTCTTAATTCCTTCATTTCCGTCGTGCTAACCGATATTGAGCTCTAACAAAGGTGTTGATCCTGGTAGGATGTCAATCCTAAATTCCACTTGCCTATCTGGAGGTAGGCCTGGTAATTCTTCAGGAAAGACATCAGAATATTCCGAGATGATTAGAAGGTCTTCAATCTTTGGCTTAGGCTCGTTAATAGTTACTTGTGCCAGGTAAATGACATAACCTTTCCCTAAACACTTGGATGCCTTGAATAATGACACCTTGTTTGGCAATCCACAGTGTGAATCTCCAAGGATGGTGATCATTTCACCAGATGGGGTTTTAACCTCGATGAGTTTCTTATCACAACAATGTGGGCTTGGTTATGAGATAACCAATCCATGCCTAAGACTACATCGAATCCTGCCAATTTCATTGGCAAAAGAGAGATAGGAATAGAATGATTCTTAATGTATATAAAACATCCATCAAGAATGGAAGATGCTGTTTCTAAAGTTCCATCAGCAAGTCTGCCTCATAAGTTATGTCTAGAGTTCTTATGGGTAAGTTTAATAGTTTACTAAACTTATGGTCTACAAAAGACTTATCTGCACCTGAATAAAAAAGAACTCTAGCATATATGTCATTAATGAGGAATGTACATGTTATGACGTTGTTGTCATTAAAAGCCTCTCTAGCATTCATCTGAAAGGCGCGCACATTTCCTTTCTTAGCCTCTCCAGGCTTTGCATCATTACCTCTGGGTTCTTAGGGCAATTAGGCTTAATGTGCACTTTCTCATAACAGCCATAAAAGACTGCATCCTTAAGATTTTTGCATTCTAGGGTCTTATGCCCTTTTCTTTTTCAAATACCAAGGGTTTAATCTGTGGGTCAGCATTGCATTGCCCCCAATGCCTGCGGTTACAGGTCTTGCATAGAGGTCTATCATCAGACCTGTGCTGGTTCTTTTTGAACCTAAAATTTCCTTTCTTTTTGAACCTTTGGTAGTTATCATCCTCCCGTTTCCTTTTTCCGTTAGTCTCAGTTCTGACTGACTTCTGCCTCACTAAATCTAGGGTGAGAGAGAGAGATAGGTCAACAACAGACCTATAGGTACTAGGCTGAGCAGCCTTTACCAGGCCCTTAATTTCGGGCGATAACCCATTAATGAAATGTGCAATGCGTTTAGGTTCAGGGGTGATTAAATAGAAACTAATCTAGACAGGGAGTTGAAGTCAGAAACATACTTCCTACAGTCCAGATTTTTCATTGTAAGAGTCAGAAAGTCTGACTCTATCTTCTCCACCTCATGAGGTAGGCAGTACGTCTCTTTGACTAGGTCTACAACTTAGACCATCCTAAGTTGTACAGGTGTACCTAACCTGTTGATTGGACCATTGTCTTCCACCAAATCAGGGCATCATCCTTGAAGGACTGTGATACATACTTTACCACATCCTTATCAGCACAACCGCTGATATCCACTATCGTCTCCATTTCATCAAGCCATCTCAAAGCTTGCACAGCTCCCTTTTCTCCATTGAAATCTCGGGGCTTATAGGAGACGAAGTATTTTTAGGTACATCCGTCTTTAGAAGAAATGGACCTATCGTTAAATTCTAATTTCTTTGGTTCACTCTTTACATTTGAAGAGTGAACAGGGCTCTTTTTACGAGCTGATGATGGTGGAATTGATAAGGGTTTGGAGCGAGTAGCGCTCACTTCCTTAAATTTCTCCATGGCCTTTTCCATGGCCTTTCCAATAGCTGCATCTATGCGAGCTTGAAATCATCATTATTAATGGCTATGTTTTCGGCATTGTTAGAGTTAATATCTCGATGGCTACTTTCGCCTCATCCGAGTTAGCCATTCTTGAAGCTGTGGTTCTAAACACCAAATTAAATTTCACTTAGTCATGGTATTAATAACCATATTAGCTTCAAAAATCGGATATATAAATCCATTGCCTAATTAAACTAGTGTGAATATAATCATAACTCTTAGGCTTAACATTTCTATGAATGTTATCTATATTTGGCCTAGGTCTCAAAAGGACCATCAGAGGCAAATTACAATTTGGACATAGTCCATATATATTAGACAGTGGATCGTAATGTCACAACTGCCATTGTCATAAGACAATTATAAATAACCCATAGGTTTGTCACGAAGGACATATAAAAAGTACGGTGCATCGGCCTGTCACTAATGGACATAAAATATGGCACATTGGCATGTCACTAATGGACATAAAATACGGCACATTGGCCTGTCACTAATGGACGTAAAATACGACACATTGGCCTGTCACTAATGGACATAAAATACGACATATTGGCCTGTCACTAATGGACATAAAATACAGCACATTGGCCTGTCACTAATGGACATAAAATACGGCACATTTGCATGTCACTAATGGACATAAAATACGGCGCATTGGCCTATCACTAATGGACATAATTTTGGACAAAGGTTATATTAACCACAACTGTCATTGGTTTAATTGACAATATAATATTGCTCAAAGGCAAATCATCACTAATAGATGTTTAATTATGGCCCGTAGGTACTACATCACTAATGGATGTTAATTATGGCCCGTAGGCACTACATCGCTAATGGATGTTTATTATTATCATTGCATTGATGATATTAGCCGGGATCACATTGATCGCATAGGCTATATAATAGGTTTTAGGACGTAGTCCATCACCTAGACGGTTAGTGTGGTTCCTCAAGTCACACTACCAGGAGTATGAACATTACTTGAATGTTAACATAGGAGTATCTTGATTAATAGTCACGTTACATTGACCTTAACGACTTGGAGGCTTGAACATAGTCCACCACCTCTGGATAGAAGGATAACTCTCCTTAACTATCATGATAGAAGGCTATTCATCCTTAACTATCATTTAAAAGCTGACCAATTAATGTGGTCTGTGCCACTTAACTAATCAAAACAATTAAGACTTTTTGGAATTATATAGCAGAACATAAATTTCGAGTAAAATCGAGACGTTCGCTTGAAGAGGATGAATACATATATATAAATAATTCCAAAATATTTCATTAAATGACAATAAGAAATTACAATACTAGAAATAAATAAATAAACTAATTGTCCATGCAAGGACTAAAAAGAAATAACTTGTCTACGCAGGGACTAAAGAAATAACGATGTCCTCACGAGGACTGAATATAATAATAGAAGAGACTTCACTCGTCTTTCTTTCCCTTAACCAACTTGGAGAGCTTCTTAAAGAACTTATTCGTCTTCTTTTCCGTCTTCTCCGCTTGTTGTTGCATTTCCTTCATTCGTTCCAAGGCCTTATTGATGGCCTCAAGTGGCGGTGGAGGTTGTGGTTGTGGTTAAGGCATAACAGGATAATGGTACCCATAACTTGGATATCCAGTAGGTGGATAAGCAGGTGGGAAAGGAGATGGGTAAAGTGCGTTATGCATGACCGCTTGCATATAAGGGTCATGCGATAGTGCCTGGTAATTTACCGGCGGAGATGGGTTAAAAGGATCATATCCAGATGTATCCGGATATGTTGGGATAGGGTTATTAAAACCCGATGGTGGTGGTTGAACTAATGGTGATGGTGTCGGTTCCACCACAGGTGAAGCATTGGAGGGTCCACCCATTTGTGGGTCCTCATGAATGGTAGGGTAAGTTTTGGGTAACGGTGGCAGCGAACCTGACCGTTGACCTACACGTACCAACATACGCGCTCCATGTTTCCTTCTTGGCGGCTCAGTAGGTTGTTCCACCGGTTCCATATGAACATCTTCTTGTACAGGAGGTGTTGGGGAGTGATGGGAAGGAGTGTTAGCAAAAGTGAATTGGTTCTAATATTGGTCCCATTCGTTAGGACCTTGGTATGGAGATCGGCGTAAGAGTTTGAATCGCTAGAGATTTCGATGGGATGTGCGTGCGATCCCGACGGCGACATTTCTGGATCAGAGTCCTCGTCCATTGGGTTGGGTTGATCCAACTGATTCTGATTAGCTGGGGGTGTGTTTGAAGTAGTGGTTAGGGTTAAACTCATCATGATATGAATCATGAGAGTGATGAGAGTTGTGTGATTGGTGAGAATGATATGAGTAGTATGAGTTTTGGGTATGAGTAGGTGAATGTCTTGACAGTGGCCAGGAATCTCCCGAATCCTCATAAGGATTCGAGTGATAGGGTTGCGAAGGGATATGTCCAGATGGTCCTCCCCTCATGGGTCCTTTACCTCTTCCTCGTACCCTTGGCGGCATTTTCCTATTAAAAATCAAATAAAAAACAAGACTAATAACTTAATAATGAGATGAATAATCCTATGTCAAAGCCTAGACTCGAAAGTCTAAGGAATGTGCTTTTTGTGTAAGTTTGAGATTAAACACAAGAAGGCTAGTGTTTAATTCTCTCAAACGTTAGCTCTGATACCAACCTGTCACACCCCGTAATTTTCAACCAAACACTGGTGGGCCCGGGTGGTGAATATCGTGACGTAAGTTGATATCATCATAGTCAATTAAACATAGCACAACGAAAGTCTTGGAGTTTAAATTACTATTACAAACCAAATGTTCAAAGTATGAAAATAATATACAGACGGCTTGTAATAGAAGATCCACAGGCGGATCGTAAATTGTATAAAAAGTGTATAACAGACTTTGGGCAGATCTAAGGATTTGCAAGATCCTTTTATATCACTACCGAGCAGCTTCCAGCCTATTTCGTATTGTACCTGCAAGCTTAGTCTTTTGAAAATACGTCAGCTTTCGCTGGTAAATACACCCAACTGACTCATTTTGAAAACATTTGAAAATGGTTTTAAGTGCACAGGACACAAAAAATCTTTTATAACTTGGGAAAGTCAGCCTTGTAACCTTGTTAACAGATTCACATGTTTGTCTATACATACAGGGCCCAGTACAGAGATCGAGACATGATTAACGTACACGCCACTTATGAACTCACGAAGGAGTTATCCCCAACTAGTGGGTAAAAATAATTTAGCAGAGCATCTGTCAGGTGTATGCTTACACCCCGCGCTTTGGTCATGGCCATTAACTAATGTAATGAGCCGAGGATATCCAGGACACGGTCGTTAACCCCCGATGTTTAAGTTATCAAACAAAACCGATTAAAACGGAATACGTGGATTTACTAGCCACAGTCCAGCATTCGATTGATCCCATTTTCGACCAAGCGATAATAGTTTACCGTAACCCAAGCCCGTATAGGGAAAATAAGTCGAGAGTATTTACATGAGCTAGTCTTGATTTAAAATGCAAGATTTAAAATCTCAGCCGTATCCAAAATGAACTAAGTGAAGATAGCATTTACCGGAAGGCTCTAGTATGGATTATGGCATAAGCTAACCAATTAAAATGCTAACAATCTTAATTTAAGTCATAGACTTAGACCGACTAGCGTACAAGATCAAAACGGTATAATACGCTAGATTAAGCGATGACCAGATAGAATGTAGTTTAAACCCAACAAGTACTATGACTTGTATAATATGGGTAAACCATAAGCATTCTGGATTTTGAGACTAAAATGATAAGGTTAAACCCGTTTTGGTTAATTTCCGTAAACTAGTTACATATACTTAACCTTGCGCATATAAGCGATATCGGGTAACCGAATGAGTCATGGACAGGTTCTATATGCCATTATACTTTAAATAAGTCGTAATATCAGTAGGATATCAACTTATATGCCCGTTAAGGTTTTAAATGAAACTATGCTTCATAAGGGCGTTTTGGTAATTATATACCGTATAAAAGGAACTTGAATGTATTATAATGTTATAGTCATAAGTATTCTGGAAAAATAATTAATTTATGATATAGTATTAGTAAGATATTGATTATATGTGTAATTTATCATTTATGACCAAACTATGCACCGTAGGGGCATTTTGGTCATTTTACACATAGTTTTATAATTTATTTGGGATTCTGAGTTTACATCATGTACCTACTATAAAAATATTTTAAATAAGTTTTAAAATTAGTAGGTAACAAGTCTTGGTTGATAAATATTGTTTAAAACCATACTATGCGCCGAAACGACGCTTATGTCGTTAAATGACGATTTATGTAAAGTTTAGTAAAAACTGATGTTAAAATCAAGTTTAATTTCTTTAGATATGTTATTTATTATAACATATCAGTAGGTAAAAGATTTGATATAAAAAGGTATGATTAAAACCATTTTATGTGCCACAACGACTTTATCGTCATTTGTCGACATAATACAAGAACTTGTTCGTAAACTCAGTATATAATCTGACTTGACATCCCAAATAATCCTACTTATGATATTACATCAGTAGGTAGTTCATTTTCAAGTTCGTTATCGATTAAACCTTATTTAATGTAAAAAGGGCATTTTAGTCAAAATGGCATAATAATGGAACTTGTGCATAAACTCAGATTCTGATTATGATCATGTAATATAACCTCAGAGGGTTATGCTACATCATATTACGATCATAATGCAACCTTAGATCAGTAGCTAACTAATCTAAATCGGGTCAGAATCAAAAGTCAAAGCAGAAGTCAAACTTTGCGACTTTCGGTTGCAAACCGACCCTAAAACTGAAATTGACGAGTCGAACATGTTCTAATAATTATTACCAACTTGTTTAAGTGTCAAAACATGTTTCATAACATATATAAACTCAGATTGTAATATTTCTGAAAACTGGCCTGTTTGACTTTTTAATAATAAAACTTTGACTCGTCAATTGGTATAGCAAACGTGATCTTTAGGAGGTGCCCTTAATAGGGATTAACACGTACCTTAAAACGATCACTTAGCCATGTTCCTTACGAACATGGCTGGACCATTGTCACACCGCGGATTTCTAACCCAAATCCATACACCGGTGGGCCCGGGTGGGGAGTATTGTGACGTAAGTTGATAGCATCATAGTCAATTAAACATGGCACAACGGAAGTCATGGAGTTAAATTACTATTACAAACCAAATGTTCGAAATAAAATAACATACAGGCTTGTAATAGAAGATCCACAGGCGGATCATAAAATGTACAAAGAAAGAATATAAAACAGACTTCAGGGCAGATCTAAGGATTTGCAAGATCCTCTTAGTCACTACCGAGCAGCTTCCGGCCTATTTCGTATTGTACCTGCAGTTTAGTCTTTGGACGATACGTCAACTTTCGCTGGTAAATACACCCAACTGAATCATTTTGAAAACATTTTAAAAATGATTTTAAGTGCACAAGACAAAATCTTTTATAACTTGGGAAAGTTACTTGGTAGCCTTGTTAACAGATTCACATGTTTTTCCATACATACAGGGCCCAGTACAGAGACCGAGACATGATTAAATACAAACCACTTAGAACTCACAGAGGAGTTATCCCCAACGTCTTGGGTAATTTGCATTTGAGCGTCTGTCAGGTGTATGCCTACACCCCGCGCTAAGGTCGTGGCCATTAACTATTCTAATAAGCCGAGGATATCCATGACATGGTAATTTAACTCTCGATGTTTAAGTTATCAAACAAAATTGATTAAAACAGAATATGCGGATTTACTAGCCACAATCCGGCATTCGATTGATCCCATTTCTGACCAAGCGGTAATAGTTTACCGTATCCCAAGACCGTATAGGGAAAATAATTCGAGAGTATTTACCTGAGCTAGTCTTCTTTTAAATTTCAATAACTCAGCCGTATACAAAAGTACTTAATTGCAGATAGCATTTACCGGTAAGGCTCTAGTCTGGATTATGGCATAAGCTAGCCAATTAATACTAACGGTCTTTATTTAAGTCATAGACTTAGACCGAGTAGTGTACATGATCAATACGTATAACGCTTGATTAAACGATGATCGGATAGAATGTAGTTTAAACCCGACAAGTATTTTGACTTGTACAATATGGGTAAACAATAAACATTCTGCATTTTGAGATTAAAATGACAAGGTTAAACCCGTTTCGGTTAAGTTCCATAAACTAGTTACGTAAATCAACCGTACGCTTATAAGCGATAATGGGTAATCAGATAAGTCATGGACAAGTTCTATATGCCATTATATTTTAAATAAGTTAAGATATTAGTAGGATATCAACTTGTATGCCCGTTAAGGTTTTAAAACGAAATTATGCCTTATAAGGGCATTTCGGTAATTATATACCGTATAAGAGGAACTTGAATATATTTTAAGTTTATAATTATAAGTATTCTGGAAAAATAATTTATTTATAATATAATATCAGTAGGATGTCAATTTTATGTGTAAATTATCTTTTATGACCAAACTATGCACCGAAGGGGCATTTTGGTCATTTTACACAAAGTTTAAAAATTATTTGAGATTCTTAGGTTATAACATGTACCTATTGTAAATATGTTTAAAATAAGTTTTAAATCAGTAGGTAACAAGTCTTGGTCAAATAATATGGTTTAAAACCATACTATGCGCCGAAACGACGCTTATGTCGTAAAATGATGTTTTATGCGATGTTTAATGAAAACTGACATTAAGGTCAGATTAAAATGTTTTAGATATTTTATTTAGTATAACATATCAGTAGGTAAAAGATTTACCTTGAAAAGATTTGATTAAAACTATTTTATGAGCCACAAGGGCTAAAATCGCCATTTATCGACATAGTTTAAGGATTTTGCTTGAATACTCAGTTTATAACTTGGTTTAACATCTCAAATAATCCTACTTATAATATTATATCAGTAGAAAACTTATTTTCAAGTTCATTATCATTAAAACATTGTTTTATGCAAAAAGGGCATTTTGGTCATAGATAGCATAATTATGGAATTTGCTCATAAACTTGGATTCTGATTATGATCATGTAATATAACCTCAGAGGGTTATGCTACATTATATTGTGATCATAATTCAACTCTAGATCAGTAGGTAATTAATCTAAATCGGGTCAGAATCGAAAGTCAAAGCAGAATTCAAACTTCGCGACTTTCGGTTGCGAACCGACCCTAGAACTGAAATTGACGAGCCGAACATGTTCTTACATGTTCTAATAATTATTAACAACTTGTTTAAGTGTCAAAACAGGTTTCATAACATATATAAGATCAATTTCAGATTTTTCCGAAAAATGGCCTGTTTGACTTTTTAATATCATAACTTTGACCCGTCAATTGGTCTAGCAAACGTGATCTTCAGGAGGTGCCCTTTATAGGGATTAACACCTAACTTATTACGATCACTTAGCCATGGTCATTTTGAACAATGGTTGGACCATAATGGTCTTAACCAAAAGTCAAAGCGTTTTCCCAAAAACGCTTGACTTTTGGCTATAAAAGCCTATAAACGAAAATGCAAGGGAAAGGAACACTTACAAGAGGTTCCTACAATGTAATGGTTTTGTGGAGTTTTGCTTGGCAGCCAAACAACTTTCTGCAGCAGAGGCTCTCTCGCGCCCCGCGAGAGACATAAGCCATGTCTCTCGCGGCCCGCGACCGCCCCACGACTACTTTCAAATTTTTAATCCCTTAACTTATTAAAGCTTCTAAAAACCTTTTTAAACACCTTTTTGGCACTTTTAGCCCTCCGTAGCCAATACTTGGCATACCCGGGATTATGCCCGGACATTGTCGAGCTCTCGGTTCGTTAAAAGGTCACTCGGAGGTATAAATTAACATGCTGACACTTTTAATCCCTCCATCATCCAATTTTCACATATTTACAAAATTGAACTCTCTCGTCCAATATTTGGTACGTATGAGAGTTAGAACTTCACATAGGATCACTCAGAGGCTTATTATAAGCATGTTGATTCCGATGTCACTCAGAGGCTGGGCATATTGATATATCAGTCACTCAGAGGCCAAGTTTCGAGCATGTTGACATATCAGTCACTCAGAGGCTAATGATTTAAGCATGTTGACATATCGGTCACTTAGAGGCTGTTATTTATGCATGTTGACATCGGACCATCACTCAGAGGCTCAGTTTGAGCATGTTGATGCCTTTAGTCCTTATTGGTCTATAATAGACTACATTTAAAATACAACACGTGTCACTATACTATTGGACATAAGTTTATAGGGTGTTACATCCTCACCCCTTAAAAGAAATCTCGACCTCGAGATTTTATTCAAAAGATGGGGGTATTGTTGTCGCATGATGGACTCAACCTCCCATGTTTACTCATGACCTCTAAAAGCGTCCCACTTAATCTTTACTATAGGTATCATTTTTCTTCGGAGCTTCTTAACCTGTCGAACCTCGATCGAAATTGGTTTCTCAACGAACCTCAGGTTTTCATCTATCTGCACATCTTTTTGCGATATTGCTAACGACTCATCGGCTAGACATTTCTTAAGGTTAGATATGTGGAATACATTGTGAATTCCACTAAGCACCTTGGGCAACCTGAGATTGTAAGCTACGGTGCCGACACATTCGACTATCTCGAATGGTCCAACGTATCTTGGGCTTAATTTGCCATTCTTTCCAAAACGCATCACACCTTTCCAAGGTGATACTTTTAACATGACTTTGTCCCCTATTTGGAACTTAAGAGGTCTGCGCCTCTTATCAGCATAGCTCTTCTACCTATCCCTGGCAGCTTTGAGACGATCACGGATTTGCACAATCTTTTCCGTGGTCTCCAGGATAATCTCTGGTCCTAATAGCCGGGCTTCCCCAACTTCTGCCCAACACACGGGCGATCGGCATTTTCTCTCATACAAGGCTTCAAAAGGAGCAGCCTTGATGCTCGTATGATAACTGTTATTGTAGGAGAATTCTATCAAGGGTAAGTGGTCATCCCAACTTCCACCTAAATCGATTACACATGCCCTAAGCATGTCTTCCAGTGTCTGGATAATACGCTCACTTTGACCATCAGTTTGCGGATGGTAAGCCGTACTAAAATTCAATCGTGTGCCCAAAGATTGTTGGAAACTTTTCCAAAAGTGAGATGTGTATCTAGTATCTCGATCAGATACAATGGATACAGGCACACCGTGTAGGGGCACAATCTTGTCCACATACAACTTAGCCAATTTGTCTGAATTATATGTTTCCTTTATTGGCAAGAAATGTGCTGACTTGGTCAGCCTATCCTATGACCAAAATAGTGTCATTTCCACTTTTGGTCTTAGGTAACTTGGTAATCAAGTCCATAGTTAGCATTTTCCATTTCCAAGTGGGAATTTCAAGTTGTTGTAGAAGTCTTGACGGATTCTGATGTTCAGCCTTAACATGTGAACACGTCAGACACTTAGCTACATAAGTGGCTATGGATTTCTTCAAACCTATCCACCAATAATTCTTCTTCAGATCTTGATACATTTTGTCACCACCTGGGTGAACTGAGTATCTTGAGTTATATGCTTCTTAGAGGATTAGATCTCTAAGTCCTCAAAAGATTGGAACCCAGATCCTTCCATTAAATCTCAGGATCCCATCCTTTCCAGGGGCTAATTGATCAACAGTTCTGCCTAATCCTTCCATAGGAGCATTAGCTTCTGATAGAGCTTGCTTCTGCGCATCTAACAACTTCTCACTTAAGCTATTTCTGAGCTCAATGCTCTTGGCGTTAATCCTTATAGGTTTAGCCCGTTCCTTACGACTTAAGGCATCGGCAACTACATTTGCCTTGCCTGGATGGTAGCGAATCTCGCAATCATAGTCATTAAGTGTTTCCATCCATCGTCGTTGTCGCATGTTTAACTCCTTCTGATTGAACAGGTGCTGGAAACTTTTATGGTCTGTGTATATAATACACTTTGTGCCATACAAGTAATGTCTCCACAGTTTTAGTGCAAATACAATGGCACCCAGTTCCAAATCGTGGGTGGTTTAATTCCTTTCATGCACCTTTAGTTGTCGTGATGCATAGGCAATTACTTTGCCATTTTGCATTAGCACACAGCCCATGCCAGTGTGCGAAGCATCACAATAAACAACAAAGTTCTCAATACCTTCAGGCAGAGATAACATAGGGGCATTGCTCAACTTGTGTTTCAGAATCTCAAGAGATTCTTGTTGTTTTGGACCCCAAACGAATTTAACATTCTTACGGGTCAGGGTAGTCAAAGGAGTGGCTATTCTTGAGAAGTTCTAATGAACCTTCTATAATAACAAGCCAATCCTAAGAAACTACGAATTTCAGATGGAGTCTTGGGAACTTCCGAATTCATTATGGCTTCTATTTTAGCGGGATCCACTTGGATACCACGCTCACTTACAACGTGTCCAAGGAATTGGACTTCTCTAAGCCAAAATTCGTATTTAGAAAATTTTGCATAAAGTTTCTCTTGTCTTAATAGTTCTAGGATGCACCGAAGATGTTTCTCGTGATCAGCTTGATTACGGGAATAGACAAGTATGTCATCTATGAAGACAATAACAAACTTATCCAAATACAGTTTGCTGACTCTATTCATGAGATCCATGAACGCTGCTGGTGCATTTGTGAGCCCAAAAGGCATCACTAAGAATTCAAAATGACCATAGCGGGTTCTAAAGGCTGTCTTTGGAACATCTTCACTCCTAACCTTCAGTTGATGATATCCTGATCTCAAATCGATCTTAGAAAAGTAACTAGCCCCTTGAAGTTGGTCAAATAAATCATCGATCCTGGGCAGAGGATATCTATTCTTAATTGTTAACTTGTTCAGCTCCCGGTAGTCGATGCACATCCGCATTGATCCGTCTTTCTTCTTAACGAAAAGGATTAGAGCTCCCCAAGGTGAGGAACTAGGTTGAATAAATCCTTTCTCCAAGAGTTCATCCAATTGAACTCTTAACTCATTCATTTCGGTTGGAGCTGGTCTATATGGAGCTCTAGCTACGGGTGCTGATCCTGGTATGATGTCAATTCTGAACTCCACTTGTCTGTCCGGAGGTAGGCCTGGTAATTCTTCAGGGAAAACATTGGGATACTCCGAGATAACTGGTTGATCTTCAAGGTTCGGCTTTGGTTCATTTATGGTGACTTGTGCCATGTAGATGACACAACCTCTTCTCAAACACTTGGATGCCTTAAATAATGACACCTTGTCTGGCAGTCCATAGTGTGAGTCTCCGGGGATGGTGATCATTTCACCAGATGGAGTTTTAATTTCGATGAGCTTTTTATCGCAGGCTATACTGGCTTGGTTATAAGATAACCAATCCATACCTAAGACAACATTGAACCCCGCCAGTTTCATTGGCAAAAGAGAGATATGGATGGAATGATTCTTAATGGATATAGAGCATCCATCAAGAATGGAAGAAGCAGTTTCTAAGGTTCCATCGGCAAGTTCTATCTCATAAGTTTTATCTAGAGTTCTTACGGGTAAATTTAACAGTTTACTAAACTTATGATCAACAAATGATTTATCCGCACCCGAATCGAAAAGAACTCTAGCATAAATGTCATTAATGGGGAAAGTACCTGTTATGACGTTATTGTTATAAACAGCTTCCTTAGCAGTCAGTCGAAAAGCGCGTGCATTCCCTTTCTTGGCCTCTCCAGGCTTCGGATTATTATTCTTTGAATTCCTAGGGCAGTTAGTTGCAATATGCCCTTTTTCATTGCAGATATAACATACAGCATCCTTAAGATCTTTACAATCTAGGGTCTTATGCCCTCTCCTTTTACAAATACCACAAGGCCTAGCTTATGAATCAGAATTACACTGTCCCCAGTGTCTGCGGTTGTAAGTCTTGCAAAATGGCATCACAGCCGTTTTGCCTTGGTTCCCTTTGAGCTCAAATCTCCCTTTATTTTTCTTATTAAACTTATGGGAGTTGTCATCTTCCCTCCTGCTTTTCAAGTCAGTTTCAGACTTAACTGACTTTTGCCTCACCAAATCCAAGGTGAGGGAGAGAGATAGGTCAACAGCAGACCTATAGGTAGTAGGCTGAGCAGCCTTTATCATGCCCTTTATCTCGGGCGCTAACCCATTAATAAAACGCGCAACGCGTTTGGGCTCCGGGTAATAAAATAGGAAACTAACCTAGATAGAGAACTGAAATCAGAAACATATTTCCGACAATCTAGGTTTTTCATGGAAAGAGACAAAAAGTCTGTCTCTAATTCTCCACCTCATGGGGTGGGCAGTAAGTTTCCTTAACAAGGTCCACAAATTTGGACCACCCCAAATTATATAGGTGTACTTTACCTGTAGACTGAATCATAGCTTTCCACCAGATTAGGGCATCACCCTTGAAGCACTGTGATACATACTTGACCACATCCTTATCAGCACAGTTGCTGATGTCTACAATTGTTTCCATCTCGTCTAGCCACTTTAGGGCTTTCACAACTCCTTTCTCCCCGTTAAAGTCTTGGGCTTGCAGGAGACGAAATACTTATAGGTACATCCGTCTTTGACAGAACGGGACCTTTCAGCAAAATCTATTTTCCTTGGTTCACTCTTCGCATTCGAAGAGTGAACGGAGCTCTCCTTTTGAGCTGAAGATGGTGGAATAGATAAAGGTCTAGAGCGAGCAGCACTCGATTCTCTAAGCCTTTCGATGGCCTTTTCTACTGCCGCGTCAATGCGAGCTTGAAAATTATCATTATTGATATCACTATCTTCGGCTTTGTTAGATTCCACATTCCTGTGGCTACTTTGTGCCTCATTTAAGTTGGCCATCTTTAAGCCTTGGGTTCTATACACCAATAAAGCTTAACTTAGCCATGGTATGTCAACCATATTGGTCTTAAAATATTGGATATAGCAATCCATTTCCTATTCTAGTGTGAATAACATCACAACTCTTAGGCTTAACATAACTATATTTGGCCTAGGTCACAAAAGGACCATCAAAGGCAAATTACAATTTGGACATAGTCCATATATTATTGGACAGTGGATCGCATTGCCACAACTGTCATTATCATAGTTTGACAAATTTTATTTAGCTTTTAAGCTTGTCACGAAGGACATAAAATATGGCACGTAGGCCTGTCACTAATGGACATAAGATATGGCACATAGGCCTATCACTAATGGACATAAAATATGGCACATAGGCCTGTCACTAATGGACATAAAATACGACCCGTAGGCACTACATCACTAATGGATGTTTATTTTATCACTGCCCTAGTGATATTAGCCGGGATCAAATAGATCACATAGGATATATATAAAATTAATCATGGCCCGAAAGGGGCAATACATCACTAATGGATGTTTAATCACCGCACTGGTGATATTAGCTGGGATCAGAATGGATCACATAGGCTATATAAAATTAATCATAGCCCGAAAGGGCAATACATCACTAATGGATGTTTAGTCACCGCACTGGTGATATTAGCCGGGATCAGAATAGATCACATAGGCTATATAAAATTAATTATAGCCCAAGGGCAATACATCACCAATGGATGTTTAGTCACCGCACTGGTGATATTAGCTGGGATCATAATAGATCACATAGGCTATATAAAATTAATTATAGCCCGAAAGGGCAATACATCACCAATAGATGTTTAGCCACCACACTGGTGATATTAGCCGGGATCAGAATAGATCACATAGGCTATATAGGGTTAGGACATAGTCCATTACCTTGAAGGCTAGTATGATTCCTCAAGTCACACTACCATGACTATGAACATTACTTGAATGTTAACATAAGAGGACCTTAATGGTTGATTTATAGTCCCGGTCGCATTGACCTTAATGACTTGGAGGCTTGAACTTAGTCCACCACCTCTAGATAAAAGGATAACTTCCCTTAACTATCATGATAGAAGACTCTTTCGTTCTTAACTATCATTTATTTATTGGGCCAAATATGTGGTCTATGCCACTTGGCTAAATCAAAACCATTAAGATCTTTTGGAATTATATTGCAGAGAATAAATTTCGAGTAAAATCGAGATGCTTGTTTGAAGAGGATGAATACATATATATAATTCCAAAATACTTCATTAAATTTCAAATTAGAAATTACAATACTTAGATAATGAATTAAACTGTCCATGCAAGGACTTTAAAGAAATAAAAATGTCCACTCAGGGACTAAAGAAATAACAATGTCCTCGTAGGGACTACATATTATTAGAATAGACTTCATTCGTCCTTCTTTCCTTTGCCAACTTGGAGAGTTTCTTGAAGAACTTGTTTATCTTCTTCTCTGTTTTCTCCGCCTGCTACATTTCTTTCATTCTTTCTAAGGCCTCATTAATGGCCTCAAGTGGTGGAGGAGGTTGTGGTTGAGGTTGCGGCATAACCGGATACTGGTACCCATAAGTTGGATATCCAGTCGGTGGATAAGCAGGTGGGAAAGGAGACGGGTAAAGTGCGTTGTGCATAACCGCCTGCATGTAGGGGTCTTGCGACCATGCTTGGTAGTCTACCGGTGTAGACGGGTAGGATCATTTCCAGTCGTGTCTGGATATGTGGGAATTGGGTTAGTATAACCCGATGGTGGTGGCTGAGCTATAGGTACGGGTGTTGGTGTTGGTTCCACTATAGGTGAAACATTAGAGGGTCCACCCATTTGTGGGTCCTCTTGAATTATGGGGTAGGAATTGGGCAAATGTGGCAACGATGCCGACCTTTGTCCTGCATGTACAGACATTCGTGCTCCCCGCTTTCTCCTTGGTGGTTCAGGTGCTTGAGGTTGGTCCACTGGTTCCATGTGGACATCTTCTTGTATTGGGGGTGGCTGAGAGTGATGAGAAGGAGTATGGGCGAAGGTGAATTGATTCCAGTATTGGTCCCACTCATTAGGACCTTGGTAGGGTGATCTGGCATAAGAGTTCGAATCGCTTGAAATTTCTATAGGATGCGTATTTGATCCTGACGGTGGCATCTCCGGGTCGGAGTCCTCGTCCATAGGGTTTGGCTGGTCCAACTGATTTTGATTGGCTGGAAGCGTGTTAAAATAATAGTTAGGGTTAAATTCTTCATGATAAGAGTGTGTATGGGAATGATGAGAAATGTGTGAGTGGTAAGAATTTTGAGAATGTGGGGGCGAGTGTCTATGAGAGACAGAACGTCTCGTTGGTTGCCAAGGAGATGAATCTCCTGATTCTTGGTAGGCATATGAGTTATGAGGTTGAGGAGGGATGCACCCCGATGGTCCTCCCCTCATTGGACCATTGTCACACCGCGGATTTCCAACCCAAATCCATACACCGGTGGGCTCGGGTGGGGAGTATTGTGACGTAAGTTGATAGCATCATAGTCAATTAAACAAGGCACGGCAGAAGTCTTGGAGTTAAATTACTATTACAAACCAAATGTTCGAAATAAAATAACATACAGGCTTGTAATAGAAGATCCACAGGCAGATCATAAAATGTACAAAGAAAGAATATAAAACAGACTTAAGGGCAGATCTAAGGATTTGCAAGATCCTCTTAATCACTACCGAGCAGCTTCCGGCCTATTTCGTATTGTACCTGCAGTTTAGTCTTTGGACGATACGTTAGCTTTCCTGGTAAATACACCCAACTGAATCATTTTGAAAACATTTTACAAATGATTTTAAGTGCACAAGGCACAAAATCTTTTATAACTTGGGAAAGTTACTTGGTAGCCTTGTTAACAAATTCACATGTTTGTCCATACATACAGGGCCCTATACAGAGA
The DNA here is from genome assembly GCA_947069175.1 of Scalesia atractyloides. Classification (NCBI taxonomy): domain Eukaryota; kingdom Viridiplantae; phylum Streptophyta; class Magnoliopsida; order Asterales; family Asteraceae; genus Scalesia; species Scalesia atractyloides. The sequence continues at coordinate 72,832,167 of CAMTDV010000002.1, forward strand.
CCGAGACATGATTAAATACACACCACTTAGAACTTACAGAGGAGTTATCCCCAACGTCTTGGGTAATTTCATTTGAGCGTCTGTCAGGTGTATGCCTACACCCCGCGCTAAAGTCGTGGCCATTAACTATTCTAATGAGCCGAGGATATCCATGACATGGTAATTTAACCCCGATGTTTAAGTTATCAAACAAAACTGATTAAAACAGAATATGCGGATTTACTAGCCACAATCCGACATTCGATTGATCCCATTTCTGACTAAGCGGTAATAGTTTACCGTATCCCAAGCCGTATAAGGAAAATAAGTCGAGAGGGAGTCTTCTTTTAAATTTCAATAACTCAGTTTGCAGATAGCATTTACCGGTAAGGCTCTAGTCTGGATTATGGCATAAGCTAGCCAATTAATACTAACGGTCTTTATTTAAGTCATAGACTTAGACCGAGTAGTGTACATGATCAATACGTATAACGCTTGATTAAACGATGATCGGATAGAATGTAGTTTAAACCCGACAAGTACTTTGACTTGTACAATATGGGTAAACAATAAACATTCTGCATTTTGAGATTAAAATGACAAGGTTAAACCCGTTTCGGTTAAATTCCATAAACTAGTTACGTACAATCAACCGTACGCTTATAAGCGATAATGGGTAACCAGATAAGTCATGGACAAGTTCTATATGCCATTATATTTTAAATAAGTTAAGATATTAGTAGGATATCAACTTGTATGCCCGTTAAGGTTTTAAAACGAAATTATGCCTTATAAGGGCATTTCGGTAATTATATACCGTACAAGAGGAACTTGAATATATTTTAAGTTTATAATTATAAGTATTCTGGAAAAATAATTTATTTATGATATAATATCAGTAGGATGTCAATTTTATGTGTAAATTATCTTTTATGACCAAACTATGCACCGAAGGGGCATTTTGGTCATTTTACACAAAGTTTAAAAATTATTTGGGATTCTTAGGTTATAACATGTACCTATTGTAAATATGTTTAAAATAAGTTTTAAATCAGTAGGTAACAAGTCTTGGTCAAATAATATGGTTTAAAACCATACTATGCGCCGAAACGACGCTTATGTTGTAAAATGATGTTTTATGCGATGTTTAATGAAAACTGACATTAAGGTCAGATTAAAATGTTTTAAATATGTTATTTAATATAACATATCAGTAGGTAAAAGATTTACCTTGAAAAGATTTGATTAAAACTATTTTATGAGCTACAAGGGCTAAAATCGCCATTTATCGACATAGTTTAAGGATTTGCTTGAATACTCAGTTTCTAACTTGGTTTAACATCCCAAATAATCCTACTTATAATATTATATCAGTATAAAACTTATTTTCAAGTTCATTATCATTAAAACCTTGTTTTATGCAAAAAGGACATTTTGGTCAAAGATAGCATAATTATGGAATTTGCGCGTAAACTTGGATTCTGATTATGATCATGTAATATAACCTCAGAGGGTTATGCTACATTATATTGTGATCATAATTCAACTCTAGATCAGTAGGTAATTAATCTAAATCGGGTCAGAATCGAAAGTCAAAGCAGAAGTCAATTCGCGACTTTCGGTTGCGAACCGACCCTAGAACTGAAATTGACGAGCCGAACATGTTCTAATAATTATTACCAACTTGTTTAAGTGTCAAAACAGGTTTCATAACATATATAAGATCAATTTCTGATTTTTCCGAAAAATGGCCTGTTTAACTTTTTAATATCATAACTTTGACTCGTCAATTGGTCTAGCAAACGTGATCTTCACGAGGTGCCCTTTATAGGGATTTACACCTACCTTATTACGATCACTTAGCCATGTTCATTTTGAACAATGGTTGGACCATAATGGTCTTAACCAAAAGTCAAAGCGTTTTCCCAAAAACACTTGACTTTTGGCTATAAAAGCCTATAAACGAAAATGCAAGGGCAAGGGACACTTACAAGAGGTTCCTACAATACAAGAGAACTAAGTTGGATGCTCCTTTTAGCTAGGAACTTCCAGAGGATGGAGAAGAGTGAATTAATGAGAAAGGTGCAAGTTAGAATGGTGAACTTAAGCACCTATTTATAGTTGGAGAACTCAAACGAGGTGATGCCAGGTGTTTAGGGGTGTAAGAGAAAGCTTACAAGTGTCCCAAAATGTGGCATAACAGTTTGGGAAGCCATGGTTTCGATTTAATGGTTTTGTGGAGTTTTGCTTGGCTGCCAAACAACTTCCTGCAGCAGAGGCTCTCTCGCGCCCGCGAGAGACACAAGCCATGTCTCACGCGGCTCGCGACCGCTCCATGGCTACTTTAAATTTTGACACTTTTAACCCCTTAACTTATTAAAGCTTCTAAAAACCTTTTTAAACACATTTTTGGCACTTTTAGCCCTCCGTAGCCAATACATGGCATACCCGGGATTATGCCCGGACTCCCTCCATCATCCAACTTTCACATATTTACAAAATTGAACTCTCTCGTCCAATATTTGGTACGTATGAGAGTTAGGACTTCACAAAGGATCACTCAGAGGCTTATTATAAGCATGTGATTTCGATGTCACTCAGAGGCTAGGCATGTTGACATATCAGTCACTCAGAGGCCAAGTTTCAAGCATGTTGACATATCAGTCACTCAGAGGCTAATGATTTAAGCATGTTGACATATCGGTCACTCAGAGGCTGTTATTTATGCATGTTGACATCGGACCGTCACTCAGAGGCTCAGTTTGAGCATGTTGACGCCTTTAGTCCTTATGTCTATAATAGACTACATTTAAAATACAACACGTGTCACTATATATTGGACACGAGTTTACAGGGTGTTACAACCATAATGGTCTTAACCGAAAGTCAAGGTGTTTTTCGTAAAACGCTTGACTTATGGCTATAAAAGCCTATAAATGAAAATGCAAGAGGAAAGAACACTTACAAGTGATTCCTAGGATGAAATAGGACTAAGTTGGATGCTCCTTTTAGTTAGGAACTTCAAGAGGAGGGAGATAGAGTGATAAATGAGAATGGTGCAAATTCAAATGGTGAACTAATGCACCTATTTATAGTTGGGGAGGTTGAAGGAGGTGATGCCAGGTGTTAGGGAGTGTTAGAGGGAGTTTACAAGTGTCCTAAAACGTGGCATAACAGTTTGGAAGACCTTAGTTTTGAATCAAATGGTTTTTGCCAACATGCCAAGCAATTTTTCTGCAGATATAGGCCTCCGCCGGCTCGCGAGAGACCAGGCCAGTGTCTCTCGTGCCCCGCAAGCGCCTACTTTCCAAATTTGTCACATTTAGCTCCTCAACTTATTAAACCTCTTAAAACACCTTTATAGTATATTTAGCCCTCTGTAGCCAATATTTGGCGTACCCGGGAGTATGCCTGGACATTGTCAAGCTCTCGGTTCGTTAAAAGATCACCCAGAGGTATAAAGTAACATGTTGACACTTTTAACCCCTCCATTGTCCAACTTTAAAATATTTACAGAATTAATCTCTCTCGTCCAACAAGTGGCTCATATGAGAGTTAGGACTTCGTAAAGGATCACTCAGAGGCTCAGTATAAGCATGTTGACTCTGATGGTCACTCAGAGGCTAAGCATGTTGACACTAATGGTCACTCAGAGGCTAAGTTTAAGCATGTTGACACTAAGGTCACTCAGAGGCTACGTTTAAGCATGTTGACGCTAATGGTCCCTCAGATGCTCGGTTTATGCATGTTGACATCAGAAGGTCACTCAGAGGCTTAGTTTGAGTATGTTGACACCTTTAGTCCTTATTAGTCCTAATAGACTTATATATAAAAAATATGACACGTGTCACTATTGGACACGATTTTACGAGGTGTTACAGTACGACACCAACCAACAGTTATTGAATAAGGTGCAGTAGCTTGTTGCACAATCCAACACAAATGTATAAGTCGGTAACAAACCTAGTCGATAATTATAGGTACTCGATATTATATAAGTAGAAAATACGTATCCAACTGTAGCCCAACTAAATGTCACTTCCTATAAAAGTCAGTAACATGATATTAAGTATCAACCATCATTGGTTACAAGTGACCAAAAGTTATCATATCCTAAGACGACCTCGGTATCTTACCATCATTGTATTACACCAACGATATGTGCACTTGCCTAACGTGAAGTGTAAAGTGATAGTGTATTATCGTGTTTTCTAAATATTTAAACTTGAGCCGGTGTATGAATTGGCTAAAAATATACACTTTTTATATACACCCTTCTTCACTTCAGTTATATTTCTCATGTTTTAAAGTTAAAAATTGTAGGTGTTGTACTTTACCTTCAATAGTGTACACAAACATTTATATTCAATATTCTCCTTCTTTTCTTTTGTTTTTTTTCTATTCTATATCTTTTCTTAACAAATCCTTTTCTTCTTCTTAATTCATTTCACCACTTTTACTATATAAACTTATATGAAAGTGTTGGCCTCAGATGTAGATGTTGGGTTTGATAACTAATGATCTCAATAATTGATAAATTGTTTGTGAGGAATAAGAAAGACTATCACACACTTAGATAGAGAATATATGTAGATATAAATGTAAAGCTTATATCAAATATCGAATGATGTTTACATTACGAAACAATTCAATAAAAACTTTAGCATATATTTAGAGTACTAGACGGAACAAACAAAGTATTTGAATGTGTAGTTTACACACTTGAGTTTGTGGAGTCGAATAGTGTTGCCTTAAATAGGCGAACTGTAGGTCCCCTATCCGTATGGTTTTTCACATAATCATCTATCTAATTTAAAGTGCGGAATCCCCTAGATCAGCTTTCACAGAAACAAGAACACGAACACGAACACAATTTCTTTCAAACTGTCTTCTATATTTAACACAAAGTGCTTACAATCAATTCAAGACTCTCTTTGCAACTAAACCAGCAACACAATCAATAGAACCAGCAACAGAAACAGCAACCAAAACCCTAATGCAAACCTCCCTTTATATAGAGATAGGTTATGCAACTGGGCTAGGGGTTCCCTTCATGGACCGCTAATGGGTCTCAAGCCCAATTCGCCTACCATGTTCTGTTTAGTGTCTAGTTCAGCCCAATTACTTCTAATTAACTATTACAAAACTAAACCAGCTAACCGTTTATCATTTTACTAATTACAAGATATCCAAAGACCAAATCTAAGCTATTGTCACAAATATGCACCAACACGAACCATCTTGGTCAAGTTGACGAAGGGCAGGAGTTATGATTGGTCGACATCCTAAAGAGGTTCACTCCTAGTGGTCCATTGGAAGTATCTGACAACTTGATCTTCCTAATATTCGTTGTTGCAATAAGCTTCGTTGCATAGATTTTGTGTCAAAGTATTCTAGAATGATAGAACACATGTTAAGACACATCAAATGACGATGACGTGTAGCTTGGTGATGCTTGAATTCCTCGTCGTTTGGTTGGAGAAGACCAAGTCCTTGAAAGTTCATGATCTTACCCTACCATTAAACATAACTTAAATTAAATTGGAAATTAATTATAAATTTGCTTAAATATATAAAGGGTTTCATTTACATTGAAAAAATTAGTTGTGGTGGGCTTATTGAGACAACCTAAAGAAATTTCACTATTTTAAGTAATCATTTATAATACTTGGTAACTAGGAGGGCTAATCTTGCCATTAAATGTAGTTTGAACTAATTTGGTCGAAGGGGGAAAAGACCACATTTTTAGTCAAAATTGTTAGTCAAATCAAACTACCCGAAAGAAAAATCACTAGGATTAAGACATAATCATCATCAATTAGTGGAGAACAAGTTGGTAAGTGAATCCCAACCCAACTATTGATGTGTTCTTATATGAATGATGCAAACATGAGGAATGATTTGGGGATTTCTACCCATATATTTTTAGATGATTATGTTTGTATGTTTTTGTTGTTGGAATTCACAAATTTAATTGCTTGAGTTCTTATGTTCATGCATGTTTCTTATTACAAATTTTCTGTAGTATGAAGTGGGTTTTAATCGGAACTAAATATACTTCTTTTAATGTGTTAAATTAATAGTATATATGATTAGATAAGTATGTTATCATAATCATATTATAGAGAAATTGGGGTTCCTGATCTAACTTGTTAAGTTTGGGATATTTGTTACAAATTAGTGACCGATGCCATAACAAGTGGGAAACAATACATAAATTACTACATGTGTTATTTATCATGAAAGACTAAATTAAAACTTTTGTCCTTTATTTTGACCATAATTATTGATTGTGGCCTTTTAAAAAAGACTTTCACCCTTTATCATTTATTTCAATAATTTGTTATAGCTCTTGTTCTTTCCACTAACTTTGTTTGAAAATCCTAGTTAACTAATGTCATATGGTAGGCATGTGAGGGTTAAATTGGAATTTTACATAAAACAATTAAACTTAACCTTTTAGTTTAGCCTCAACCAAATAAAAAGTCAAAATCAACCACCACTCTCTCTTAAAACCAACATCTAATAACAACTTTTAACCTTAAAATCAATGAGCAAATGGATCGGAAAATCGAGAAAATCAGGATGCGACGATGATGTGGCAAATTGGGTTCCACATAACTGTGCAATAAACCCTGCTATCACTATGACTATGGTTATTATCGCCAACAACACCACCCACGTCTCATTGACTAGTGAGTTAAACAACTTTGCTCCGTGTATATTCAGGTAACTTAAACCGAATCAGAATCAAGCAAGAGCATTAAAAAGGGAAAGATTTAATCTATAAATTTTGTATGGTGTGAACAATCGGTCGTCACAAAACCATTGACTCCCAAATTCAAGTGTGTCCTATCCATCCAAATACTTCGTTTGTTCCTCCGAATGCTCTAAATATATGTTAGAGTTAAATTAAATTGTTTTGTGTTGTAAACATCAATCGATATTCAATATAATTTTTACATTATATCGTATTTTCTCTGTCTGAGTGTGTGATATAGTCTTTCTTATTTCACATAGTGTTCATCATTTGTAAAGATCATTAGGCGTCCAAGACCAACAACTTCAGATAAATTTAAGTAAAAGTGATGAAATGAATTAAAAAAACAACAGGAAGAGTTAAGAAAAAAAAGAGAGAAGATTGAATACAAATGTTAATGTAATTATTATAACTAAAGGAATAAGCCTATTATTTTCAATTTTAAAAGATTGACAAATATAACCTACTCGTGTTTTTTCATTGTTTCAAACAAGGGCAATTCTTGGGACTCTAAGCGTAAATAAAAATCAGGGCCCATTTCCATGTTAATGTTATAGGTTTGAAGATTTTGGGATTGTGGAAAACTTTAGTAGTGATTTTTTTATTTGTGATTGAATTGAAGCTTCTCATTTACTTTTTTCAATCTTTTATAACCAGATTAGTATGGTTGGTTTCATTATAACATTGAATTATTAAGTATTTTAGTCTAATTCCTATTGTAGAATAATAATGTACGTCTAATTAGCAAGTTAGAAAATTAACACATATTATTTTGTGGTAATGACAGATATATTCAATATTCGAAAAATTACATAAGCATTGCGGGTAAACGGGCAACAAGTTACGTTTATTATCACAGTCAAATACACACTAAATACGGAAAAAATGATACACTTATTGCCGGAAAATGATAAAGTTATTTAACGCATAGACTAGAAAATCAAGGAATTGGAAAATCGATTCACAATATCAAATCCTAACTCACATCTACCCATTACCACAGGTTTTAGTTTCAAAAAATTAAACAGGAAAGAGCCCGAGCTCTAATACCATAATTGTAACACCCCAACTTGATTTAGGGTTGATTTGTCACTTATACAATAATCAGAATTCAATATAACAATCCATAATTGATAAAAACTTTACAATAGTTTACAATAATTACAAAACATCACTAATTTTGTTTAAAAAAAATCTTTGCTCTTGAATAAGCCCACTTCTAAGTCTTCTCGAATTATCATGTAACCTAACGTACATCAAAGACATATGTACTCAGTAGGACAATAGTGGTTCACATTTAGTGGTTCACATTAGTAGTTCACATTAAAATTTTTATTAGTCATCTTTTGGTGATATCAATAGTTTTAGTCATGGTTGTAAAAATCCCGACTAGCCTCCGATTAGTTACCGATTAATCGCTAACCGAAGGTTCACTCAGTAACTTTTACCTAATTTGCCAATTAATCAGTAGACGGTCAATAGTGGTCATATCCAGACCTAATTGGTCAAAAATTGGTGGCAATCTAGCGATTCTAGCCAAATCTTCACCAAAACCTGTAAATTCCGGCAGTTAGTCCTAACTACTTGAAAATATGGGTCGTAGAAGGTGTTAAAACATGTTTACTTAGAAACATACGTACAAATATATACATATAAAACTAAAAATTACATATAAAATCTCAATCCGATTAATCCCAATTAATCGCTAGTCGATACCTCATCGGCCGACTAGCGCCTAACGATTCTTACAACACTGTTTCAGTGGTCACCTTTCAGTAATATCCGGAGTTTCAGTGGTCATATGTTGGTGATATTAATGCTTTCAGTGGTCACCTTGCGGTGATGTTAGTACATGTCCATATCTATAAACAATCAATACTAATAGTAAGTAGTTTCAGTGCCAATCAATATCAAATTTGGAATTCTAGACTATGAAATAATAAATCCAAATCCGTATACATAGTGTTGCTCTGTAGTCTGTACCTTATTTGCGTAGAATATCCATCGATCGGAATTGACGGTTTGTCGTATTCTTCGGCCAAGATAAGAAGAACGAACAAAGCAACTTTATATTTTGGGGTCTATTCATTTTTTATTCATTGTGAAACTTAATGTGGTTATATATTTTAACTTTTCAAATAATAAAGGTTTCATGGTGGAAAACAAAGGTTTGGAATTACTGGAAATATGTTAACCATTTGAATGCAAAACAATCTTTGACATATATATAAATATAATTAGTCTATTGGAATATTGATTTGATCTTATTTTATATATTGAATACATCTTTCATGATAATTATAGCTTTGGTACGGACTATCAACAAGAAAGAGGAAATGGCTAATACCAACGCTATGAAAACCACAAAATTGAAGATTGTGTTAGGAATTAGTTGGTTGTTGTTTGGTATGTGTGTTTTGAACTTTTGAAATGTACCATAATAACCTTTTGAAACCTCTAATGGATCATCTTTTAATGTTTAGATTACGTTGATTAACATGTGTTTATATTTTACTACTTATCCAATTCTGAATTTTGATAGCCTTATTGTAACCATATTCAATATGATGAAGTTGAAAAAGAAGTTGTACATGTGGAAGAAAAAGAAGTGGTTCAAGATGCATTTGGAAAGGACGACAACACTCTCGAAGAAGAGTTTCACATACCATATGAAATGGATTACAATAGCTTCAAATAAGAGGTGAAAGACAATCTGAAGTCAAACATAACATCAATTTAACCCATTATGCAATTTAGATACACAATTATAATGGAGTTGGTTTATCAAGTCTCCCTAACACAAGGATCTAGATGTATGGGCCTGAGAATAGTTCTGATGTTGGGTTTTCGGTCAAGGCCATGCGGTTAGAGATAGCTCAGAAGATCAAAGACTCGCTCGCTGGATGACCCGATCTTTCATTGGAACTCGTGGGCTCTGTTAATAACAAACTTCTTAGCATGGAAAGTGATGGCTAGTAAGGTTGCTTCAAAGACGGGCTTGACAGCTAGAGGGTTTGCCCTGAATGATCTTGATTGCATGTCGGGGGGGGGGGGGGGAGGGGAGGAAACAACATATCACATCTTTGTTTTTTCCTTATTGCGAGATGTATGTGGTGAAAATTTTTTGTGTGGGTCCGTGTAACCATGCTTGCTCATTTAAACTCCTCGAAGAACAAGAATATCATGGATTGCCTCTCAAACGGTCCAGGAGCTAAAAGATGGAAGAATTTGGTACATACCATTACCTTGGCGACTATTTGGCAAATCTGGCACGCAAGAAATTCATAGGCTTTTGAAGGTAAAACAATCTCGACATTGAAAATTGTAGAGTTGATAAAAGAGGATGATTTCTTAATATTAAACATAACATCAAGTTAACCCATTCAAATGATAATAAACCAAACATAAATTACCATAAAAGCCAACTATAATACAACATAAGTCAAACATGTCTTAATATAAGTCAAACATAACATTAAACCCAACCTATACAAACATACCTATCATAAATCAAACATGCCTTAACTTAAGTCAAACATAAACCCACCCAACGTCTTAAAAACCATAAACAATATTCAGAAGAAAGCCAAACAAAGTGTTAACATCCTTTACGTCATTCTTGAGTAGCCTGTGGTGCACCTTGTGTTGCATCTTGTGATACAGGTTCTTGCGCTACTACTAAACCTTGAGACTCACCTTGACATTTGCAACTTCAACAATTATGCCCCTTGTTCCCACATTTTCTACATGTGGTGGTGCTCCCTTTCCTTGTTATTTTACCCCCTTTGTCTAATGATTCTTGAACCTCCTCAACAGACTTTCTCCTCATTTTCTTTGGCCTTTCTACCTATTCAATTGACAATCACCTTTTATGTTAATAATACATACATATGTCATTCATACATATATTTAATTCATACCTACTTATGATGTTTAGGTGGAACGAGTGTTGTGGGACACTCCGACGAAGTCCACATATCAGGCCCTATGATTGGTTCAATGACATGCTTGTAAACTTCTTTCCATGTATCTAACCAGTAAACTTTAGATACCCAGTTTTCTGGTATACCAACCCTAATACCATTTATGTCCCAAATTGCAGCTACTGCATGTTTACGCATCATCCTAGTTAAATCCCACTTTCTACATAAGTATGTTTTCAAATCCACATTCACCATACACTCAGACCTTAAACCACTCACCTAGTAATATAATCTCCAACATTAATACCAAACTCTTTGAAAAGGATGAAAACTTAAAATGTTATACCTGATATATTGAAGAATCCACCATGAGAACATTCATATGTGATGCTGCTTCTTTAATGCTATTGAAGACCCCTTGAGCATATGGTGTTAATGGACCATTTGATTTTTCCTGGGCTTTCTTCACTTAACAATCCTTCTTGTCATGTATTCCCTGATATATTCCAAACATGTGATCACAGGCTTGTCTGTAGCTCCAATTAATTGTTTATTAAACTCCTCACAAATGTTGTTCAATAAAATATCACATTGTGCACTACTTGTAAAATGAGATCTTGACCAGGTTTGTGGTGGCATCTGAAGTAGCCAATCATGTAAGTTTGGGTCTTTATCCCTTATGTCTTGCATAGCATTGTTAAGTAAGCCAGGGTAGTAATAGAAGCTGCCTTCCATAACAAGTTTTTAAACGCATCTCCACACCATTGCTTCTTTATGTTCTCGTGTATTGTCTAAGACAATACCTATGCTCAGCATTAGAGAAAACCCTCTTCATTGCTGGAATAACACCCTACATGAATTGGACCAAACAAGTTAGATTAATTCATATAGATTAGACATAAATGATTAATGAAACCTTACATTTTGACGGTCACTAATAAAAGTGAAATTAGAATTGCATGTTAAGTCAAGATCATTCTAGAGGGAATCTAAGAACCATGACGAATTCTCATAAGTTTCAGCTTCCACAATAACAAAAGCAAGTGATATATACCATTGTTACCATCACACCCACAACACTCAAGATCTGAGCCGGATATTGCCCATTCATAAAACAACCATCCAATCCAAGAATTTATCTCCCACATATCTTAAAACCTCTCTTCATGGCAGATAACATATGCATACTCTTCTAAATTGCCTAGTATTAGTACTAGGGTTAGAGAATGGCTCCACATCTATTTTGATGGTGCTACATGGATTGGCCCTTAACAGTTCTTCACAATAAGTTCTTAGCATACCGTTTGGAGGCATTGGTGTTGATGACAAATTTTTTTAACACACCATGAATCTAATTGTTCGTCTAGAGATGTGAACAGCCCAAGGGCAATTGGGTTTGGTTTCCTTCTACAAAGCTTTTTGGGTTTTTACTTTGACCCATGCTGGTATGAGAACTTTGCTCTTCTAAACATTCAACACCTATCAATAGGATTTGTACCATACAAACTACCCTATACCTTAAAGGTTCATTTTTAGCAATGTAAATTTCTCTCTTCTATTAACTGCCTAATATAAAAGGGATTATATGAGTCAATACTTGGAATTTTTCTTTTCTGCTTTCTAATTCTTTTTGCAACCTTCTTTAATACTGTAAAATCCTCGTCATCGTTCTCACTATTGTTGTCAAAGTTATCGATATCAACATTAATGTCATCCGGTAATCATCATTATGCTGATGAGTATGCTCATCAACTTCTTCTATACCATGATCAACAAAAGCCTTAGCATGGCTCATGTCCATTTCTACATCCTCCACAAAATTATCTTCTTCTACTATATAATCAGGATCATTCTCCTCTTTTACATCCTCCATAGGATTATCTTCTTCTCTTATATAATCAGGATCATCCCCCTCATTATGCAAGGCTAAAAGTTTACTCATGTTAATGCCATGTGGCGGCATGCTAGGGGTAGGTGTGGTTGGAGTAACCTGAGATACTGTAAATAATAACAATAGTATTTCGTTAGAATGGAGGAAACAAAAACAATATGCGAATTTTTTTTCCATGTAAATTTACCTAGATGCATAGGGAGTAAGATCTTGACACTTACACCTGAAAGCGTCAACCAATCCTTTGTTCATGGGGACTCTATTAATATTGGTCACATGTTCCATCTTTTTTGAGTTGTAAGCCCGGGATCTGCTTCTTGATGTTTAGCTTCATACTTGAGTCGTATTTGTGCAACAACTTCATCTATCTCCTTCTCACATTCAGCTTTCAGCCTTTGTTTTTGCATGTAAACAAAACCAATAGCATAATGAAAAGTTGATCAATATGATTTAACTTATTAAAGTATATAAATTAATGACTTACCAATTGTTGATAGAACTTGGTTACGTTATCTTCCACTGTGGATTCAAGTAATGGCTCGCTTGGTGGAAGCGTATCAGATAATTTTTCGCAACCGTTGGATCAGTAGATGACGGGAAAATCCGGTTCATCGTCTGGAATGATTGATCAAGTTGACTGGCACCTGACGGTTGCAGATTACCAACATTAATTTCTTCATCTTGAACCCCACTGTCTGGAAGTTGTTCAAGTTGAAGAGGCTCATTTTTTATTTCCTGAAAAGACTAAAGAAGTTGAAATTATAGTTATGAGACACGTGACGAACAAAAAGAATTTGAAATTTGCTAATTACATGAACAGATGTTAGTGCAGAATGTCTATAGCCTACGTCTTAGGGTCATGTCATAAAGTAACAGGGCTTTAAAATGTTAGATTTTATTGAGTTTTGTATGTAATCTGGTCACTCCATACGAAGTGTTACACGCCTCGTATGAAATGGAACATGTCACTTCGTACGAGGTGCACCTCGTACGAGATAACCACCTTCACCTTTGTGCGAGTTGAGCTTGTCTATAAATTGGAGCTCAAGGGTATTGAGTCCTGAGCTGTTTTTCTGATCAAGTGGCGAAGCTCTGTCAGTTTGCGTCTGTATTCTTCAACTCTTATCAATATAAAGAAGCGGAAGCATTTAAACATAGATCTGATCATTGTCAACTTACTAATGATGAATTCCCGCACGCTAGTTAAGTTCAAGTTGGTCCGGTGCTTCGGAGGAAAGCCGATCTTCCACAAGTGGTATCAGAGCCTGGAGGCCTGATTTGAAGACAATCAATCAAGTTTCATCCATTGAAGATCTCTATTTCTACTCTTTCTTGTTAGTTTATCAGGTCTGGACAAATTCATGGACGAATTGGACTAAGATTCTAGTATAACACGTTAAAATCAGTTTAAACAAACCCCTGAAACTTTCAGACCTAAAATCAACCGAATTCATGTCGAAAATTGCGAAAAACGCGAATCTGTGAGAACACCTCGTTCAAAAGTGACCAGAGCAACTCGTACGAGGAGACTAGACACCTCGTACGAAGTGCACATCGCACAAAACAAGTTTTTAGTAATCATAGTTGTCACCTCGCACGAAGCGTACAACACCTCGTACGGAGTGCATATCAACTGTACGAAGTGTCTTTTTAGCATTTTTCAAAACTTGTGTACCTTTCGCACGAAGCAAACCTCGTACCAAGCTAGTGTTTAACAACTTTTCGATAAAATGGAAGAAGAATTTTACAACGCATTCGCAACAACGACCGACATAACAACCGCCGCAGCCCAAAATATAAAACTTGGAAATGAAATGGGAACTATGGCCAAGCACCTAAACTTATGTATCTCGAAGATTATAAGGGATGGCACGAACTGTCACACCCCAATCGATGGCAGAAACATCGAGGCGGGACGAAATAGATTGCTCGAGTCAACATAACACTAGTTTGCAACAATAGTTAAAATAACCAAATTTCATTTCATTTCAAAATTCGTCAATTACAACATAAGAAATTTGAAAGTACAACATTTAAAAGATTCAAGTACAACATGATTAACAAAATGCAACGTAAAGTCTAGAAATTCTAAGTGCGTTTCTAGGAAGTCCCTACTAAGTTTCATCAATGACATCATCCTTAACCTGCATCATGTTAAAAGTATAATTCATTACAAAAGCATTGGCGAGTACACAAGTTTGATATAGCAGAAGTATGAAATGGTTTAAACGAATCCACATGTTAAAATAGTATACTAGATTAATGTAAACAAGGCATGCGATTTACAAGTCAATCCTCAAGTGTCACTGCAAAATAGAATAAACTTAACATGACCTCAAGAATACGGGTGGTGCGTTACTCCTATAGCGCTATACATGTTAAGGGGAGGCTCGCACGAAGTTAATGACAAGTCGTATCACATAAGAATGTTCCAAGTATACAAATCGCGTATCACACATCTTTAGCATGTATGATGGATTGTTCGTGTGTTTGCATAAAAGTATAAGTGTGATTGTGTGTATATTTGATAGATTAAACATGTTGCACCCAAAAGTGTAAAACAAAAAGGGTGTTCGAGTGTACTCACAGTTATGCAAGCTTTAGAGTATCCCGTGCATAGAGTGCTCAGGTGATGCAACACGAAGTTACCTTACATGAGGTAAACAGGTGGGCGTGAGCATACCGAGTCGGATGATAGATCCAGATTCTGAAGTAGAAAGTACGGAAAGAAAACAAGAAAAAGGCCACTTCGTACGAGTTGACTGGTTGACTTGCAGCCCGTACGAGTTGACTATTCACCTCCTGTGAGGTGACAGTCCTGGAACGTGTTAGCCTATTTTGTGCCATTTCAATACTGATTTCTGTGAACAGAGGTCGTGATACGAGGCAGGATAGTCCGAGTCATAACACTAGATCAGATTGTGATTAATATTATGTCCAGATCAGTCCGTAAATAAAGTAAGTATGGTTTAGTCAAGTTTGTTATAGAAGTCAAGCATGGGGTGCGAACACCTCATTATAGAATTCACCAAAGTACAAGGTGGTAATAACCCGGTTGGTCATGAATTAACAGAATGTAAGTCAACTAAAACTTCATTACCCGAATGAGCAAGCTAGGTGCGTGCATCCCGAACATGATGACGTTTGGGGACGTGTCGTAGCTTTGTCACTCTACTGAAAGTCGAAATCAGTTTTAGGAGTTAAAACATGCACAAACAGTGGTGGAACTTAATTCGGAAAGCCTTTGCTCCCAACGTTCTCACACTAGCCTAACACTTAGTTATTTGCAACTTGGGTTAGCTCACATGTTTATACGAAAGGAAATCGGAGAAAGCATGAAGAATTTTTGGAGAAGTTTGTAAGTAAAGTGAGCTAAACTCACTTAAAAGTCGAGAATAATCTGCCAAGAATCTGTAATTTCGAGTGGCAATGAAAAAATTTTCGGAAGGTTGGAAATGGAGGGGAAGTGTCTGATTTATAGGAGTAAGGGCTGGCAAGAGCATTCGTGCGAGGTGTTCTTCATCTCGTGCAAGGTGAGCACACTTCGTACGAGGTGAACTTAACTCATACGAGGTGCTGGGTTTTAGGCTAAGTTTTCGCGTTTTAGTCGGTTTTAAGCATTTTTAAACATTGGAATGTATCGTGTGGGCATAGCATGTATCTTGACTGTGGATTGCGTAAGAATCACGTATTTAAACGATTGTTTGTATGAATACTCGAGTATAAAAGTATGAATAGCATATGTTAACATGTATGTTTTGCTTGAATAACAAGTATAAAAGTATGCATAAAGTTTAATTGTCTATTATGATCGATGCCTTAGATTACAAGCTTGGGATAGAAATATGAATAAGGTACTATACAAGTTTCCAAAAATAGAAATACGATTACACCTATTAAATAAGGAAAGTACAAGAATGCAAAGCGTTACACGAACGCTTCACCAACTGGGTGCAAGCGAATTATCTCGAGAACTGGTATGCCATAGAAGAGGGTTATGCTACTCCGGTTGGAGAAACAGGTCTTGAAAAGGTGTTGATGCAATACACCGAGCAAGAGAAGGATTTGTTTGAACGGGAGAAGAAGATGATGAACATACTACAGCTGGGCATTAAAGAAGAGATACTCACTTTACTACAACATGATAACACTTCTCAATCCTTATGGAACGCCCTCAAAGTCAAGTTCCAAGGCAGTACACAGATGATCAAGAGCAAACACTCACTGCTAAAGAAAGAATTTGATATTTTTCATCCGTTAAAGGGAGTAACATTGAAACAGCTCATCGAAAGATACTGTCATCTGGTTGTATAAATGAAACGTCTATGTATTAACAAATAAAACAAAGATTTAGTAGAGAAGTTAGCAGATGCTCTGCCAGAAGGCGAATGGTCGACATATTTGACTATTATCAAGAATGGTCCAGATTACTGCAGCAGTACCATGACCTTAGCTAAGTTCATCGAAAAGCTCGAAACTCATGAACTAGAGCTACAGAAAATGGCAAAATCAAAAGTGTCAAACGAACAACAAGATGTTAACTTGTACTACAAGGGAAGTCCAATCGCAAACGTTCAAAGTCAAAAGATACAGACGGCTTTTAGAGCCAACAATGCGGTAAATGTCCCAAAATCAATCATGCAGCAATATTGGTTTAACTTTATTCCAAAGCTACGAACCAAATTCTCCATCTACCGCACAGTCTGTCCAAAGCTCTAATAACTTCAACAACTGCCAAAACAACCAGTCTAACCCACTCAAAGAGTTCTTCAGTGTAACATTGCGGTCAATTTAGAAAACGCACAGAACTTCAACGAACTTGAACTTAACTAATGTGTGCGGAATTCATCATTAGTAAGTTGACAATGATCAGATCTACCGTTTAAATGCTTTTGCTTCTTTATATTGATAAATGTTGAAAAATACATACGCAAAACTGACAGGGCTTCGCCACTTGATCAGAAAAAACAGCTCAAGACTCAACACCCTTGAGCTCCTATTTATAGACAAGCTCAACTCGCACAAGGGTGGAGGTGGTTATCTCGTGCGAGGTGCACCTCGTACGAAGTGACATGTTCCACTTCATACGAGGCGTGTAACACTTCATACGGAGTGACAAGAATACATACAAAACGCAATAAAATCTAACATTTTAAGCTTGTTACATTATGACATGACCCTAAGACGTAGGCTATAGACATTTTGCACTAACAGACTCCCCCTGGATATTGCCGCAGTCTTGGTCAGCCTTCAAAATCTTTGACAGTTAACGCCAAAAAAATGCTTCCTCGGTCTTCTACGCTCCTCAGATGCAATAGGAGTTTAATCTGTGGGAGGAGGTCTGTTGTAGGTGTTCCCAAACTGGAATCTTCTCAGCGACACTTGCCTCACCTTCTCAGCAAGTCTCGCTTCATTCCGATCCTTCTTCCGTTACTCTTTATCCTCAAGCTTTCTCCATTCCGTGTTCCAGACTTTACCTGAATTAATTTCATTAGCATAACAAACGTTAATAACCTTCTGGATCTGCAACGCCTGCTCCTTATCTTTCTCTTCATAACTGATCTTGCTATAGAATAGACATTCGATATCTTTCTTCGAGCAGTTGAGTAGCCACATCGGGTCTAGCACACGAATATCTCTCCACAAACCATATATCCTCTTGTGAGCAATCATAACCTCCGTTAACTCTTCAGTAATCTTCCAGGAGTCATCATCGTGTTGCACACAAATCACCGTTTCTCCTGTCTCAGAATCACAATGCCACCACTTGAAGAGCTTATAGAAATCTTGTTCCATCTTCAATAGCGGCATATTCTTCATAATCCTGGGCCGCTTCAAAATCAGGGTCACATTTTGTAACTGATCATACTTAACAATTCTTCGTCAACAACTAACATTTTAGCAATCTCTTCCTTTGTGTAGTTGTGCACGAATTCTCCTTCCTCTACATCATGCTCCAGATAAAACACTCGTGGCTTTTGTATGTTAGGAACAGCCGACATAGGAGTCGCTGTGAGAATTCCTGACTGCTCAGTATCAACAACAGGGTCCTTCGTCTCCCCCTGAACATGTTCACTATCATCCTGGTTAGCAGTGTCGTTCAAGTACACATCAAAATCAACATTTTCATTAACTTTTTCAACATTTACAATCAAACTCGTTCCACCCTGATTATCATCCTCTCCCTTATCATCATCATCTTTCCTATCACCCTGTGTATCGTCAGCCTTTTCTGTATCCTCATCTTCATCCTCGTCTTCAAAAAAAGAGTCTACTTTAGCATCGATCTCTGCGTGCAATATCTTTTTCTCTAAGTATTTCTGACGTCGTTCTGAGATCTCCGTAACATCAACTGGTCCACCGATAAGCACATACTTCACTGGTGACCTACCTCCAACATTAGAACTAGTTTATGGCACAGACTCAGCTTTTGGCGCAGATTGATCAATCAACAGAATCTTATCTATCTTTTCTTTCCCCTTTCCAACAGTAGCAGCATCAGCTATACGTTTACGTTTGGCTGCTTTGGCTTGGGCTTCCTCTATCTCAATCTCTGCATGATCTGCCGCGAAGTTGATCCCGTATCTTTTATTCAGAACTTTGAACAACATATCAAACTTCTTGGCTTTCTTTGCTTTCTCAGTCTCTAGATCTTTCACAACCATATGTAGCCTCTCATTCTCAGCTGTAACACTTGTCAGCATAGTAACCAAATGCATGTTCTCTGTTTGAAGTTGCTTGATCTGGGCATCATTTTCTTTAAGCATCTTCTCCACTTCCTCAACTTTAACATTATTACTTACCAACACAGCTAACAACTGACTCCAAGTTCTTCTTATCGTCCTCAAGATACTTTATTATGTTCTCATGTTCTTTGATCTTGTTCTCTAAATAAGCAATCTTTCCTTTATTGAATAAATCTCCTTCGAAACCAGAGAGATACAGATCATCCACGTTAGTTGATGGACCAGTAGGATGGGATTGACGTTTTTGAGTAGATTGCGGTGTTAGTTGTGGTGATGGTTGAGGGGGTGTAATATGTTGTGGTGATGGTGGGGGTTGTGGTTGTGGCAGTGACGGTGGTGGTTGTAGTGGCTGTCGTTTCCTGAAGATTGACCATAGAAAATCCTCATAGAAGGTGAAACCGATAACCTAGGACAGTTGCTGCACTAAGTCAGCCCGAGAGTCTGCAAAGAATCAAAACAAAATTCCATTAAAATTGACAAAGCGAAAACAATATACAATTTTTTTATTTATATATCATTTTGACCCTTACAACTGAAAGCTTCAGCCAATAGTCTGTACAAGATTACTCTATTGATATTGGTCTCAACTTCCATCTTTTTTGAGTTATAAGCTGCATTTGCTTCTACATATTTAGCTTCCTACTTGAGCCTTATTTCAGCAACAATTTGTGCTATTTCCTTTTCACATTCGCTATTCAGCCTTTGTTTCTACATGAAAAGTCGATCAATATAGGTTAACTTATCAAGGTACAAAAAAATAAATGACTGACCATTTCTCTATGGAACTTGGTTACATTATCTTTCAGTGCGTATAAACGCTCTACTTCAGCTTGAAGCGGATGGTTTCACTTCGTATTTGAGGGCATACTTCGTTGGTAAAGTTATCAAACATGTATAGTGCATTAACTAGTGGTGCGGGTCCAACCGACGTAGCCAGATGAGGCTGTTGTGCCTCATGAGGTGTCTCAGTAACAGTTGCACGATTTTCTTCCAAAACTTTTCCAGATTCTAACACAGTAAGGGTTGGATTTTCGGCAACTGTTGGGTCGGTAGATGACGGGAAAACAGTTGCATCATCTGGAATGGTCCGATCAAGTTGACTGGCACCTGTCGGTTGCAAATCACTAACGGTGCTAGATGGCGTCACCCTCTCATCAGATTCAACTTCGGGTGCTACATTATCAACAGTTTCATGACGGTCTTCCACAACATGTGATTATCAAGGCCTACAATGCCATCTTCATCATTTTCTGTGTTGTAATTTTCAGCTTGCATTTCAACGTCACCAGAGTGGACATGTGGCGCTATATCATTAACACCAGAGTCAACTTTTTCCACCACATCAACCGCCATATCATCATCAAACTGCTGAGCTGGAAGTTCTCCAATCTGCTCGCTTGATACTGTTGCATCAACCATCTCCTTTTCATCTTGACTTTGCGCTTCAATTGGAGTTTCAGGTAAAGTGGGGGCCACCTCAGAACCACCTATCACAGGGCTGCCAGCATTGTTTCCTTTAACTCGTCAAGGCAAGTTTCCCAATACTTTTCATGTTTTTCCAATTTTTTGGCAAATTCTCTTTCTAATATTTTCAGTTTTTCAGATCTTATCAAAGGATTTATGTAAAGTGCATGGATTAAACATTTATCCACTTTGTAATCATTCTCTAAACTCGCCCTCTTTTCATCCCATTCAGTGTTAATCTTCTCAAACACTTCTTCCCCCTTTGTAATCATAAAAAACTTTTCTAATATCAGAATGTGTCAATTGAACTCGGCTAGATATTAGAATGTTCTCCTTGCTTTCTAACCATAGAAAACTTATTTAATATGATCGAACTATATTTATTCAAATCATAAAAACAAAAACATTGACCAACCTGGTAACAGGCGTCAAGTTCCTGCTGATTCTGTAAATCATTTTCAATCCTGCAGGATAAGAGTAACTTATCACTATGGGCTGCACAAAACGTATTACAGAATGATACTACGGAATAACTAAGGTTGTAAACTTGTTTCTAGTTTCTACTATGAGGAGAAACTATGATTATATAAGTAATACAAGTCTAACACTAATAGCCTCGTGCCCTAGTTAACGCCTATCCTTTCATGTGCAAGGTCAAAGGCTGACCCTTATCCCATCTTATTAAAAAAGAGAAAACAAAAACAACAATGCTAATCAATGGTATGTAGGATAGGTCTATGAATTCCCAAAAGCTCAAAAAGAATGTCAAACACTCAATTTTATCCCAAGTTTACATGAATTAATATGTTCCAAAAACACTGACACTGTGATTATCTTAAATACACCAAAATCGCTCGTACGATGATGTGTGGAACGTGTTCTTGCTAGTATTAGCTTGAGGTGACTTGCCTTCCACTTGTAGATCCTCTTCATTACCAGCTCGCAAACAGGGAAAGAATGTCAATCAATTCGTTTCATAATTTCACATGTACAAAAACTGAAAACGTTACATATTTAAAAGACTGCTATCAAGAAACTATACTCAAATCACTAATTCACTATAAGTTCATAATCTATAAACTTGTCAAACATTATGGTTCACACTGTAATTAATATCTAATGTAAAATTGATTATGGTATATGATATCCTGACGGAGAATTATAAGGCAGAATAAACATAGGCACCTGATTCAATTCTTATTCTCTTCCTTTTCCTAGCACCAACATCTGGATCCGGCTTTTCAATTTTCTTATCTTCATTAACATCTTCTGAACTCTGTTTTGAACTGTTTGCTATTTTCTTATCTTCAGTAAATTGGTAATCTCAACCAATTTCTTACCTCCATCGGACCTCCTCAAAGGTCCGGACCCTATCTGTTTCTCAATTTTCTTCTTCTTTGCCATCAGTAAGGAACCTGCAGATACAACAGAACTAAAATCAACAAATATACACAAAATCCAGAATACGAGTCGGAACTGATTTAAAACAACAACCCTTGGACACCATTTGTTTCACCAGATGAAACGCTGATTACTTTAAACATCACCAAAACATGATCAATGAAAAACAAACTTGATCTGATAATACAATATTCATGTTCATAAACATAAACACATTGATCAATACATCAAGTCATTAACTAACATCTAGGTTTAAACCCTAAAGTAACCTACATAACATGGCTGTAAAAATCACTAGGGATTAATCAGATTAGAATTTTATATGTAATCTTTTGAAAAAAATACACACACAAAGTTTTTCAAAATTTTATAGATAGTTTTTCAAAATTATATATATAATTTTTCAAACTTATTAATCGGATTGGATCAATAAGTATTATTTTTAAATGCTTTATAGATTTTAACCAAATTTGACCGAATTTCAACCGATTTTGACTGCCTTTGACAGATTACCAATTTTAAGTCCGACTAAGTGAAATTTAATCACTAAACAATCCGCGATTAGTCCCGAATTTTACAAAAATGCTACATTATATGTCCATAAATCAGTGGAGTGTATGGTTGCTATCATACACCTTCTACCATTCCCATTCTCTAACCCTAAACCCGAACACACCATGTGCATCATTTCTAACCTCTCTCTACACTTTCAGTATGAAATATCCAGTGCAAAACCTAATAAACACAACATTGTATGCAGGATTTGAGCCAAATGTCATATTACACCCAAATTTTAACCGTAAAAGTGCCAAAAATGACCTAATATACAAGTTACTTCAAGTTTGTACCAGAGCGAAAACTAATAAGCACATATATAGCGTAAGTTCTTCAAGGGTGCATCGGATGATAGCAAATGAAATGTATGCATTAATTGGGGAAATATAGAGGTAATTTGAAGGATGATATAGAAACCTGCAGTTGTTTGTTAGGTTTTCATGCATGCGTCGGTCTGTTCCGTTGTGGAATTAGGGCAGAGAACTCATAAATCATTTCCAAATTTCTTATAGAATTTGAAATTCCTGAAATATATATGACGTCTCTTATAGCGTGACATATAGAATTGAAATTCACATGTAAAAAGTAGAAGTCCACTTTTTTGAAGGGAACCCGGCGCATGAAAGTTCAACATTTAACAGTTTAGATTTTGTTTCGTGAGCAAATGTTTGAATGGTTTAGACATTTGTTTCTAAATAGTTAAGTATTATACCAAATTTAAATAGTTAAAACCTCTTATTTGAATTGTCCAGACATTTGTTTCCGAATGGTTAAGCATTATACCGATTTCTTAATGGTTCAAACCTCTTACCAGTTCAGCACATAATGGTTTAGACATTTTACAGGTTCAATACTTATCCATTCAGAAGTTGTCAAACAACCTCATAAATTTTAGACAGACTAACTGGTGTGGATCATGACCCAAATGATCAACGTCAGCATCATGTTACACTACCCTCATCCAATAACATAATCCACCACCTGTTATTGTTATTAGAGCCTATATGTATATTTGTAATATTTAAAAGATTGTGTATATCTTTATAGGCTATAGAATAAGAAAGTTTGTTAGGCATTTATCCCTATATACATTAAGGGATCGTTGTATTCTCATTCATTCAATCAATACACAGAATTGATATCCTTTATGTATCAAGAGCCTAACTTTTCTGCCACCCTCCTCCCACACGTCGCCTATTCTTTTTCATCTTCACAATGATTGATAAGTGACAAGTCTTCCCCTTCCTCTTCCACTATGGCGCCACCAAGCCGCTTCACCCCGTGTTTTTGGTCTCGAATATACAACACAAGATACATGTTCGTGACGGCACCAAGGTCACGCACTCTAACTGGGTTAAGCTTTTCAAGCTCCATGCTAGAGGTTATGAGGTGCTTAATCACATCGATGGCACTGCTGCTCTTGCCGAGACCAATCCGACTTACGAGTCATGGATGAAGGTCGACGCCATGGTCCTTCAATGGATCTATGGCACCTTGTCTGACGACCTTCTTGTCTGGGTCCTTGATGCAGATTACACATCCCGTGCGGTGTGGATTAAAATTCAGGCCATCTTCATCAACAACAAAGCTTCTGTGTGGCGGCTCTAGAACACAAGTTCACTAACATGACTCTTTCTACGTGTTCTTCTATGGATGAGTACTGCTAGAAACTCAAAGATCTGGCTGATCAGTTGGGAGATGTTGATCAACCGGTCACGAAATCTCGCCTTCTTCTTTAGTTGGTAAGGGGTCTTCCTTCCGAGATTGATAATGTTGCTTCGTTCATTAATCAAACTTCTAATGGATGGGAACGCTCGTAGCATGCTGCAACTTGAAGTGCAACTTCAAAATGCCAGACAAAACAACCTTCGACTTTTATTGCCTCGCGCACCACTTATGGGGTCTGTTCCCGCTAGCCCGTCTGCTATTTTTTATCTTGCTGCCCAACGTGACTCCTCTAACTAGGGTCGTGGTCGCGGGAGAGGCCAGGGACGTGGCGCTTGGTCTAATGGCCGAGGGGGTGGCCAGTCTCAATCAGTGTCTGGCCCGGTTCAAGGTCAGCCATCAACGCCCGGTTTTCACCCACCATGGATGCATCCGTACCAAGGTTGGCCCGTACCTCCGTGCCCTCACCCGACCCAGCCACCAGCTTGGTATCCATGGAACCCTCAGCAGCAACCCAACTCTTCTAGCAGTGTTAACCAAAACATGGCTAATCTCACAATGGGTCACCAGGCTACTCCTACTGGCGTGGACGCTACGAATCCGACCGAACTTGGTCAAGCATTAAATGCCATACATCTCAACACTCCTGATCGCTCATGGTACATGGATTCGGGCGCCTCCTCCACCTTGACTTCCAACCCGGATATGATTTTTATTCCTTTACCATTATCAAAAAAATTATTTTATTGTTGGAATTGGCCATAGTTTGCAGGTTACTGGATCAGGTTGGATTTCATAAACCACCCGACCATACCTTCCGCTTAAACAATATACTTTTAGCACCAAACGTTGTCAAAAACCTTATTTATGTACGCAAGTTTACTCGTGATAATTTGATTTCTATCAATTTTGATCTGTTTGGTTTCACTGTGAAGGATCTCAAGACTGGAAGGGAACTTTCTAGGCATGATAGCTAGGGGGATCTATATCCGTTCACGTTTGCTTCGTCTTCAGCAAATTCGTAAATGGCATGACCGTTTAGGTCATCCAGGTGCACATGTTTTGCCTTTACTTTCTAGTCGTTCCTTTATTTCGTGTGTTTAAACAACATTCTGGTGGTCTTTGTCATTCGTGTTTGATTTCAAATAGCAAACATTTGCCATTCTATGATTCTAATTCTATTACTATTTGCACCGTTTGATATTATCCATTGTGATTTGTGGCAACCTCCTATCTCCTATTACAAATATACATACAAGATATAGGCTCTAATAGCGTGTGGTACGTGGTCTGGCCAACCAAGCACCAACCGTGCGGGCTACACCACCCCTCATGCTAGTGGTTGGGCTTTTTTGTGCCTGGCTCGTGGCTGGAACAAAGAGCAAAGGAGAGAGATAGAGATTGCTTAATTGGAGTTTGGTTAAAACCAATCCAATTTTTTTTGTTTATTTTTTCAATTTCATATTCCTCACCACTACTCAATAAAGTATGATTTTATTACATATCTTTATTACTTTGGATTTCAGTCATCATATGGGTTTGTCGATTACTTTGAACGGCATTTTGCTGCTCTTGTCACCTTTAATGGAAGGCATCTGTAAGTAAAAAAAACATTAATGTTTTCTGAATGTCTTTTCGGTTGCCTTTGCATATATCTATCTGATTTACTTTTATGCATTTTCTAAAGGAATTATAACTTAATCAGTTGTTTCAAATTCTGCAATCATATTTAAGGAAATGACAATCACCTTTTGACTTTAAATTGTTGACTTTTGATTTAAAAAGTATATATGCTTGCATAGTATTGTTTTATCACAAAATCAGTACAAACATACGACATACTAAAAACTTAATTTGTAAGCTTGATCCTTTGTAGCCGTTCTTGAGCCTGACTTAGCCCGAGTTCGGGCTCAAGCTCTATGTTTATGGCTCGAGTTACGTATTACAAATAAGTTAACTCGGCTTACAGGTTACTTGCCATTATAATGAAATTGTCCCCAGTATTACAAATAATGGTCAAGTTTTTTCAGTGGCGGTCAAAATGGGTGGGTTTGACCTACCTGCCAAAAAGAAAATGTTAATTTGAATTTTGTGAAGTTCATCAAGTGATATTGGAAGGTTTATATATTTAAATCATGGTGAACTTATCCCAAGAGTCAAGGAGCAAGTTAAAACTTACTTAACAACTATTACATACACTTTGTTTTGACATAGGTAATATATAATTTTTATTTGTATAATTTTAAATATCGTGTCGAGTCATGACTCAAGTCACAGATCAATGACACGGGTCATGGGTCATGAATTTAGAATTTTGAGTCACGAGTCAACAGCAGTGATTTAAATACACCTTGGATAGCTATTGACATGTTTCGAGTTAAATCTTTTATCTTAACAAATTACTCATAAAACACAATGGGGCAAAATTGATATATCTGTATTACTGTTATTGATTTGTATGCATACGTATCCTTATATAGTGATTACGCTCTAAATTTTATATCATCCTACAAAATTTAATTTCTAGGTCCCAATTATATGATCAAGATGGAACTAATGGGGTGCTTGGATGTGCATTTTGATAGGACTGAGGTATTATGTGTGGCGGATGGGTTGCTTATTGGTTTCAGCGAAGGAGCTTTTGAAGTTGGTTTGTCAATTTTCTGTTTGCGAGTTCTATTTTTAAGGATTTGTGTATGGATGTTGTTAGCCGCGGTTGATAATAGATTGATGATTTGGTTTTATTACTGCTGGCTAGATTGAGTGTTGTTTAAATGTATGTAAAACCGTGGTGGTGTATATTTTCGTTGGTGGTGTAGCACGGCATTTCAGAAGTCTTTACTAACGAACGAATGCTTTGTCTCGCCGGCGCAACGCGTGTGCTAAATTCTAGTTAACTTCAAATTTAAAGAATAAATGTTTAGTGGAACTTGTTCAAGTGATTAATGACAGAAAAGAAAACTTAATTTATCTAATAAAACCACATGGAAAAATAAATTGAACATCTTGCAACCGAATTTTCAACTACATTAACTAAAAAGGTGTTTTGTGTTCTTTTTCATATTATTTCCAGCTTCCATGAACACATTTTCAAAATTTTCAATATTCTTTCTGTTTTATGATAATCATTTTCCAAGAAATTTAAATGCTTATCTTCATAAAGAAAAATTGTTATGTTCAAGTTTGCTATCCAGTCAGTATCCTTTTCTTTTTTATTCGAGATGCTTTGTAATTTAAGTGTCCAAAAGATGACATGTATATAAATTGGGTGTCTATTTATCAAACCGTTAATGTAAAGTTATAACAACTGCACTCTTTCAATGACCAATGAATTTAATTGTCTCAAAAGTAGCATCTAAACTAATCTAATCTAATCATTCTTCCCCACCTTTCTTTATTTAACTAAAATAATCTATGGCTTCTACATCACGATGAAAGTACGTTGATCATTCTTTTGACTTATTATCAATATATTTCTTTTAAAATAATATTTGTGACTACTTGGATAATAATCTAGAAACAATATAAGACGTACCATTGTTTGGGTGTAGTTATCTAATATATATATTTTTTTTATATCATCACTCATTAATAAATTAACTTTCATCGATAAATGCATTCGTTGGAGATCAACAACGGATCACCTTCGATGAGGTTGCCATCGTGATCTACAAATGCATTGTTATTCGACGGTGTACAAGTTGTCAGGCCAGTGAATTTTTCATCAATGATCCAACATTATATTGCAATAATAACGACAAGTGGTTCATCGATTTACAAGTCCTTACACACGTCTGGTTTTCCTACTAATTAACATCCATCTACGAATCCTACCTTCTTCGACGAAATCTTTTGTATGTGAAATTTATACGTTTTGCTTTGCGGGGACTTTCGTTAAAGTACATGACCCCTAACAAGTTGGTAGGCAATACAAAATTGCAATGCAAAACCTTGGGTGGATTACACATCCATTATTTAATAAACCATCATAAAGGAGTACATTTTCTATCCCTATTTGATAACCAAAGAAAAAAAAGGTCATTTACTTCATCACAATTTGTTTCAATTTCGTTTGTTGAAACTTGAAAGTGCATGGGTTTCAATTTCGTTTGTTGAAACTTGAAAGTGCATGGGTTTCAATTTCGTCAAAGATATCCTCACAGCTAAAATACAAACAGATGTTATTCAAAGCATAATTGTAAAAACAATTAGATGCTAGTTCATCAGCCGGCTCTTGATGTGCTATCAATCAAATTAACTAATGAATAATATGACATTTAAAGTTAAATTATTTTTTAACAAATAAATAAATTGTCTATTACATCATTCATCACTTCTTATACCCTCCAGTTTTCACATTGTATGTGTTTAGTTTAATTAACATAATGATTTATATTTGGTTTTTATTTCTTGTAAGCTCGATTTACTATACCAACGGGCAGGCATTCTACGACCCAACATCTTGTAGAAAAGATGGTGATGTTCCGGGCACAAGGTACACTTGCACTAACACCACCAAGATTTCATGCCCGAGTTTCGTGATTTTCCGAGCAAACCCTCGTTTTCCAACCATATCCGCCATCTCCGCCTTGTTCGGTTTGCCAACCGACGACTTACTTCGACTAAACGATATTGTTTCGCCTTTAGAAACTTTGTTTGTAGATAGAGAAGTATTTGTCCCCATTAGTTGTTCTTGTTCCGACGGCTTTTTTCAAGCGCGATTCAACTATACGATCACCGAATACACGACAGTGTCCGAAATTGCGTGCGGGGTCTTCGAAGGATTGGTGAAAACGGTTACGCTTCTCGAGGAGAATCAGCATCAAGAAGTTGTTAAGGTTGGTTATGGTCTTGATGTGCCCTTAAAATGTGCTTGTCCTAGTAGTGAATATAAATATTTTGTCACATATCCATTGGTTTCAGGGGATACTATAAATAAAGTAAGTACAAAATTTGGTATTTCCAAAAATGATGTATTGGCAGTTAATAATTTACAAGCTGATACCACTATTTATCCAGAAACAACCATTTTGGTACCATTACGTTTGAAACTAATTACTTTTATTGTCTCAAATTTTCAACCACCATCACCAAGATTTCTTGCAACAAAACCTGTCCAAGGAGATGTTAATTCCGCAAAACTAAAGAAAGTGTACATTATTGTGTCGGTTATCGGGTTTAGTTTGGTGCTAGCGATATTAATCGTCATGGGTTTATACCTAAACGCGTTAAATAAGTGCAAGCGTGAGATTTTCATCATACCTTCGACACGTAGAAGCTCGTTTACCTCATTTTCAACACTGCCGGCTAGTTCTCCACGGTCAAGACCAAGCCCGGCTGCTAGAAGCTCACCTAGCTCGTGTTTGTCACCTGATCTCCTTGCTAGCATAAAGTACTCTTTGTATAATTTCACTATTGAGGAAATTAAGAGTATTACAAAAGATTTTAGTGATGGTTGTAAAGTGAGTGAAAATACTTATAGAGGGTCGTTTGATGATATGCAAGTGCTAATCAAAGAGATTGAATTCTCCGAAATTCGCTATGTAATTGATCTCCATTCTAAGGTTAACCATGTCAACATATTGAAAATTACTTGGGGTATGTTACAATGAGTCATCGTGGTCATACATCGTGTTGGAGCACCCGGCAAACATGAGTTTAAAGGATTGTTTGATTAACTCTTCGAGTTTGACATGGCAACGAAGGACCCAGATCGCGTTTGACATCGCGACGGGGTTGCATTACCTGCATTATTGCATAGTCCCGTCTTATATGCAGACAGGGACTATGTAGTGAAAATATATTTGTGACGTCAAAATGGAGGGCAAAACTCGCAGTTTTGTCTCGAAATTTGAATCCCGGGGTCATGGGATCAACAACCACGATCTTGGGATTGGAGTATGAGAAGTTTGATTCCTTGAAGACGTTAGAGAAAGAAAATATTTGGGAATTTGGGATGGTTTTGCTCGAAATATTGTCGGGGAAAGTGAAGACCGATAGAACATCGTTACGGGACTCGATCGGCTTTTTAAGAGGAGAGGGTGGTGAAGGAGGGTGTTTTGAGAATTTGAAGAGTTTTATGGACCCTTGTTTGAAGGAGGACTATCGTTTGGCTGAGGCATTGTGTTTAGGAGTATTGGCTAAAGCTTGTGTGGAAAATGATCCTTTGCATAGACCATCCATGGAAGACATCCTCAAAGTCCTTGCTAGAATGGTATGATTTCAATTTTCAATGTTGAGAAACATAAATATATGGGGTACTTTTGATAATTCTATATATAAGTACAAATCAATGTTGATATGTACACATTGTTCTAATAGATACAAATAAATTGTTGATATCTACACATTGTTCTAATATATTTGTTTTACAATTTATGATTGTGTGTTTAATTATTTTTTTCAGTTTTCTTATATTATTATTTGGTATTTTGTTTAACCTTTTTCTTAGAGCTAACCGTTAACATGGAGCTGAATTAAAAGAAATGCTTATTCGAATCAGAAGTGTATGTATATATATGATATTAACAAAAATCTTATGTGTTTCATTAATAAAGATCAATTGACAAAAAGATTTTTAACTTCACTATTTATAAGAAAATCTACTGACTTAGATGCGACAATTTATGAAAATGTAGGTAAGATTATAGCTTATAAGCATAAGTCAGATAAATATTTGTCTTAAATGTATGGTTATTGAATTTGTTGGTTTTATAAAGAACTTTTGAGCTTTTTTTTTTATATCAACTCAAGTGAGCACTTATAAATGATACAAGTACATAAACATTACAAAAATATCACCAAAAAGAACACTAATTAGACTACGTCCACTTACTTATCATCGATTAAGATTTTTTTTCATTGTCAACTTTTTTCTTGATTTGGCAGAGAAACCCGTTTCAACCTTCTATTAATTCGTGAACATATATATTTCTTAACAATAAAGATGAACAAGGTTTTATTCGTGTTTGTTCAGTTTGTTTGCAGCCTTAGGTATAGGCATGACATTTGGTATTATTGTTGTTTTTTAACTATTATGAGTAAAATTGTAATTTTATACTCACTTACAGATGTTTCTAACAAAAATTTATCAAAGGAACGAAAAACATGATGTTTGAGTAAAGAGTAGGGAGGATATTGGTAATTTCAGTGCCCAATGACATTGCATTTGATGTCAATATTATAGTTGCTATTGGTGTTGTTTGTTAATTAAGAGTAAAATTGTAATTTTATACCCACTTAATGAAGTTTTCTAACAAAAGTTGATCAAAGAAGCGAAAAATGTGGCTATCAAGTAAACAATATGAATGGTATATGTAATTTCAGATACTTAAGGATGACAAGTGAAATTTCAACATGGACTGTCCATATAATTTACTTTTTAAATTACATGAATAATAATCATCAATTATGTGATTAATAATGGAAACAACAGGACCAAGTCGTTTTAAAATAATAAAATAATTTTGATTAAAGTATACAGTTTTATTTGATATGTATTTGATGTCGTTTTTCCGTTGTCCATTTAAATGATTCTACTACGAAAAGTGTTGTAATAATCGCATAAGTGATTCTATTTATAATTTTCGAATGGCCAGACAAATATGAAGCTAGAAAATACTAAAGAAAAATATTAGTTTACACTTTAGTAATACAATACTTTAAAGAAAAACATACAGATATACTACTTCAGACGTATAATCACGGTTCTTCTTCTTCTTCTTTTTTTTTTTTAATTTTATTAAAACAATCAAACATGTTTGCAATACGTTGGCATATTAGTTGCCTTCACTATTTCTTTAAATAATTTTTTTAAAAGGTAACGCTAATTTTTATACTACAGGACTCATAACAAGATACTACCGGCCCGATTACAATTTACATCATATTACATCAAAAAGAAAACTACACTTTGGCTTTTTAATTACACTTGCATGTTAAACTTACGTCATTCCTCCCAAGATATTTTTTTTGAACTTTGATCGGTTGACCACACAATTAAATGCCATCTCCTTAATCTCCTCCTCGAGTTTGTATTTGTTTACATTTACACTTTCAAATCTTTTTAATAGTTCATCCCTTTCCATATATTCCACCAGTGGTGTAACTTGAGATTCTGACCGGAAGCGAGAGGGGGGAGTCACCGAACCTAAAATTTTCTATAAAACCGGGGGATCGAAAACATATATTCCCAAAATTTTCTATACGAAAATTGCATACTCTTCACTACTAATCGAAAAGTTTAGAGGATCAGCCGCCCCCTCCCTCTCCTTAAAAGCTTCACCTATGTATTCTACATAGCCAAAAGGTAAACTGGATTAATTATTCTCTTCCTATGCTTCAAGGTATTCAACCCGTTAGACATTTTGTAACATATATTGTCCAAATTGGAAACAATTTGAAGGAGCATAATATTGATATGGTCTCGTTGATTAAAGTGATATCAGGGATGGGAAATGGGACTATTAAATGTATCCTGTCTTTTTACTTTTTATATTATTTTTTTTCATAAAATCACATTTAAACTTATCATATTTACCCTCTACATAAGTCATATTTTTTTAAGAAGTATTTATTTTGTTACAAAACAAATTAAAAAGTATAAAAAAATATTATAAACGGTTTTTGTCAAAAAATTTGTTTGTCTTTTATGTTTATTTAAAAAACATATTTAAAAAAAAGTTTTAGATATTGTTTACACTTTCTCAAATACTTTATTGATTATGCTTCCTTTTTTTAAACATCCTTACAAATTACCAATAACGTTTTTCAAATAAAAATAATAATACCAAAATTTTGAATTTTCTTTTTGACAAAGTCTATATTATATTTATTTGCTCGTATAATTTGTATTTTAAATGTCTTATATATATATATATATATATATATATCATTTTTAATACTCTGAAATGGTTTTTTAGAACTACTTGAAATGGGTATTCTCATTGAGTTTGTACAAACAATAATGCACAAAAATCCACATAAAGTTTCGTAATCAACCAGTTTAATATAATTTTTACTTAAAGAAGAGAAAAACATTTGTGTATCAACCCTATCCATTTGTTTTGCTTTAGAAAAGTGTTCACTTTGATCGGAAGTCTTAAACTAGTTTTAACTTGTTTATAAAATACTCTTTACACAAATTAAATTTGAACTTATATAGATTGTTAATTTACAGTTTGATAAAATCATTTTAGTACCTATTGTTTATTTGTTCACTTACATGGATGGTTTGAAGGATTAATATGTGCTAGGATTGTAAACGCTATCTTAAAAGATAAACTTTTTACTTTTTTAATAAATAAAATTGTTAATTATTTTATAAACGCAATTAAAGGATTGAAAATTATAAAAGTAAGATCTTTAAAATACAAACTAGACGAGGAAAAAACATAATATAGACATTTTTAAAAAAGAAAGTTCAAAACTTTTTTTTATTCTTTTTATAAGAAAAATGTTATTATTTATTTGTAAAGATGTTCAATAAAAAATATAATCGGAATACTATTTGAGAAAGTGTCTTTAGAAATACTATCTAAAAACTTTTTAAAATTGTTTTTAAATAAAAATTAAAAAACAAACATTTAAATAACGGTTGTAATCTTTTTTTACACTTAATGAATTTCTTTTATGACAAAAAAATATTGTTTTAAATGATAATTTGTATAGGAGTAAATATTACAAGTTTTACTGTGATTTTATAGAAAGGAGGGTATAAAAAGTAATAGAAGAGGGTACATTTAGGTTAAGTCATGGGAAAACTTTGGTCCTGAGTGGATTTCTGGACAGGAAGTGTGCCTCTATATAAGTTGTTTCCTGGATTATATAGACTTGAATCAGTTAAAGATGCTTGGGTGGTGGACCGCATCGAATATGTGAATGGGGTAGTGGTTGTCAAGCGGGGCTGGGCATGTGAACCCAACATTCCAGAAGAGCTAGAAAAGGGACGGACCTACCATATAATAAGGGGTAGCCCTCACTGTTGGATTTGTTCGCGGGTTACATGGGTCACGGGTCAGCGGTATCGATTAATGGGTTGAGGGTTCATGAAAAAAGGCCAGTAAGCACCTCATATAATTATGGGTTTTGTGGAAGACTTAGTAATTCAACATGTGGGATGTTGACCGAGTTCTTAGCAAGTGTAAGTTGAGGTGGATTCATGGTACACGTTGGGAGAATAACAAGTCAAGTATGCTACTGGATCTTTAGATTAATTGGGTATTTTATTATATGTGCATGTTCCCACGTAGAGTTTTTGTAAGCTTATATATGGCCTCTTTGTTTAGTTAATATAGAGGGTGAGCCTTCCTCTTTTATCGAATACAGTAGCTTTCATTCTTCTACATTTATGTTGCTCATTCACTTACTACACATACTACATACATATGTCAGTGTTGTGAGTTTGGAGTGGGACCTGAAACCAACAGTTACTACCCTACTTCTTGACGCTCCAACGGCACATTTTTTCGATTTCGTTACCCTTTATTTTTTTGAAACGTTACCCCTAAAAGGATTTTATAGATCCGCAACTTGAGCTAGAAACCAACATCAAATTGATCCGAGAAAAGTGTATATTGATTGATAATGTCACACCCTCAAATTTCTACGTGCGGAGTTTTACCGCGAGGGGTGCGACCGACCAGGATAAAGCCACTAATCAATGTTGAACCACTATTATGATGTAAAAACGTATCACCATCAACACGATTAGTGATCTGAAGTTTAAATGTCCAAAAAATTAGTTTAACCAACAGCGGAAGCAAACAATTAAAAAAAATAAATCCAAACGATGTTCAAAAAAACCATAATTGTTTAAATAGAACCGATTCAAAAAGTTAACACAGCCACAACACTCCTCCAATGCAAGCTCCTGCGCTGTACCCAACGACCTGCAAAGCATGTAATAGCATGTCAACATAAAGTTGGCGAGTTTATGGGTTTTCAGTATTATTTTCCAAAAACTTAGGTTGTTAAATTACATAATTTATATACCACGTCATGGGGAGCTACCCCATCTTTAAGCTACTAAACTATGTGATACCGAAACTTTAACTGTGTAAGTTGTTTGCGCCCCAGGTCAATGTCTATCGTCACTGACCAGTTGCCAAGGCATAAAAGTTCACGCCCGTCCTCCCAGGTACGGTGTGAGGTTTGTCGAACCTAATAGCGCTATCAACTAATATCTCGTTCGCCACGTCCCGGCGATTAATCGGTATAATGTGTGGGGACTTACAGATAGAGCTCGTTTAGTCCACTAAAGACATGAAATATGTATATAGCATTTAACAGTATTCCATCCCCAGGAATATTAGGCAATCCCATACCTGGGAAAGTGAGGTCCCCAACCACCGGGGATACATGCTTTAAATAAAGTTGTGAACTCACATTTGTTTGTTCGGTAAGAAATAAAGTGCAAATAGTAGCGAAGACGATCGACCGCGTCCTAAGATAGTTATCATGTATTCCATTAGGGTGAATTCATGCAACACTTATATTCCTACATGAAATCTAGCATTTTGCACGTTCATAAAATACTATTTAACATGCATATATCTATCACGACATCAATTAGCGACCACACAAGTGTCACGGAAGATTTAAAATACTCTTCAATAAAAATTCAGCAATATAGTGCATTTTCGGACAGTTTTCGGAGTGTTATCCGGAATAGTTCGTGTACAGGAAGAGTTCCAAAAAATTACAGGACGTGTCAATCTGAGCATCGACGATTGTTTTAAAATTTGGTGACCAAAATCCTTATGGATTTTCTGTGAAAAATCTTGCGCCAAACAGTGATCAGATTCGTCACTTTCTGACGGCAGCTCACTGAAAAATTCATTTAAAAATCCTCGGTTATCCGATCGATATAATTCCAGTTGGAGGTTCGCACAAACATCTATGGCCATCTACAGTATAAATTTCATGGTCTAACAATAAATATTTACTCAGTTACGACTGAAAACATAACACGTAAAATCTGCAGAAAAACACAGCTTTAATTGCTGAAACAAAATAATTTATTTAAAATAGCAAATAACGTCCAAAAATCATGATTCTAACGCCATTAGAAGCGTATTTCGAAATAGCACGTAATAGACTCAAGAAAATCAAATTTTCGTTAAGTTATGACCCGGTTACAGCCGATTAAAGTCGGCTGTAGTTGTCGGGCAGAATCTGTTTTCGTTACCCGATCATCCCAACCGAACAACTAATGCACCCAACGACCCATAACGATTATTTACAGCAGATTATCATCATTACACGTCAGCTACATCATTAAAACAACAAGATTTTTCCCAAAACCATTCAAGATCCTTCTCATGCCCAACTCTAGCAATTAACCGAGTCCGTAACTAATTCCAATCTTTATATTCATACGATTTTTAGCACTTAGCAGACAAGTATTCTTATAACTACCAGAGATCAATCAAACAATGAAAACACACCTATGTATAAGTTTCACTTATATCCAAAACACATCACAACACTAACCGGTAGGAGATGAGAGAGCTAGAGCGAGATGGAGAGTACACCGCGGGAAAAGAATCGCGACCGCGGGGCCTTGTTGCTGCCGTCAGTCTTCAAGAGGAAGAGAAAAGAGAGCAGTATGTCATACGGTTAGGCTGTAGGGTTTGAGAGATATGTGTTATAAAAGGATCATGCAACTATACGTATTAAAAATAGAATTATGTGGGCTGCAAGTTAAATTAAAGAGAGGGAGGGTTGGGTCGATTTCTGGGCTGCACACATCAAAGAGAAATGGAGCATTTATTCACAATACATGCGTGCATATGTAGTCATTATTATTATTATTATTATTTATTTATTTATTTTACAAATGAACCATCTAATCATAAAATTATATTTAGTTAGCCCCACGAATAAAAAGGGTAACAATGAAGTTATGGTTCGGCCTTAAAAGTCTCAAGTTACGTGAGTGGGTTGATTCGACAAGCGAGACATGTGCTTCAATTCAAACGGTTCGAGTCGGTTCAAAAGGATAAGGATTCGGTTTCTAGCTAATCGCTTGAATGATATGAACTTTTAATATAATTTGGTTAAGTATAATTAACTTGTCAAATAAAATAAGTATAAGACTCGATTAATAAATACAAAAATGAACGGTTTTAACCTCGAAATTACGAGTCGTCACAGATAAAGCGGACTAAGGGCAATGGATGGCTGACACAAAATGGGGAGTTTTCGGTTAGATCGGTGATAAAATTAATGATCAACTCGAATCAAAATATGAATGGATTCAGATTCAATGGAAGTCATGGCTACCTGTTAAGGGAAATGTGTTTGGATGGAGGTCAAGCTTGGACAGAATCCCGACTAAGGAGGCACTGATCAAGAGACATGTTAGTATTTGTTTGGATGTGTGTTTGCTATATAATGATAGGGTGGAATCGGTAGATCATTTATTCACGGGGCGTGCCTTTGTAGGTCCCAATACGGATCAACGAAATACGAGATTTCTTGTTTCGGATGCCGTAACGAGTGCGAAATCCACGTTGCAATCCAAACCGAGCGAGAGAATGTATTACACAATAAAGATTCTACGTTTAAAAGGTTCGTGTATTCAATCGAACAGAGTTTCGGTACAATACATTGCTGACAAAGGGCTCTCTCTCTACACTCTCTCTGGTGCTCTTACACTTTACAAGTGACAATATGTATTTATACTAACAGTATATGGTCTCAACGAAAGTGGCATGCTCTATGTGAATGTGACTTTAACAATGAAGGTTCTTTGATGTATGACTTCCATGCGAAGGTTCAAGTCTACGAATGTCTTGTATGCGAAGGTCATGCATCCCATGTGAAGGTGACTTGGTATTCACTCTTTGTATCAACGAAGGTGTTGCATGGAGGTCTTAACTTTATATTTCTTACATCTTATAACATGTCGATTCCCTATCGTATATCGAAGAAGTCACTTGATAATTGTTCTTCATGTCGAACAATGGAGGAACGTCATTCAACTACGGTCGCGAACGAACGGTTGTAGCCGGACATCACAAGCAACCTACATAAATACATCAACAGCCTTCACGCATGAGGTTTGGTTGGGTATAACTTCCTGGTGCAATCTTCCTCTCTTAACCGCTTTTTGGTTCTCGGATATCTTGAAGCTCAGTGAGACATTGGAAGGATCCAAGTGATGCCTGTCGTAAGGGTCAGGCAAAAACATAAGTAAACTAAGTAGATAGCGTAAGTAAGGTATCGTATCCACGGGCAATATGTGGTTAGTATTTAACTAGATTATCTAATTAATTAACTAAGAAAAGAGTTATTAGAATGAGAAGAAGTAACCACACCCATAATCCCGATTGTTCGTCTTAACACAAAAACATGTTTACAGATTCATAACACCACATATACATAACCTTGGGATTAATGAATTTGATTAATTATTAGTGATAGTTTTTAAGACTCACCAACCTAATAACCCGTTTGATTATACTAATTACCCACCAATTTACCAACCCGCTAGAGATGCAAGGAAATCGTCAATACGCCCGCTAGAGATGCAAGGAAATCGTCAATACGCTTGATAAACGACAAAAAAATCAAATACAATAAACGTTTCACAAAATCAACACACGTGGTCAAGATTTACCATTAAAAAAGAATCCGAAAAAAAGTTTAATTCAAAACGAAACAATCCTTTATCCAGGCGGAAGTCACAAAAGGTTTAGAAAAAGATAACCTCTTCCAAGTTTCGGGTTCTAGATTTACACAAAACTCAGTTTACAGTTGATTGGCCACCACATAGACATAGTGCTGAAAAATTGGTTAATTTAAATGGTAATAAAAAATAGGTCTTTGTCATCAGATCTTTTACAGTTTAATCACCCTATTTACTAGTGTGAGTCAACCTACTCTATGTCACCCAACGAGCTATAAGGTTTTGTTATCAACCGAGCAAGTTGTAAAGCAAGAACTCAAAACACATGAAAATAGTTCAAAGAAACCAACACATCAAATTGTTTATAAAACGTTGTCAATGCCAAAAACAAATCCAACCATTAATAAAACTGAGAAAAGTCCTCAACTCTATGAACCGTTCACTTGGATGGATAAAGCCACCTAATCACTCATGCCTTGACCTGTGCACAGCCGCCAAAAGGCGGCTGCCTTCTCCGTGCGTCCTCAACTCAGGCGTCCAAAAAACTTCTTCCTAATTCTGTGCGTAGCCCCCTTTATTCTAAAATCACAACCGACATCTTTTTACTCCTGGCCCACACCACTTCATTGGCCCAATATTTCAAACTAAGTCAATAATCCACTCACTAGAGCCCATTTAATTTCCTGGGCCATTTTCTTTGGTGAGGTAATGTTGCTCTTGTTTTCTTTTCTTTTTAATCCAAGCATTTAATTCCAAGCCACCTAAAAAAATCAATCCATAAATTGCTTCCTGTACATCAACGAATTCATGTAGTCTTGTTTCTTTATTTTGAACTTTAAATTTATATTCATGCTCAAGACTACTTTGATCAACTTAATTAAGGTTATTATTTATAATGCTTAAACATGGTACATGATTTAACCCATTAAAATTGATATAATAACATCACTTTGATACATCTCTTTCATCACCCACAAAATATAAAAACCGATTAAACTAGTATATTTTGTAACCTTATTGACGCATTTCTGTTATAATAAATATACAATAAAGTGTACTAAAAATGCATCGATCACCAAGATGCAAAAATGATGGTTTATTCGGTTTTGATTCTCACATGTTGGGTCATATGGCGTGCAAAGAATGATCCAACTTTCCAAAATAAAAAGACTACTAAGCTGAGCATTATTAATGATTGGGTTCTTGTGGAGTGGAAGGCTTTTAGTTTCTTGTAACAATTTCTTTGTTAGCTCCTTTGGTTTGCTTGTAGTAATCTCTAGCTCCTTGCTAGATTTTGTGGTTATGTAGTAATTAATGAAATTAGCTTTAAAAAAAACATCTTATTCACTTGGTAGAATTTAAGGAAACGATTATATAGTGTCTAATAATACCTACAGAAAAATATCTTATTAAAAAAGTTAAAAATAACATAAACATTAAAAAATCTTTGTTGTACGCCTAACATTAATTTCATGTAGGTTTCATATTAATAGGTGTAACTTTGGAAGGACTATTTCTTCGCTAATTAATGGTGTTATTTTTAAAATTTTTAGGCTGCTTCGTTCCTTCAAAACTGTGTCACTGATGGTATAGACCACTTGTTCATACAAAACACTCTTCTAGGAGTGTTGTGTGTTTTTTTAACATAAATTATATATCGAACCACTAACTACAGTTTAGAGAACCAACGATAAACCACAAGTGTGGGGTTGGGTGGGTTATGATTCCATTTTATAAGCAACAAAATAACTAATAAAAACTTGTATACAAAATCCTATAAACATAAACAAAATTAATCCATGATCAATATTATAAAAGAATAAAAACATATTTTTTTGTTGATCTTGAGCTGCACATCAATATGGTCGAAAACCCTAATTCGTTTCATCGTCATCTGGTCTATAAAGCTTCAACCAACGATTATTCAAGGCTTGAACTGGTCTTGCGTTAGCATTAGCTTCCTGTTACACCAAGAACTAAAATTAACAAACAAATTTTACATCAAAAGTGAAACCAAACAAATAGAACATAATGTAAAGCTCACATCATGGACTGCTTCACGAATTATACGCAGTTGTTCTCGAGAAACCGTTCTCACCTGATATATAATGAAACAAAAGCGTCTTTTAGAGATCAAATTCCATACGTTGTAGAATTAGTATAAAATATTACAAAAAAAAAATAGTATTTTTACCTTTCGAACAATGGTCCATATAACATTTTGGTCGCATGGTGGAGTAGTAAGCGAGCCAATATATCGATAATATTTTCTACTCCCAATTTTTATTTGTCGGGGGTCTATTTTTCCCACGTTTTTTTCTACTTCTCTTGTAGATGACAGTGCTTTCAAATATGGCTCCATCTATTAACATAGTTTGAAGAAACGAAAGGTATTAGTTAAGAAAAACCTTACTAGCGTACCTCAAAGTGCTTTTAAATATGGCTCCATCTAATATTTTTTGGTTACGTTGCAGTATTAGTTAAGAAAATGTTTACTAACATACCTTTTCTAAAAAAGAATCGGGGCGGCCAATTTTGTATAGGATTCCAACCACTGCAACCTTTGCGTTGGTACTTTGATGAACCAAGTGTAGTTCGAGATTAAATCTATGTATGTAAGAAATTATATATTCGTTAGATGAAATGTTAGTTTCTTGGTAATTAAAATGAATTTTGGAGATGAATATTTTGCTTTTTTAATAATATATATATATATATATATATATATATATATATATATATATATATATATATATATATATATATATATATATATATATATAATATATATATATATATATATATATATACCTTCGGCCATTGATGGTGTGTTCAGTAGGGGTGTGCCAATGGGCTTGATTAAGCTGATACTCGGTTCCATTTATACGAATATGCCCAGCTCCTCTTATCCATCTCAACTGTATTTTTTCATACAAAGTAATAGTTATAAGAACAAATATCTATATATCCGCTAAATAATAACTATTATCTTTAGATGATATGAAAGTTTAATTTTTGTACATGCTTGCCTACCATCATATCATGGCCCCTATTGATAAGTGTTGTATTAGCCGGTTTATAATCTCTATCAAGTCTTCCTAGTACAGATGTCGTCCGAACCCTTTTATGCGTAAGATCAATTGGTGACTGCATGTCTCCTTGATTACACATACTCCATTCAGGATGGATCTCTCCCCAATGGTTCGGGCCATTTGAACTGTTCACGTCATATGAGAATTCATGTTCGTCATCTGCTCCACCATTAACAATATATTTCAAGAACGAAAAAAAATATACGATCTAACAACCGAAAAAACAACTATAATGTTTAATTTAGATTGTTTAGGGACTTACCAACTTCTTGAGATATAGAGAAAGGCACACAAAAGATGATAAAAAGAGCAAATAACAATATACTTTTGTTATCCATTACTTTGTGCATATATCAAATCTTTTGAGAGTTTTGGTATAAGTTATTGATGTTTTGCATAGGGGGGTATGCATATAAATACATAGTGGGCAAG
This sequence comes from Scalesia atractyloides, assembly GCA_947069175.1. NCBI lineage: Eukaryota > Viridiplantae > Streptophyta > Magnoliopsida > Asterales > Asteraceae > Scalesia > Scalesia atractyloides. The sequence continues at coordinate 72,874,707 of CAMTDV010000002.1, forward strand.
GGTGGGGTACTTTGGGTTAAAGAAAAGTTGGTTATGTGAACGGAGAAAATTAATGTTTCATATTGATCAAAGACTATGCTTCATTATTTTACATATAAAGGTAAAGGAATTCTTTGTCTCCAATGAGTGGCGAGAAATTTCTTCTTGTAGGGTTGCCTGATGTGTGAAAACACTAAAAAAAAACCTTTTGGATTCGGCCACCTCAAATATACTATTTGTAATTATTATATATTATTCATAATTTCTTTGAATATAATCATATGTGATTTCAACATTTAAAAGAAAAACACTCTTCTTGAAACATATAAACCTTTTTAACCTACAATCTTGCAGATAAAACCCATTAGTCATGCCTGCAAGAAGGAGAAAAATATTCAGGTTTTTAAAATGATGCTTTGCGATTTTGTATATCAACATAAAATATTGAGGTTTAAAAAAAATGTTAGTAAATATGACAAATATTACTCCATATCTCTTTTGGGAAAACACACTGGTGTACACACGTATGTGATGACGGAATACGAGGTTGAAACAAATATCACTTGTTCTTCTCGAAGCTTTCATTTTGTGTTTATAATAGAAAGGAGTACACATTTTGACTATGAAACGACATATAAAGGAAGAAACTCATTCATTATATTGCCTATGGGGCTATGTATGTATAATTTATGTTTAGAACAATTTGTTTTATTTTGACTGTACGTGAAACGAGTTAATTGGAATTCAACTTATAAACGTTTTTATATTCCAGAAAGGAAGAAAGTCATTCATTATATATCTATGTATCTACAATTAATCATGTATAGGAAATACAATATATTTAAGGGTTATTAGATAATATTGTTTATCAAAGTTTTGAGTGTTTTTTTTTTCTTTTTATAAACTAGTTCAAATGGAATTTAGAAGAATAATGAAGATTTATTTTTAGAAATAAACGTTCACATCTAATTAAACACGTTAAATGTAATCGTTTATCCAATAACATGTCAACTACATTTGTGATATTTTTTATGCATTTGTAAATCTCCTTGATTATATAAAAAAATATTGTTTGTTGATGGTGTTTTTTTAAAGGAAACTGTTATTCACACCAAACAACCAACCCTATAACACAAGGGGCAGCAAACAAACAGAGCACAACGAGAAACTATACATCGAATCTAGACCATTTGTCCCATGAAATCGACTTATCTTTTGATCTATGTTTTATACCAAGCAAAGCCAATCACTTTAATCTCTTGAATGGTCCTGTAAATCGCCACCGAGTTATTCGAGAACCTTTTGCCATTCCGAGCATTCCACAGACACCACATTCCAACCACCATGATCCCCTTGACAACTGTCAAAAATAAAAGAAGATATGGGGATCAGCGAGATTAATTCTCATTCACATCATATCCCATAATTTTTTGGACAAGATATACGGTTTCCTCCATTCAAGGATCATTAACCTTTTATAGCTTTTGTTTCTTGATTTAGCATTCCTGTATAAATTAATGTGTTCTTTTCATTGTAACACACAAGAGATAACTCAATGAAATCCTTTTCTCTTTGATATGATGGTATCAGAGCATGGTTTTTCCGAAACCTAATCTGCTCATCATCTACCTAACCTAACATAACCTGCAACCAGCCACCATGTCCGAAGACAACAGCCAGCATGAGCTCTCCTTGCAACTAACCAACCTGCTCAAACAAGGGTTAAATTCCCAACAAAAGAGTCCTAAACTTTCCGACAGTTTACAGATTAACCTCAAACTCAATAGCCAAAATTATGCTCTATGGACCCGAATGATCCGGGTTGCCATAGGAGGAAGGTCAAAAAAGTTGCTAAAACATTTGAGTTCAAATCCCCCAGATCAAAAAGATGAAGAATACGACCAGTGGGAACAAGACGACTTGGTCGTTTTCTCGTGGTTAATACAGAATATTGAACCAGTGATTGCCGGCAACCTAACCGAGTTTCCCACAACAAAGTCGCTATGGGAGGCCCTGGTGGTTACATACAGCAGCGGCAAGGATAAGTTACAAACATTCAACCTTCATGTCAAGGCAAACGACATCAAACAAGATGATAGTTCTTTGGAAGATTTCTGGATAAAACTGCGAGGAGTATGGGGTGAGATCGACCGTATCGATCCAAACCCTATGAAGTGCCCGGAAGATATCCGACATATCACAAAATCAGGTCAGAACAAAAGCTTTTTCAATTCTTGAATGCTCTTGATCGAAAATATGACCCTATTAAAAGGGAAATTCTCCGATCTGAACCCCTCCCGACTGCCGAGGCGACGTATGCAATCATCCGTAAAGAGGCTGCTCACCAAAATATTTTGGGAGCAACCTCAAACAATGTACAGGGCATAGGAGCTGGATTAATGGCCAACGAACCAGGAGGTCTCGGGCTTGCAACTAAGGGATACCGGCGGTTCGAACCAAAGAAGAATGGATCGTCCGGAAAAGAAGATAAGTCTCACCTCAAATGCAAACATTGTGGTATGGTGAAGCATCTTAAAGAACAATGCTTCCGGCTTGTAGGCTATCCAGATTGGTGGGGGGAAGGCCACAAAAGGGCATAAAAGGTACAGGGCAGGACACCGGGAAAGCCTCTACAGCGGTGGGCAACAATGAAGCTACGGACACCGGCGACAACAAGCAAAACCACAATGGCGTCGGTGGTGTGGCGGCGGCGATACCAGGGAGGAATGAAGAAGAAACATTCAATGTGACCGGTAGTGGGTTTGAGGGAAGAATCTCGAAAACCCCAACTTATATTTCTCTGAGTTGCAATAAGCCCTTGAAGATTCAGAAACATTATATGGCACTGATTTAATTTCTTTATTAAAAAAGGTTTTATAAGGTGCAGAAAAACCCCTAAAGTTAATGGTATCGCATTAATGGCCCAGAACTATGATGGAAACCGGGCCACCATGGATATTTGATTGTGGGGCCACAGACACTATGAGCAATGAGTTGTCAGATTTTTCTACGAAAATGAACCTACGAAATCGTTTATACAAACAGCGAATGGTGAAAAAATGGGTGTAAAACATGGAGGAACAATTGAAATTTCTCCGACTCTTAGACTTTCTAATTGTCTTTATGTTCCTTCATTATCACACAAACTCCTGTCTATTAGTCATGTAACAAAGGAATTAAACTGCTCAGTTCTCATGCAACCCACCTTTTGTATTTTACAGGATATCAGGACGGGAGCGATAATTGGGGTGACACTGAAAGACAAGGGCTTTATTACGTGGATGAGGTGACTCAAAGTGGGACTGCCATGCTCTCTCATGGGACAACAGAACGTAAAGCATGGCTTTGGCATAGGAGATTGGGACATCCATCCATGGGTTATTTGCATATGTTATTTCCAAATTTATTTCCTTCAAATTGCAAGACACATTGTGAGACTTGTGTGTTAGCTAAAAGTCATCGGAAAACTTTTAAACCAAATAACAGGAGGGTTGATTCACCTTTTTCATTAATTCACTCCAATGTATGGGGTCCAGCCCCAATCATTGGGGGACAAAAGTTTCGTTTTTTTGTGATATTTATTGCACAAGGATGACCTGGGTGTATCTATTGAAAAAATAAATCTGAAGTCTTTGAAAATTCATAACCTTTTTCACCATGGTTCAAAACCAATTCCATAAAGACATTCAAATTTTCCGATCTAATAATGGTGGAGAATTTGTTAACTCCAACATGAAACAATTTTTTCAATCCAAAGGCATCATCCATCAAACTACTTGTCCTCATACTCCAGAACAAAATGGAGTTGCGGAACGAAAAAACCGCATATTATTAGAAATCACTCGGGCTCTCCTAACCGAATCTCATACCCCAAAATCTTACTGGCCAGAAGCCCTCTCCACTGCTGCCTATCTGATTAACCGCCTTCCAACTCACATTCTAAAAACAAAAACCCCACTTCAAGTTCTGTCAGAAACCACTAAACCCCCTCCCGTCCTTACACTTGAACCTCGGGTGTTTGGGTGCACTGTCTATGTTCACATACCTAAGTCACACAGAGACAAACTTGATGCATGTGCTGAGAAGTGTGTCTTTGTTGGTATGGGGTGAATCAAAAGGGATAACGATGTTTTAACCCAAAAACCCAACACATGTTCACCACTATGAATTGTGATTTTCTTGAAACCGAGTATTATTACGGTTCCCAAAATAATGCTCATGAAGATGTCTTGATAATCTAAGGTGGTTGGAAGATGTAATTGATGTGAAAAAAAGTCATAGTCCCCAAAATGAGTCTCCTATCTCCACACAAAGAGAAGAACAAGATATCAGTGTCCCTCAAGAATTCGCTCCCAACCTGACGTTCGAGGTAAGTAATACTCAATCTGATACTTTTGAAGTCCCTGAGAATATCACTAATGAAACCATGGAGCAGGATAACCATTTTCAGGAACGGAAAAATATTTCCACCCAAGAAGAAACTTCTGAGAGGTATGTACTACCACCAAGAGCAAATAGGGGAGTACCACCTAAAAGATATTCTCCGGAAAAAGAGTCTCGTGGATGTAAATACCCTATGGCAAACTTAGCCAAAGGAAATTTGTCCAAAGAGGCTGAGGCTTTCTCTTCATCCTTGTATGCTGAGGAACTTATTACAAGTGCAGAAAAAGCCTTAAAATCATAACATTGGAGAAATGCAATGGAGGATGAGATGAATGCATTGAGGAAAAACAATACATGGGAGAAATGTATCTTGCCAACAGGAAAGAAAACAGTTGGGTGTCGTTGGGTCTTTACGATCAAATACAAACCCAACGGTTCAATTGAAAGATATAAAGCTAGGCTGGTAGCTAAGGGGTATACTCAAACTATGGAATCGATTACTCAGAAACTTTTTATCCAGTGGCAAAGATTAACACAATTAGAGTTCTTTTTTCTGTAGCGGCAAATAAAGAGTAGCCACTTTATCAGTTTGATGTGAAGAATGCCTTCTTACATGGAGAGCTCAAGGAAGAAGTCTACATGGAGGCTCCACATGTTTTTCAAGTGAATTTGGAGAACGGGAGGTATGCCTCCTAAAGAAATCCCTCTATGGCTTGAAGCAATCTCCTAGGGCTTGGTTCGGAAGGTTCACTTTAGCCATGAAGAATTACGGATTCAAGCAAAGTAACTCCGATCATACTTATTTCTCAAACAAAGAAACAATCTTATAACCTGTTTAATAATCTATGTCGACGACATGATTATTACAGGAAATGACCATGAAGAAATAGCCAAACTGAGGAAAACTTGTTTGAAGAATTTGAAATGAAGGATTTGGGAAGACTTAAATATTTCCTTGGAATTGAAGTTTTAAGATCTAAGCAAGGAATATTTATGTGTCAAAAAAGGATATTCTTGACTTACTGGCTGAGGTTGGTATGATTAATTGCAAACCAGTAGATACCCCTATGATTGTTAATCAGAAATTATACATGGAGGAAAAAGCACAACTAGCTGATAAGGAACGTACCAACGAATGGTTGGAAAGCTAATTTATCTTTCACAAACTCGCCTGATATAGCTTATGCTGTGGGGGTAGTCAGCCAGTTTATGCATCAACCCTAAAGTGCTCATATGGATTCAGTCTTACGAATTCTAAGGTATCTCAAAGGAACCGTGGGTCATGGAGTCTTATTCAAACCTAATGGGCATCTAGAAACCCAATTATACACTGATGCAGACTGTGCAGGAGACAAAGGCAATTCGAAGGTCGACGTCAGGGACTTTACATTAGTTGGAGGAAATCTTGTTACATGGAGGAGCAAAAAACAAAAGGTGGTGGCTCTCTCAAGTGCTGAAGCTGAATTCAGGGGTATAGCAAGAGGATTAACCGAAGTCCTTTGGATACGAAAACTCTTAACAGAGATAGGGTATCCACCACAAGAAACTAGTGAAATCATAAGTGATAATAAGGCTGCCATCCAAATCTCAGAGAATCCAGTCCAACACGACCGAACTAAGCATATTGAAGTTGATCGACACTTCATTAAGGAGAAGTTAGAAGGAAGTTCCCATTGGAAGACCAACTCGCAGATGTTTGACGAAAGCTGTTAACAAAAGAGTTCTACACAAATGTCTAAGCAAGTTGAATTTTGGAAATCCCACTATTCAACTTGAGGGGGCGTGTCAAAAATAAAAGAAGATATGGGGATCAGCGAGATTAATTCCCATTCACATCATATCCCATAATTTTTTGGACAAGATATACGGTTTCCTCCATTCAAGGATCATTAACCTTTTATAGCTTTTGTTTCTTGATTTAGCATTCCTGTATAAATTAATGTGTTCTTTTCATTGTAACACACAAGAGACAGAAAATAACTCAATGAAATCCTTTTCCCTTTGATATGAACAACCTCCCTGATCCGAGCATCGATTTAGGCGACTCGTGGAACTGCAGCAGGTCTTTAACTGAGAATGCGAACACCGGGTTAGTCTTAACCACCTACTGACATGGTCCCAGACCACCCCAGCCGCGACACATGAGCAGAATAAATGCTCCGCCGATTCCAGCTCCGAGTCACAAAGGACGCAAACGTCGTCTCCAGCGTAACAGTTCCTGCGAATGAGCGCATCAACCGTCTGCATACGCCCCATGGCGGCCCTCCAAACCAGAATGTTGCATTTTTTAGGGACCCACTTGCATCAGCTGTGGACAAACCTGTCACTATAATCCCGATCGTTACTCAAAAAACTCTTAACAGCTTTGACCGAGTTCGGAATCGGTGCCACCCCTCCATTCCCATTTATCCTTTTTACCTGTCAGACTGACCCTATCCAGGATTTCAATGAACTCGTTCCACTCATCCAATTCGACCTGCGAAGACGGCATCCGCTACATTTCCAGCGACCCATAAAGTTAAAAGTATCCTGATTAAACCGGTCCACCACCTTACATTTTTTTATTTTTTTCTAGCCTGAACAAGTTTGGGAAACGCTCCTTCAAAGTAACATTACACGCCCAAGTGTCCAGCCAAAGTCTGATATTCTTGCCATTTTTTATTTTTTTCTAGCCAGAACAAGTTTGGGTTTTCGGTCGTATTGGTCAATGGTTTGGCTTGGTACGATAAGGCACTCGATATAGCAACTGAAAGAGATAAATTCTATATCAATTGAAAACCATAAAAACTAATTCTGGTATCTATGTTGGTATCCTTTTGATTCGTCAGGGTACCATTACCGTACTAGCGTTCGCTATAGCTTACGGTATCAAAAAAACTCTATAGCGCATACAACTTCGTATTACAACAAATTTCACACTGTTACGTCAAGAATACTATAAACAAATACGGTACCAATATCAATGTTCAGACGACATTGGGTCGTTTCCTCACGATAAAGGAAAAATATATATTTGTATATCACTTGTACATTAGTATTAACAACTCGGTTTTAGTAAATTTATATCTCAACGTAGAAAAAAATAAGTATGTCTCATTGTCATACTCAGAAGTTTATAAAAAAATATATCTTAAAAGTCATAAGCGAAAAAGAAAATGTACTTAAAATTAATCAAAATCATATTATATTAAAATATTTCATTTGTTATTTGCTAATAAATTAATATGCATGCGTGGAACTCATAAATCAGAATTACAGTATATGGTCCAAAATACTGTAAAGATAATGGGTTTTATATCAATGCGAATTTTATAAATTAAAAGCTATATAGTAATTACTTAAACGTTGTAATATTAACTACTTTATTCTAAACATTATTTTAGGTAAAGACAGATCATTATAGAAGATGCTAAACTATATAACATCTCTTAAAAATAGAAAAATCAAGAGGAATAATACAATTAAATGTAAATAACCCTTGTATTATATTACACTAAAAGTTCCACAAACTATGTTTATATATATTTAACGGTAACATTTCCTTATTATTTAATAGTACTAATAGACTATATTATTTAATAGTACTAATAGACTATGTATAGCTTGAACCCGCGGGTGTAGCTTTGAACAACACGTGGTGGAGTTGGCTTCATCATGTTATCCCTAAAAGAAGTTGGGTGTGGAGGGGGCGTGGTATGACGTAGCTTAGTTGGTGTGACCAGCTATGTGAATTTTTCTTTTAATTAAAGTAGACAACCATATTGGATCAGCCAACCAAAGCCAGCCAAGTCACCCTGCCCTCCTCCCCCTCCGGCCCACATCAGGCAGAATACCCCCCGCCAACCCGGGGTGAAAAAGCTGGCTTTGAAGGACAACCCACGTCCCCAACCTAAACTCACACCCCACAGTCTAAGACTGTGGGGTGTGGGGGCTTGGGCAGACATGTGGCTGAGATACGTTTCACATGGTGTGGCTTGGCTGACATGGGTTTTCTTTGGGTGTGGGGTGGCGTGGCTTCGACTGGTGTTGCCAGCCATGTCACACTATTTTTTTTAAATTAAATAAAATTTCATTTAATTAAATTAACTAAAAACAAAAAATACATAAAATAAAAAAACAACTACACTAAAATGAAAATAAAATTAAAAACTACATCATTTATTCATGTAATATTTTTTCAAGATCTCTTTTTCATCTCTAACATCGTTTCCAATTCCATGTCGTCTTTTTCATAAAATTTAGATGACGAACCACAACGTCTTGAGGTTGAGTTTCGGGAACGGACTCGGGTTGGTAAAGGTTATTTCGAATAGATGAATCGTGTTATGGAAGGTTCGTGTAAACACGCCCCTAAATATGACGCGATTCCGGCTAGCTTGGGACAAGGTGAGTATAGAAAACCTTGTGGTTGGCGGTTTGTTGCGGGCTAGGGTTCGGGCTCTCTAGGAAAGCAAAGGGGTTGTTCGGGTCGAGGTTAATAAGACCCTATCTTACTTTACTAAATTTTTATTAAAGGTTTCGTATTTAAACATGTAATTGAGAATACACGTCACTCATATTTACAAGTTTATTAAAACTTTTTCAACATATTTAAACAATTTTATATTTTATCATTGATTAGTTTTGTTATAATCAAAACCAAGTGCGGAAGCTTCGTCTTTGATCGTGTTCGGTTCTTCATATAGCTTGATCCTCCTCCGGTGCTCCCGAACATCATCTATATTTCATAATTTATGAAATACATTAGTTATAATAATTATAACATAACCGAATAAACACGAAGGCTTAAAACAATAAAAAACAAAATTTTTTTTCAGACCCCACCGTAAGCTAGGGCTGGCCACCGTAGCTTACAGTTCAGCTTTACGGTCCAGACCTTCTGTCTTACGGTCTCGGCCTTCAGTTCCATTACAGCAGCTGCCTACCGTAAGCTAATGTAGACCACTGTAGCTTACGGTGGCTTGCTGTAAATTTTCTCTTATTTGCCGTTTTAATTATGACAATTTCCGTATCTCACTCAATTTTCATATGTTTTACTCCAAACGTGTTTCTAAAAGTCTGTAAATTGTTTACCTACAATTTAGCTTGAAATCCTTAACCCGGATCTTAATTCTTCGAATTACGCATCCACTCTTGGTTTATGCGCATATTCATTTTGACCCATTTAGAGATTAAGCACATAAACTTAAATCTCAGTTCCTCTTATCTTGTTTCTCATTTTAATACTAAAATATCTATTTATCTTCAACCACAACTATACTTGTGGTGGATTGGTTATAGAAAATATTTTATTTTCAATTTCTACCATTCGGTTGACATTTTACAAAAAGACCCAATTATGAGACATTAAGCCAAAACGGGTTATGCCATTTGCTAATACACTAGCGCAAAGGTGAACCTTCTTATGAAAGACATTTTTTAAACTAACCCCAAGGTCGTTTACTTGTTTTATCACCCGAGGGCATTTTGGTCAACTTAGATCCATCTTTTACGACGAGGGACTATCAATCGCATGATTTGACCAAAGAACACATTTAAATCGTAATCTTATTTAAAATCATTAGGTTCCTATGAACCTGATGTCTACCATTTAGATTATGAGATTTACCTTACTTTAGTAATTCGATATTCATTTATGACTCGTTTAACTCTCATCGAACCTTAAATTCCTAAATGAGAGTTTGACCCATTACACATACCTGGCTCGAGTCATAGCATTGACTCGTTTAAATACCTTACATACTAATCATTAATTAATAGCAACGCAAAGCAAACTCCATTTTCCTGTGAACACAAAACTCGACAAGCGTTCATTAGATGTTATTGTCAAATGGTGATAACAACACCATTTGACCCATTTGGTCTAAATGACCATTTTATCATTACGAGATTGTATTTATTTACCATCTCATCATTTATCCGTTTCAGTTTACACCTCTTGATCATATTACTTAATTCTTTTAACCTATTACAATTTACGCCATAAAATGCCCTTATTTTAGAGTTTAATATTTATTCATCAAACTCGTGACTGAATTACCATATTACCCCTTCTTATTCCTTATGGTTTACACCATAAGGTAACCTTTAAAAATTCCTTGTTTATTTGTCAACACATGATAATATTACTATTTTCCCCTTTTTACCATCAAATAGGGTTTAATACCATATTTGCTTATTCCGACCCGTATCAATACACGTTAGAACCTTGTATTTCAAAATCTTGTTCCGAATACCAAATCACTTATTCATATTCAAATACATAAGTACATTTACTATTTTAAGGATGTAAGCTTTACTTACCTTAAGTTCCAATTATGCCCTTCTTCCGCGTACTTGTTCCGTTTGACCCGCTTCTTCAAGCCTCCGCCTAGCTTGTCAAGCGTCAAACTATCATTTGTTATTCGTAATATGGTTAGGTTAGTCATCATCTAACACGACTATTCCACCTTACGGATTTATATCAAATTTTTCATTCGATCTTAATATTGGTCAGCTTGACTTTTAAAAGTCAACTGCCTATTTACTCATACTAACCACAAACAAGTTTAACAACTCATATAGGCATTTCGTTAGTTACCCAGTAAGCGTTATTCTTAGGCCACCATTATAGCTATGTTTCCCAAACCAAGTTCATATTGTTTCTTTCACTTAAACAAATTCAAGCGATTGTTAACATCAAGTTAACTTAGCTTTTGATTAACAATGCTAATTTATCATTAGCTAGGTTTTCATCTTTATGTAGCAACCCATTTCATCATACTATTAGACATTCATCCGATACCTAATATTACCAAATTTTTACACACTAACTAGTAGACAACATGATCTTATACACTTATTAACATTAACTTAACATCTATTTCATCATTTCATACAAAACCATTCCATAGCAAGTATGAATATGTACTCAAACTCATAATTTGTTCAAGTATCTTCCTACTATTATCATGTATGATGATTCTAAACATAGATATATCATCAACTTCATCATATTATTAAAACCCACTTTATAATCTACTTGTTAATCACAAACAAGTAATCTTACATCAAATTGTGCATAATTTCTTTAAGTTTAACGAAATCAATCATACACATACACTTAATATCATCTTTGGATCATAACCAACTATCTAACTGCAAGTAATCCACTTGTCTCAAATCGCAACTTTCACTAATCTAGGTTTTAAGACAAACCTTATGATCCCCTAATCAAGGTGATCAACAATTCATGTTCATGCACTGATTTGGGTCTCGAATTGGTCTTCAATTTGGTGGATTAAGCTTGAATAAGGGTTTGTCCTTGTTCTTTCTCCTGAGGGTCGACATATACACACTAAATGTGTGTATTATGTGTTAATAACTTGTTTTAATAAAACAAGTTTCCTTTCTTGGAAACTTTGGTCCCTCAAGTTAAGTTTTGATTTTAAATGAGACTACAACTCATTGTCTTGTTATTTATATACATGTTATTAACTAGGTTATTTTGTTCCTAGTTATTTCGTTTATGGTTTTACTTTTACCTCTAACGGTCTTTTATCCGCTCTTTACCATTAACGTGGTTTGATTACCAAACCTGTTTTTGGGATGTTACAAATCTACCCCCCCCCATTAAAGAGGTTTCGTCCCCGAAACCTTTCTTACGTAGTTCCTTGGGTCCAACCCAACGAACTTGGTTTCATTTTCGCCTAAGCGTTGCTCATATTTTAATTATTCATAAATGTTACCAGAAGATGCGACAATGTCCTTCGGACTCCCTAATGGTGTCTCACTCCTTTCTTGTTCTTTTTCTTGATTAATGTTTTGTATTCAGGGCACTTTCTCTTTCGACCAGAGATTGCCATATACCTTGCCGCGTGCGCCTTTCTTTGTAAGGCCTTCTTGGCCATCAAATCCGATTAGCATTCCTCTTCCTCATAATTCGCTAGAGTGAGTCACCACTTGGCTACTCGGTCGTATGAGTCTGTCATCACATTTATTTCATGCTAATCATATAATGATAAGCATATTAAACAAGTTTTAAAATTTAATTTGACCTTCACCGGTTAGACTTATTAGTCACCGGTTACCTTATAACTCAGAATTTAGGTACACTCATATTGTTTTCGCAAGGTTTTTACAAATCTTCGAGACCCTTGTCTATAGCTCGTGTTACAAGGTAATCATATACCATGATATATATATATAATTATATAGATATAGACCGTGATTGCATCACGTCATGTTAAATTTTATATCTATCCTTTTCATTTTTCGAAAATTTTCTTTTACTTAGCCTTTTAAGGTGAGGCTATTAATGCATCATTCCTCTTGATTCGTGATCCCAAGATCATTTTGACCATGTAGATTATTACACTATTCGCAACCCGAAGGTTGTGGTGATCCTTTAGATCATCCTTTTACCCGTGTCGTTCTTTAAATATATTTGGTGTCAACGCACCTCTTTTGTACTTGAAAGAAAAAATTATTTACGTTGTCCTTCCTTTTTCCGCCAAATCATGGCTCCCTTTTACCATGAAGGCTAATTTGTTTTACTTCAATTATGGTCCTCAGACCATGTTTGATCCGGTTTGTTAACATTTTTCGTTTTCTATGACTCCGCGAGTCATTTATGAATCACTTTCACTTGTCGGATCTATTAGTCGTTTCATCTCTATTAGGTGATGATCATTTGCGTCTAAACCTGGCGCAATGTCAACTGGCGTTGACCACTTGTCACCACCGAGTCACAACTACCATCTTTAGTGGCAACCACAACATTTCGTGTGTGTTGCCCCAAACATTTATTCAGATCAGACACTGTCTGTTGATAGCCGTGCGCGCCTGCGCGATCGTAGTTCATGACTAGATCAATTTTCGTTCGGAAAACTCTTCCGACTCTACGACTTCATATATCATCTATGCGTCGGTTTGTCTTACGTTTACCGTTATCCGGTTTAAGCCTATATTTTCTTTACAACCCATTACCTGGGTTCTTTATCTTAATGTTTTAACGTTCCCGTTATCCGTTTTGCGTCTTCATTTATATTCATTCACGACTCATTTTATGGGTTCATTTCTATTTCACGCTCCCATTATTCGGTTTGCGTCTACAGTATATTTAATCACGTCCCATTACCCAGGCTCATTATCCTTTTGCTTTAACGCTCCCGTAACCCGGTTTGCGTTTACTTTTAAATTCAATCACTATACTTCTTTTTGACTCGTTTGGCTTTCTCGTGTGAAATCCATCACTTATGAGTGATCGAATCTAATCCTTTATTTAACCCGTTTGACTTGTTCATGTGAAATCCATCACTTCTGAACAGTCAAACTTTATTCTTTTTCTAATCCGATTGACCTTTTCGTGTGAAATCCATTACTTCTGAACAGTCAAACTTTATCCTTTATCCGATCATTCTTTATGGCCTCACGGACCATGAATGATGATTATCATCATTATTTCTTTCTTTTCTCTTTTTATCTTTTCTACGATCATAGTCATCGACTTTGATCATTTCCCGTGTGGGCACTACCTCCGTTTCTATGACCTCGCAGGTCATTTATACTTTGGTTTTACGTGCCCTTTTGTCAACCATGGTTCTTTCGTCCATAATGACTTATTCCATTAATTTCCTTGGGTCATTTATTTCTATGTGCGCCTATTACCGTTTTTATGGTTTCCACGAAAACCATTTATACAAGTACACTTGTAAGTTTCTTGACCCCAAGGATCTTTTAACTTTTCCTATTCACCTCGATTTTACCACATTGAATGTATATGTGTTTATTATAACAAGTTCATGGTATCATGTGTTTATCATTTACTTGGCCAGAGTAAGCGATCAACACATGGTAACACAGACCTTATTATAACTAACACATTACTTCCCATGTAGTAAATGCTCGGTTCATGTCCATATTTCTGATTTATTTGGTAAAACTTTGTTTAATTGTCATTTAACAATTATTAGTTTTTACCTTTCTTATCTCATAACGTAAGGAATGTTTTTCCTTTTATAAAATTTGTATATAACCACATTTATCCATGTGATCGTTACTTTTCCTCAATAGGATCTTATTGAAAATCTCTACTTGGATGGTTGATCCCATTCAACTTTCTAAATCTAAAATCTTTTATTGTTTTGTTATTCATAATTGTGAATAACGCACAATTCCCACCCAATTTCCCTTGGAAACATTATTCTGAAAGGGTATCCCATTTGGATTTCCCAATCCTTAAATTTTGTGTGCAACCGTTATTCTTTGCTCATCTGTCGCATACTACTATTCGTGCAAACTCGTGACTGAATTACCATATTACCCCTTCTTATTCCTTATGGTTTACACCATAAGTTAACCTTTCAAAATTCCTTGTTTATTTGTCAACATATGATAATATTACTATTTTCCCCTTTTACCATGAAATAGGGTTTAATACCATATTTGCTTATTCCGACCCGTATCAATACACGTTAGAACCTTGTATTTCGAAATCTTGTTCCAAATACCAAATCACTTATTAATATTCAATACATAAGTACATTTACTATTTTAAGGATGTAAGCTTTACTTACCTTAAGTTCCAATTATGCCCTTCTTCCGCGTACTTGTTCTGTTTGACCCGCTTCTTCCCAAGCCTCCGCCTAGCTTGTCAAGCGTCAAACTATCATTTGTCATTCGTAATATGGTTAGATTAGTCATCATCTAACACGACTATTCCACCTTACGGATTTATATCAAATTTATCATTCGATCTTAATATTGGTCAGCTTGAGTTTTAAAAGTCAACTGCCTATTTACTCATACTAACCCACGAGCAAGTTTAACAACTCATTTAGGCATTTCGTTAGTTACCCAGTAAGCGTTATTCTTAGGCCACCATTATAGCTATGTTTCCCAAACCAAGTTCATGTCGTTTCTTTCACTTAAACAAATTCAAGCGATTGTTACCATCAAGTTAACTTAGCTTTTGATTAACAATGCTAATTTATCATTAGCTAGGTTTTCATCTTTATGTAGCAACCCATTTCATCATACTATTAGACATTCATCCGATACCTAATATTACCAAATTTTTACACACTAACTAGTAGACAACATGATCTTATACACTTATTAACATTAACTTAACATCTATTTCATCATTTCATACAAAACCATTCCATAGCAAGTATGAATATGTACTCAAACTCATAATTTGTTCAAGTATCTTCCTACTATTATCATGCATGATGATTCTAAACATAGATATATCATCAACTTCATCATATTATTAAAACCCACTTTATAATCTACTTGTTAATCACAAACAAGTAATCTTACATCAAATTGTGCATAATTTCTTTAAGTTTAACGAAATCAATCATACACATACACTTAATATCATCTTTGGATCATAATCCAACTATCTAACTGCAAGTAATCTACTTGTCTCAAATCGCAACTTTCACTAATCTAGGTTTTAAGACAAACTTATGATCCCCTAATCAAGGTGATCAATAATTCATGTTCATGCACTGATTGGGTCTCGAATTGGTCTTCAATTTGGTGGATTAAGCTTGAACAAGGGTTTGCCCTTGTTCTTTCTCCTGAGGGTCGACATATACACACTAAATGTGTGTATTATGTGTTAATAACTTGTTTTAATAAAACAAGTTTCCTTTCTTAGCAACTTTGGTCCCTCAAGTTTAGTTTTGATTTTAAATGAGACTACAACTTATTGTCTTGTTATTTATATACATGTCGTTAACTAGGTTATTTTGTTCCTAGTTATTTCGTTTACGGTTTTACTTTTACCTCTAACGGTATTTTATCCGCTCTTTACTATTAACGTGTTTGATTACCAAACCCGTTTTTGGGTGTTACAGGTTTCGGTTAAACAGATGCATTGTAATGGGTTGATTTTATAAAAGATATAGAGATAGAAGAAGGTGAAAAGCAGAGAAGTGGTAAAAATTATAAAAAATGGGTGAGTATTCATAAGTTCAAAAAAGATTTTTTTTTAATATAGCGTTGGGTAACGGCTACCCCAAACGGTCAAGTTAGTTTAGCCAATCCTAGCCAGCCACATCGTCCCCCCAACCCGCCCTACGCCAGGCTTTATAGCCACGCCAGCGGAGCATCGCCACTACCCATACTGATCCAGTATGACTAAAACGCGTTACTTGACTACCCACACCCCAACCCAAGCTTAACAAATCATTTTAGTTAAACACTTTAATGGGCATCATTATTATCTTTTAGACTAAATAGAACTGTGAACAACTATTTGCTTTATTATTATTATAACTTAAAGAGGTCTTTGTTTTCATATTATGAAAGATTCGAACGCGTAATGATAAAATCATTGATAAAATTCAAAGCATTTACCGATTTTCAATACAATACATCATAATGCTGTCACACAATGACACAAAAAACAGTGTGCCTACCGCTACACAATCATCTTACATAAGTTACAACTGACTCATTCCTAGTTAACTTAGAAGATTCATTTCTTTTAAAGATAAACTTCATTCGTTAGAAGATTAATGACTCTTTAAGTAACTTCGGATACAAATATAAACATCTATATGGAATATATAATGATAGGTTAATAATGATTTTTTCTCTGACAAGAGCCTCACTACAAAGTAAGTTATGTTTAAAATGGAGCTAAGGTGAATTAACAAGACCACACAACGAGGTGGTTGTGTTTGAGATTGAACTTGAAGTGAGAAAACAATTAGTGAAAAGTTTTGTGGATGAAAAACCCTGATGGGGGTGCATAAGTAAGGAGCTGATATGTTCGTACACTGATTTTCATGGGTCTTATTCCGCTCCAACGTACACATTAATTGGGCTACAAAATTCAGTTGGAATGGCTTGGAAAATCTGAATTTGTGAAGACCTGCTCACAGATATTTCAGACAAACAAACTTACAATCCTGTAGCTAGGTTCTGGTTTTTTTTTTGCGATAGAGTAGAGTGTATACTAATTGTTGCACTCACTAACTGTTTAGTGTAGTGTTGAAGAAGTTCGGTGAAACACCCTAAACTCGGAGGTTTAAATTGTTGGATTTACTATTCGACATAAAGTTTTTTAACCATATACAAATTTCATTACCAAGCAATGGAAGTTTAAACATAGCATCCAGTCATCAAGCATTGTCTTTAGTGTAAAACATAAACATAGACGAGATGCCAATCTTCCGGTGGCAGCCTTCACAAGTGTCAAAACCGGAAAACTCTCTAGCTATCCAACTTTAACCTGTGTGTAAACTAAAAGTCAGCTATGTTGAGTGAATTTTAAGTTTAATTGTCTGTTCGTATACGGGTGATATGCGACGCTTATGTGCAAACTCCATTAAGTGTACTTAAGTTGTAATACCTAAGTGGTTGAATGTGTTCATTCCAATTTATAAGACTTCTAAAGATTTCACATCAACTTACGTTAACACTTCTAAGGGAAATAAGTAGAGAAGGGATATGAATATCTAGTACAAAACAATATATTGCTTCAATAAGCGTTAACTAGTCGACCTTACGTTCACTTACTAATACTCGATCAAGAAGTTTTCTTCTCTCAAAATTAGGTAAAGATACATGTTTACAACTTATCACTAAGCTTAATAGTAATCACTAATGACTCCTCTTTAATAAGGTAGATATCACATATGCTCATCTCTTATCACAAATGAGTTTGGGTCACCAATGCACAACGATTAAAAAGTGTTTTTGTCTGTAAGCTTTTCACCCTTCCTTGATCTTTAATTGCTAGATGATCGAAATGTGAATACGAATGTGTTTAATAACTCAAACATGTTTAGAAACTATTATGTGTTTTATGTTTGTATGTCATGTTGTCATAGGGATAATTTTTGAATATATACATAAGAGAGAACAAGAAAAATCATGTGGAGCTCTACGATCGAACTTTTACTTCACGTTATAAGAAATGGACTTCATAGTTATGAAAATTTAGTAACTTTAAAAACTAAGTTTTGTTCAAAGTTTATTTGTTTTTAATAAAATGCAATAGATAGTAATTATTTTATCCTTTGTTTTACTTAAAAAGATACATATATTGCATTGTGTCGCTTTGTAGTTGTCGAAACAGGTTTCCATTTTTCGTTTAACTTTAATCTTGAAAATTAGTGGGTTGGATGGTTGTTCCAAGGTTGGATCACAGTATTAGTTGTTGTCTTGCTGATTTACTCCAAATCTTGTAATGTTGAATAACAACTAGACAGTCGTTGCATGATTTAATTGTAGCATCAACCATGGACTATATTTTCACACTTGTGTAGGTTTTTAGACAAAACTAGTAGAGCATCAACCAATAATCCAAGCATTGGTCGTGCATTTGTGGTTTTTGAAAATCCTTCTTTAGGGCACTTTTGGTGATACAACAATTATGGCACAAAACACATATAATCATAAAATCTTCCTTAGGTGTATTTGACGTATATAATGTACTTTTATCATAATGAAAATAAGCAATTAACATTGAGGCATGTATATATAAACACACGTGCTTATAATCTTGCAAATCCTTCAAACTAGAAAAATAGTTATTTTAAGGATATTATTTTCTATAATCATATATAAGATAGCTTTTTTTTTATCACCATCTTTTGCTATTGATATTTTACTACTAGTATTAGTATTTTGTTTGATTAATTATATATAGAGTAAAATGCCTGGATGATTCTTTTGGTTTTGTAAAATAATACTTATAGACCTCAACTTTTGGTAATTAAACCGTTGGTCTATGTGGTTTGGCAATTAGTTACTCGGATAGTTCCTCGAGTAGATGTGGTTAGTTTTCTCCCTTAAGTCCATCTGAAATTACTTATTTACCCTTACTTTTTTTAAAATAGAGGAAAAATTCACACATACACACACATACATATATATAAACACTCTAACTCTCTCTCTTTCTCTTTCACTCTCTTTCTCTCTCAAGAAAACCACCACCGCCACAACTTGCTTCAAATCCGCCAATCACCATCTCCACCATAGTCATCACCACTACCAACACAAATCTGGCAACCCCGCACCACTGGTTTGTCAAGATCTGAAACCGGATTTGAATATGAGGGGTTTCAGGGCTTCCATATTGGGTTTGAATTTGGGGTTTGATACTTTGATTTGGAATTACGACGATCGGAATTACTTTGATATGAGTTTGATCGGAATTAGGGGGTTTGATACGGTGGTTGTGGTGGTCGAGTGAAGGGTGTGATTGTGGTGGTCGAATGAAGGTGGTGGTGGTGAAGGTGTTTGCAGATGAATGTGGTGGTGGTGAGGGTGTTTGCAGGTGAAGATGAGGGAGATAAGGGAGAAGAATGAGGTGGTTCTAGTGGCCGAGTGAAGGCGGTGGTGGGTTCAAGTTGGAGGTGGTGCGGCGGCGGCGGGTTCAGCTTGGAGGTGGTGCGGCGGTGGTGGGTTCAGGTTGGCGATGGTGCGGTGGTAATGAGTTCAGTGGAGGTGGAGGTGAGTGAGGTGGGTAGCTATGGTGGAGGTTGGGGTGGGTGGCTATGTGATGGTGGCTGGTTGTTTATAAGGGAGAGGTGAATTAGGTGGGTCCCACACTTTTAATAATCCTTATTGGTTTTTTATTTTTTTTATGGAGGGGTATATAAGTGCTTCAGATGGATACAACGGAGAAAACTAACCCCCATCCACTCTAGGGACTATCCGACTAACAAACCGTCAAACCACAGAGACCACCGATGTAATTTTCAAAACTTCAGGACTACAGTGTTATTTTACAAAACCACAAGGACCATGCGAACATTTTACTCTTATATATACTTAGTGTTATTGATATATAAAAAAAACATAGGAGGAATGTTACTAGTTATAACCTTTGTATTTTTGAAAAAAATAGAAGATATTAATATATAAATTCAATCATGAAACACCTTACATTAATTAATACTATATATGATTTGCAAAGACTAATGAATAATTCTTTGATTTGATTGGGCCACTACCATATGTTGGCTATCGATTGGACAAAATTTATATATTTTTTTGTTTTTATGGGCCACGCGTATTTGTCTCTGTTCCTTGCACCTTTAATGCGGTGTCCTTCCCATTAGCGCTTGTTTTCTTTGGTTTTAAGGTACACATATTTTTACGCTCTATCGTTCTACATAACAACAAAACCCTAATCTCAATTTTCTTCTTCTTTTCTTACTTCAATTGTACATCAGAGATCGATAGGTGTCACTGGGAGGTTTCACTTTCGACGGTCTCCCATAGAGACGACAACGTTCTTGTGTTTCTCATTGTCATCTTGTTATTATATCTTCATTTGTGTTCAATTAGAGTTATGATTAGCCTCTATTCGTTTGTTGATGATTCCGGTTGTTTGAGGTCGATGTCGACTGTGTTGTTGTGTGTATCTGATCCTATTCTGTCGATCATCTCTGTTTATGTTCGATTAGGGTTCAGATTAACCTGTATTCGGTGGTTGATGACTGATTTCAGCTATATGAGGTTGATGTTTGTTTCCATTTTTTTGACTCGGTGATGGTGTGCCTATGCGTGTTGAGTGGTGTTTGGCTTCCTGCACTCACGATGATGGTTGTAAACTATAATTTTCTTTTGGGTTTATTAATTAGTTTCTAACGTTGCCTCCATGACGGTGGGCCTAGGCTCATCTTAGAGCTACTTGAATATGTAATTATCCGATGATGGGTGTAAACCCTAATTTTGTTTTGAGCTACTTATTGTGATTCTATTGTTAACTCAATGATGGTGAGTTTTGCTTCATTTGAGAGGTGATTGAATCAGTCATTGGTGTAAACCTTAATTTTCATGGAGACTTGGAGGCAAGGGTAGTTAGTAATCGCACCTTTCGGGTCTGTAGTGGATGCAAACCCTTGGAGTTATTCGATGATGATGGAGCCTAGGCCCATCTGAGACGTCCTTTGTTTTCTGGGATCAATTGTTTGTTCATTTTTCTTGTGTCGAAACTCCAATTGTTTGGCTATTGAGGGGCTCATCCAAGACATGATCGTGAACTCATATGCTGATGGTTGATTATGTCGTTCGAATTAGTTTAAACTAGGGGGCGATGATGGCCCCAATAAAATTGCTATGTACGTTGTTTTGCCATGGCAATTATGTTATTTGCTGCCACAATGAACTAGCCATCCAGAGCCTTTTAATTCCTTATACAAGTGTTGCTTGTATCCATTGAATTATTAACTCCATATGATTTGCAAATGTTGATAAATAATTCTTTTGTTAGTGTTTTGGAGGTTGTGATGATGACAAAATATGTTCGTTGTCCGGCATGATAACAATGATGTCAACGTGACTTCGTGTTTCGTTTTTACAAAATATTACCAGTAATTTGTTTACAGACACAACAAGTTTTCAAATCTTAGCCTCAACGTCTGTTTTTTAGTCTTTCCCTTCACTAACTGGTTTTCTTGGTGGTTGTATATGCAACAATTTAAGATAAGGTTGATTGTATATGTAACAAATTTTAATAGCATAATCTGATTCAACTTAAAACAAAGTTAGTTTAGTTTACCTTTTTAATTATCTTAGCTATATAATACAATGTTTTATAACACGATTCGATAAAAGTTTTATTCGAAACATCATCTTAATGCATCAAAAAATGTTGCGATGACAATGATATCGCAACAATATTGTAACGAACCGAACTAGCAATGGCCAAACGGTATTGATACTGACAGAAAACACACATCAGAAAATTCCATCGCAAAGCACAACATAATCTCCCTAATTTTAAATATTACCAACCTGTTATAGTGGCATCCGACCTATAGGTTGTGAATGGTGGATTATAATAAACATCTATTATATAGAAAATAATAATGTAACAACTGGCATAGTTTGATTTAGAAGTTAGAACAATAAAATCATTGAATTTTGTGATTAAAGATATTAACAACTGGCATAGTTTGATTTAGAACAATAAAGTCATTGAATTTTGTGATTAAAGATTAGTTTTTATTTAATATGTATTTTATGTCGTTTTATAGTTGTCCATTCAAACGATTCTCATGGGAAAAGGACAACTATCAGCACTTTAGATGTATAAAATAACCATTGAAAAACATCCACATATTTTTTACACATTAAATAATACAATTTGTAAGTAAAATATGTAAATACATAATATACGATGCATATTAGGTCGCTTCACAACTTTTTTTAAATAAATGTTTTTTAAAAACCTGAGTAATAACTGGTTCTCGATTGGCCTAAAATGTTGTGGTCTTCCACATGTTTTCATCCATTTTGGGGTTAACTCAAAACCAGCCGGTTTATGTGTATCCGACCCATTAACTAGTAGTCCAATTGACGACATTGTGGTTTAACCTGTATTGGATATTATATGCATAACAGTATGTATTTTCCTCACTTGTGACAATTTACATGTTTCAAACATTTCGTAAACACAAAATAAGCAAAGTAACATTGAATCTTATTTATGTATAGAACTAATCATACCAAATAAATTAACAAAAAATGGCGCAAACAATTAGTTATTTGATTGATCATCTGGCCGATAGAGCTTTATCCAACGGTTATTCAAAGGTTGAATTGGCCTAGAATTAGCTTCCGCATCCTGTAGTATCATAAACTAAATTAAAACACGACTTATAATTACTATCATAAACTAAACTTAAAACACGACTTATATTTAATTACAAGTAACAGTTGACCTAAAACCTAATATATACATTCAATATATTCACATATATTACGGATTTCATCTTGTTAAATGTCTTTATCAAATTCTATTGATTTTAATAAAATATATGGAGGCTTACATCGTGGATAGCTTCGTGGATTGAATGGAGTTGTTCTCGAGAAACTGTTCTCACCTGGCATATTTCAAAGCGACAATTATATATCCTAATATATGGCATAAATTTAATTAATCATTTATGTTAAGGAGACACTTTATTGAAAAAAATTATAAATTAGTGTAAAAACAATAATAATATACTCATTAGTTATTACCTTTTTAACAATTGTCCAAATAACATTTTGATATCATGGAGGAATTGTAAGTGAGCCAATATATCGATAATATTTTCTGCTCCCAATTTTTATTTCTCGTGGATCAATAATTCCTACGCTCATCTCGACTCCTTTTGTAGAAGCCAACGCTTTAAAATATGGTTCCATCTAATCACATATTTTACAAAATTACGAATATCATAATTAGTATCTTGAATATTAATAAAAAAATTATGAAATTTTGAGCTTTCTCATGAAACTTATGTCAGATAAAATGTTCTAATGAAATTTTTTCAAGTTATAGGTGTGACCTAAATTGCTAGAGAATCATGATACGTTTTTATATGTATTTAACTAGTGACCGTTAAATACCTATATAAAAAGTGACCGTTAGATATCTATTATTAGAAAGGACCCTGACCCTTCTATATGTCACACCCCGATTCGCAGCGGAATAAAAGTCGGGGCATAATTGGGTTATCACCAAAGCTCATGATGTTTACTAAGATGTTTCATATTTATTAAATTCAAATTACAACTTAAATATCCTAATCAAAATCCATACAATTACAAGGAAATGAAACTATGTAAACAATCCAAAGCTTAAATTGATTTATTCTTCTAGGCCTTCCTATGTGTTTCTTGCCTCAACTGGATCACCTGTATCATGTGTAAAACGGGGGATATTTTGGGTCAACAAAAGTTGGCGAGTGAACCTTGATAAAACATTGTTATTAATTTCTTGTTTTATTTAATATTAAAAATTTGTGCAATAATCACATGTGAGCAAACATATATAAATAACAAACACAAACCACTTTGAATGAGTATATGATATGAATGATGATGAATGTGAGATCAAGGCTCAATCAAACGGAGCCGATCGTATGAGGCACCTGATGCTCAACCCGTCTCCCACAGGGAACTGATGGGCCTAATGATATGTGTGCACTGAAAATGATAAATTCAAACTACATATAATCCACACAACAATTGATACACCTTTAAATACACATTTGATCACGGATATGATGGATGCACAAGTGTTTAAATATAATAAGGAATTAAACGACACATGATACACCCCAAAACATGATTAAAACGGGGAATTGATAGAGATTCACTCACATTGGGTGCGTTCCTTGATAACGTTGGATGCGCACGAATTTTAGGATTTGATCGACGAGGGAAAAACTAACCTAAAATAGTAACGAAATGATTCGGTAAATAAATGGATTTTATTTGAGTTTAATACTTTTAATTCTTAATCTTAATGGGATTTCTAGATTTGTTTTTGTGAGTTTAAGGACATTTTCTAACTTTAAAAATATTATTTTTAAGTATTTTTAAATAATTTTCTGATTAAATAAATTAATAAAAAGAAATTAAAAAATAAAAAAAATATTGACTTTTTGACCCTATTGACCGTTGACCGGTCGGACAGTGTGTTTGTATGCGCTGAGTGAGGTTCGAACTCGGGACCTCTCGTATGCGTGCACGCAGCTCTACCAACTGAGCTACGTGTCTAACCCGAAATATTCTCTGTTTTAATTATATTTATATACTAATTATTTTTAAACTTATTTGGCTTTATTAAAAATGGTTTATATGGCCGAACCGGTTGCAGGGACCCGGAGTCGAACTCGGGTCCTTCGGTTCGAGTGCGCACAGCCCAACCAGTTGGGCTGTGTGTCAAATCTGTTAAACTTATGAATTATATTACTCTTATAAACATTCTGTGACTTGTTCTGATTCAGTTGTAAAAATGTTGGTTTTAATTCTGAAATTCGGTAACGTGTGCGATTCGAACCCGGGACGTGTGCATTGTTTGTGCACACAGTCCACCGCTGGACTGTGTGTCTAACCCGTTTGAATATCCGTTTTTAATTATACTTATACACATGTTTTAACTTCTTCTTCGCTTATCGAATTACCGAACAGTGAATTGACTGTTTGTTTAATTGACCAACTACGCTTATGATTGATTGAATTGAAGTAAAAGAAATGAATTAAGGAATAAGATGTACCAATAACAGAGTGTCTTCTTCAGATTTTCCGGCAAAATTTCGTCGGCTCTGATTGGTGACTTCCGACTGAGTGAATCGATTAACAGTTTTGATCAATGTGTTGTGCAATTAAGTTACTAAACAAGGGATATCAGGAGGGTTTAGATGATTATACCGATCGACAGTGAGACTTCGGAATTTCAGTGATTTTCCGGTGAGTGCAGGAATTCCCGGCTACGTTGTCTGAGACAGATTCTGGTTGAACGATTTATATTAATACATGCCGAATAATGGATTGCAAACAAAAGAGTCGAGAATTTTACCGATTTGAAGTAAGTCTCGGTGTTCCGGTGAAAGTCCGGCGAATGCAGAATATCTCTGGCGACGAGCTAAAGCTTCGAAAAAGTGAGCGGTTCTGAGCGAAAGGATTTCCGGAAGCTTGAGTGGGTATTTATAGGGAAGAACTGAGTGAATTGGGTCCGTTTTTGGGTCTTGATTCGCGGTCAAGGGTTTTCCGGCGGTTACGACTAAAATTGAGGGTCAGACATCGGTTATAACCGATGTCGAAGTCGGTTAACGTGTTTTGGTCAAAAGG
Organism: Scalesia atractyloides; assembly: GCA_947069175.1. Taxonomy (NCBI): domain Eukaryota; kingdom Viridiplantae; phylum Streptophyta; class Magnoliopsida; order Asterales; family Asteraceae; genus Scalesia; species Scalesia atractyloides. Next base: position 72,900,651 of record CAMTDV010000002.1, read on the forward strand.
AAATTGGCCAAAGTCGCGGATTGCCGGATTTTCCGGTGATTGCGAGTTCTGAGCGCGGTGATCTCTGGTTTTGAATTCGGGTTTTATTTTAAGTATTATTTGTTTCAGTATTTTCACAAAGAAGGCGTGTGGACGGAGCGGTGTGTTGTGTGTTTGAGTTTGTGGGTGACCCGGGTTCGAACCCGGTGTCCCCATTTTATTTTTTTTCTCACTATTAATATTATTTATAAATTATGGTTTTTTATTCTAATATATTTATTAATTATGTATCGTTTAAAATTAATTTGAGCAATAAATACGCAACGAAAAATTATAACTGGATATTTGATTAATAAACGAAGCGGGTTTTGGAAACCCGTTTTTCGACGGATGTTACACTATATTTGAAAAGTTTTACATTATTAAAAGAAAGGTTTATAGAGATACCAATGATAAAGTTGAATCATGACGACCAATTTTGTACATTATCCCAACCACTGCAATTTTTCCATCTGTACTTTGATGAAACAAATGTAGCTCCAGATTGTATCTGTACATATAGAAAAATTTTAAAATTTGCCATTATTTTTCCTGTAAGTTAACTGATATAAATATTTTAGGTTCATTCTTTTGAGTAAATATGATAATAAATCATGGTACCTTCGGCCGTTGACAGTGTGCTCGGTAGGGGTGTGCCAATGAAGCTGATTAAGCTGATACTCGGTTCCATTTATGGTAATATGTCCTGCTCCCTCGGCCCATCTCAACTATAATTAATCATATAAATTTCATTAAGTTGATCAAAGATCATAGTAACATATTAAAACGACTTGCACGCAGTGACGGATTCAGAAACTTTTTTTTCTGGAGGTGTCGTCATTCGGTGTAGGTACGTATATTAACAATAAAAAAAGAGTATCGTTAACATATAAGGGTCCAACCCAAATTGTACGTACCATCATATCATGACCGCGGTTAATAAGGGTCGCGTTTGCATATTTATAATCTCTATCAAGCCTTCCAAGACTTGAAGTTGTTTGGACCCTTTTATGTGTGAGATCAATTGGTGACTGCATGTCTCCTTGATTACACATGCTCCACTCTGGATGGATCTCTCCCCAATGATCCGGCCCGTTGGGACTATTCACATCATAAGAGAACTCATGTTCATCATGTGCACCACCATTAACATAATATTTCAATAATTAAGATTGTACAACTAAACTAAGGAAAACATTTGAAGTGTCTAAGTTCAAGTTCCAGGATTATAGGAGCTCACCAACTTCTTGAGATATAGCAGAAGGTACACACAAGATGATGAAAAGAACTATCAAGGTTGAAGAGAACCTTAAGCTTTTGTTATCCATTTCTCTCTAGCTATATGAAATCTTTTCTGGTTTTGGTTAAGTTTTTGAGTTTTGCATATGGTGTGTGTGTGTATATATATATGTGGAGAGAGAGAAGAAAAGGGTCAAGAGGAAGGTATGAAGGGGGGCAGTTTGATATTGACCAACGAAGCAACGACCTTGGTTATATTAAATAGACTTCAATTTTATAATTTCTTTGAAACTAGTGTTTTACAAATTTCTTTCATGGGATTTGGTAGGTTGGCAGGTGAAAATGTGAAATTTGAAGTTTAGAAGAATGAAAAACATGTTAATTTGAAAACAATGACAGGCAGTTTAGTAGCATCTTAACAATGCAAAATAGAGTTATCTCTTAATTACTCAGTCGGAGATAAAATACGTTTGGTTCATTTAAAAGACATTTCTTAATAATTATCGGAGCTTTTTAATAGGTAAGTTTTAGAAATATATACTCTATTAAAACCACCCGTAATGGGGTTTTTTGGTGTTTTTTCCCTAAAAAACGCCCATCAACCGCCCCCGGGGCGTTTTTTTCAAAAAAAGTGGGTTTGGCGTGCTTTTAAAAAACGCCCAAGTTCATATATTTGGCCAATAGCATTTTTATGGTTTTTATTTTTATTTTTATTTAATTCTATTAGAATATAATACCCCACAAGATTTCAAGTCCCACTACACCTCTTTTAACATAATGCCCAATAAAGCACTCTTGATTACTGGACTGTCACATGGAGCAAAACGCTCAAGGGTGGTGACTTTGTTTTACCCTCACACTACACATGGTCTAAGAGACTGTTTTTAATCAGTCAGACCTCTAAAGTACAATGATTCGATGCAAATAACCCTTGTAAAACTATAAAAGCATAGGATATAAGTTTATTTTACAAATGTGAGAGAGAAATATTTGAAATGTTTATGATAAATAAGGAAATTCAACGGAGAATTCTTTTTCTTCTTTTGTCAACCATATAATACTTCTATTTTGTTTAAATTCGAATATGCCTAAATGTCTGTTTGTTAAATAAATTAATGACGTAATGCATGATTTCACACTAATCCAGATTATAGCTTTAACGACGTAATGTATGATATCACACTAATCCAGATTATTGCAGAAATGAGAATAACACTATCAAACAAATCTCAATTGGATTTGTCTCCTAATTTTGATGACATATTTGTCCATAAAAACAACTCTAATAAAAGCCACTTTTGAAGAACCTACATTGGTATTCACTTTGAAATAGATTAGTATTATTATTGATGAGTTAGATAGAGTTTAGGATAATATGAGGTTAGAGCCTAGGGGTTTCATTCTCACGGTGTGCAAGTTTCGTCGTTTAAGAAAGAAAAGAACCTATATTGGTAAACCAAAACTATGAACTAATTCATTTAGTAGTCGTGTAGTAGTACTAATAGAATAGAATCTACTAGCCTCTCTCAAGGACGATGTCTTCTCTATCATACATGTCGGCGTCCCAGGGAGCTAACGAACCCCATTACAAATGCATTGTTTATGATTTAGATGGTGGATATCATCATCAAGTTGGGTCGTGCCTAAGAAAAGAAACATGAAACTTGGAATTCCCTTTCAAACTCACTCCATAAGAGGCCAATATGGGAATGTAGCTAGTTAAATAACATCTATAAATTTGATGTAAGTATGATTCGCATGTCTTGGGGAAACCTTTAACGAATGAGTTGTGACAAGAGGAAGTGGCTGTTTGTGATGACATGTCGATGTTGTGAATGAGTTGTACAGTATGAAGTGGTATAAGGTTATGATTGGTCATCAAAGGTTGGAGCTTCCAATTCCGGACAATATCCCCATGTCTCGAGCTAATTTGTTGATTGAATCATATGTTGTTGTGACGAAGAACCACTTTGGTTTTTGGGGAGACTTGTGAAATTTGTTGTTCTTTTTTATGATGAAGCACCTTGGCCATCCAGTTTTTTGTAAGAAAAAATGAGTGTGTAAAAGATTAAATTGAGTAAGTTTAGTGTGAAAAAGATGGTAAAATGGTTAAGCGGTTGAATATATTTATTATTTTCTAACAAAAAAACCAACGGTCATATGACCATTTGAAGAATTCCAATTGTCTAAAATGGTTCCCTAATGATCGGTGATTAGTCACCGTTTTGATGAAAAAAATATATCTCTAGAACCGGAGGTGATGTGCCCGGTCGGGGCCGACTCTCTCCATGCTCTCCCGGAATGCCACTCTGAGCACCCTAAGTTATATGTTCATGGGTTAAGACTTACGAGATACAATTGGCCATTTTAATTTTTTTGTGTGGTTTAATTTTTTAAGAGTTAAATGCAGTTCGCCTCCTTGTGGTTTAGGGCCGTTTGCAACTAGCCTCCCGGATCCAAAAGTTTCACCTCATCATGTTTTGCATGTTTCACACTATGCACCCTTGCTATCACATAAGAGTTAGCTTGACTGTTTGACACAAAGCAAAATCAAAATGATAATCTCACCACATCTTCTTCATTATAACCGTATTCCGCCACTACCATCATCATCACCCCCACCACCATTATTATCACCACCCACCGCTAACCACCAACACAACAACCACAATTATCAGAAAAATGAACCTGCAGCAAAGATTTAAGCTTGAACCACCTACTACCGTTAGATCTGCTTCATTTAAATCATGCCAGCCCTTCATCAACAAAATCATGCCAAACCTTCATCAATAAAACCCACAAATTCTATCATATTTTAATCAACTACATTTGGCTTCAACTAACCTCAGGGCTATCCGGAACAAAGAACACTCGAAGCAGAATCGATGAAAACTTTACGAAATCCAGTAGAATTGTCAAGCCAAACAACATCAAGAATAAAAAGCAAAACCCTGTGTTTATCAACCAATTAACCTACGTGACATGCATGTGTAAAAGTTAGCTATGCTAAGAGAGTCTTAGTTTAATAACACTATATATGCTAATGATATATTAGTGTTTTCGATACATAAGTTCTAATGATATGATGATGTATGCATTAATTATTACACTCTCATACTCTGCTAGTGATGATAAATGTGTTATCTCAACATTCTCCGCATTTTCGACATTTGACGTTTGTTTGTTATATAGATGTTGATTCTGGCTAATTTGTATGTTGTTTATATTATTCTCATTCTTTTGTTTTCGTTCAGTTACTTATTATTTATTTATTTTCCTGTCGATTTGTTCTCTTTCAAATTTTTTCATTTGATTTTGATCCAATCTTCTAACCGAACATCAAAATTTGGTTATTGATATTTTTTAATTTGTTCTCGTTTATTTTCTGTTATATTTGTTCTCTTTCATTCGATTGATCCAAATTATCTCTTTCAGCTCACCATAGAAGATAATCGATTTTAGATCTCATAATTTTCGACGTGTAATAAGGCTATGTACTAAATTTTCTTATCTAGATTCAACGGTTGGAAAATTGTTCATATCTTCGTAACTTGTTCTCAATTTTAGGTTGTTAAATATTAAAACACCTATATACATAATCTCCAATTCAAAGATGATTATGGCATATATGGAAGAACATGTTCCATGTATTTGTTTAATATCTGATTTATCTTCCTAACTGTCATGATCAGTGACTGATTAATAAATAACTAGTATATATATATATATAAAGGGGAAGGTTCATTGGGAACACTAAAAAGTGAGGAACCGACTCAAACGAACTCCGATTAGACTCATTCAAGCGGCGTTGGAACCGGCTCGTCGAACCCTAACTAGGATCTCTCAACCCTAAACCCTAATATATGTATATTTTTATTTTCAGGTGTGGATCAAACTTGCTAGACCATATGCATATTTTGTTGTGGGCGTAGAGATGGTGGTGGCGGATGATTTTGGTTCACCGACAGTTTTCGTGGTGGTGGTGGTGGTGATGACGGTGGTGGTGGATGGGTGGGTGGTTGTAATTATTGAATCTATATCTGTAATATGAATTAGGGTTTGAGAGAATTTGGGATGAATATGTTCTTGTTATACGAATTGGTGAAATTAAATGTATGATGACATAATACATATATACACTTCCGGTTATTATCATAACCGTCCCTAAACTATACTTAAATAACATTAATAATAATAAAAAATAATGATGCGATATCTAGCTTATATTTATCATCTAATATTCCTTCCCGTAAGCTAGATCGAGATGACATGCAGAGCTTCCTTAAGTCATCTGAAATCTCTTAATTGCTGCGCTTTTGTGAGTATATCTGCTGCTTGTTCTTTGGTTGTGCAGAACCTAACTTCCACTTCATTGTTATTGATTAACTCTCGAATAAAATGATATTTAATTCTAATATGTTTGCTCTTTCCGTGATAGATTGGGTCCTTGGCTAAGCTTATGGTTGATTTGTTGTCGCATAGAATCGTTGGGGGACATTTTGTATTAATTTGTAGCTCATTAAGAATTCATTTCAACCAAAGTGCTTGACATCCAGCTTGTGATAGGGCAATGTATTCCGCTTCTGTTGAAGAGAGTGCTACAGTCTTTTGTTTCTTGGACTGCCATGCTACTACGCCTGACCGGAGATTAAAGACATACCCGGATGTGCTTTTGCTGTCATCAATACTTCCTGCATAATCACTATCGCTGAACCCAACTAGTTTTCCCTTACTCCCTTTTGAGTATATTATCCCATGATTTATTGTTCCTTTGATATATCTTAGGATTCTTTTCCCTGCTTCCTAATGACTTTTCCGTGGCCTTTCCATGAATTGACTGAGCTTATTAATAGCAAATAGAATATCCGGCCGAGTATTAGTTAAGTACATTAGACACCCAACTAGGCTCCTGTAAACTTTTTGATCTTCTTCATTCTCGGGATCCTCTTTGGATAACTTGAGTCCGTACTCCATTGGGGTTGAAAGTGCATGGCAATTTTCCATCTTGAACTTTTCAAGTAGGTTTTCTGCATATTTCTGTTGTGATAGCACAATGTTTCCATTGTCATAGTTAACCTCCATACCTAAGAAATAGTGAAGGTTTCCCAAGTCTGCCATTTCAAACTCACATTTTATAGATTCCTTTAGCTCCTCTATCATGTTAAGTGGGTCACTTGCCAAGATGAGATCATCCACATATAGGCAGATTATTATTCTTGACTGTTTTGAAATCTTAGTGAACAGGGTATGTTCATATACACATTTTTCATAACCATGAGTTCTGAAATATTCGTCTATTCGGCTATACCAGGCCCTTGGAGCTTGCTTCAATCCGTAGAGAGCCTTCTTTAAATGACATACCTTTCTTTCTTCTCCCTTTTAACATAACCTTCCGGTTGATCAACATATACTTGTTCCTTTAACTTTCCGTCTAAAAATGCCGTTTTTGCATCCATTTGATGTAAGTGCCCTCCATGTTGAGCAGCCAAAGCTAAAACTAGTCTTATAGTGTCGAATCGTATTACAGGAGCAAATACATCTTGATAGTCAATCCCATATTTTTTACTATATCCTTTTGCGACTAATCGGGCCTTGTGCTTATTAACATTCCCATACTCGTTGTACTTCGTCTTATATATCCATTTCACACCAATAGGTTTTTGACCTTTTGGTGGATCCACTAGGTCCCATGTTTCATTCTTTAGTATGGACTGTATTTCCCTATCCATGGCTTCCCTCCACTTGATATCTTTAGATGCTCATTATATGTTATTGGATCTGCATCAGCGTAGAGCACAAAATCTGCTACATCATTCTGCACATTCGATACTGTTTGTTCTCTTTCATATAAATCTTCAACCTGTGCTTTAGTAAGTGGTTGAGTGTTTTGATAAATTTCCGTAACTCTCCATGTTCTCAGTTCTTCATTTTCTGAAGACGATGATGATTATGTTTCTTCATGTTGATTATTTGAACTTTCAGTTTCTCATTATTTGAGTGATGTTCATCTTGATTGTTGACTGTGTGTTCTTCGTCTGGACTTGTTACAGCGACATCAGGTGGAAAAATTCCTCTCTAGAATCGTCTAGTTCAACACGTGATGTTTCTTTATGGTCAGTTCCTTCATTCCACTATTGTTCTTCATCAAACACCACATCCCTGCTGATAATAGTCTTGCCTGTCATCGGATTATAAAGCTTGTATGCTTTACTATTTTCACTATAGCCAATGAAAATCGTTTTTTCTACTTTGTCATCTAATTTTCCACGATGTTGTTTTGGGACATGTGCATACGCTACACATCCGAACACCTTCAAGTGTTTGACACTTGGTTTCCTTCCACTCCAGGCTTCTTGCGGAGTAATATATGGTATGCTTTTGGTTGTGGCTCTGTTGATCAGATACGTTGCACAGGCTACAGCTTCGGCCCAATAAGAGTGTGACATATTCTTCATTTTTAACATGCTCCTACTTAACTCCATGAGTGTTCTATTTTTTCTTTCGGCTACCCCGTTTTATTGTGGGGTGTAACTCGTGGTGAGTTGATGGTGGATTCCATTTACTTTAAGGTAATTTTGAAACTCGTGGCCACAGTATTCTCCTCCTCTGTCTGTTCGGATTGTTTTAATCTTATGACCGGCTTGATTTTCTGCAAATACTTTGAAGACTTTAAAGAAACTCAGTGCTTCCGATTTCAACTTCAGAAAGTAAACCCATGTCTTTCTTGAGAAATCATCAATGAAGGTAATAAAATATTTGCATCCTCCAGTAGATAAAGTTCTCATCGGTCCACATATATCCGAGTGAATTAGTTGCAGCGGCTTCTCAGCATGCCATGTTGTTTGTTTAGGGAATGATTTCCTTGCATGTTTTCCAAACAAACAACCTTCACATATGCTATTAGTTGTCTTATGAATCTTTGGCAGCCCTTTCACTATTTCATGAAGTCCCATATCATGTAACATATCAAAATTTAAATGCTCATATCTCCTATGCCATAGAACACTAATATCGGCTGTCATTACGTTACATACCCGAGGAGTTACGTCATGACTGAGGTTGAGTGGAAACATCTTGTTTCATGTCATCTTAACCAAACCGATACATGCTCCTGAAGAGTCTTTGATCATGCACTCTTGGTGTGCGAAGTTGACTTCATATCCTTTCTTGACTAGTTGTCCTACGCTTAGTAGATTGTGTTTCAAACCTTCGACATAAAATACGTTTGGGACTTTCTTTTCCACTCACTTCACTTTGATTGATACATCACCACATCCTAGCACTTCTAATTTTTTATTATCTCCAGTCCTCACTTCTCTTCGTTCTGATTCATTTAATGTGATGAATAAATTCTTGTTACCGGTCATTGGTTACTACACCCGCTGTCTAAGTACCAACAATCATCCTTTGCTACTTCTTCTATATTGAATATCATAAACATCGTATCTTCACTTTTCCCTTCAGTTTCTTCTTCATGTAAGAGTGCACTCCCATTTTTATCATTTTCTTCCTTTTGTTGACAGAAGCGTGCCGTGTGTCCTAATTTCTGGCAGTTGTAACATCTAATCTGTCCGTATGATCTTCCTCTTCCTCTACCTCATCCTCTATCGGCATATTCATACCGTTTTGCCTTGACCGATTTGCGTTATTACTTTGCATCTGAAACGCTTGTTCCATTGGGTTGTCATCATACTGTTTTAATCTCAATTCGTGAGATTGTAAGATACCAAGTAATTCTTCAGTGGAGATCGTAGTCAGATCCTTTGATTCTTCTATCGCTATCACTATTGCTTCATATTTTCGAGTTAAACTCCTAAGAATCTTCTCTATTACTCTTTGTTCTGTAATATTTTCTTCATTCATACGAAACTGGTTCACTATAATCATGATTTGTTCATGTAATCTTCTATTGTTTCGGTTTCTCTCATTCTTAAGGCATCAAACTCACATCTTAGGGTTTGAATTTTTACCGTTTTCACTCTGTGTTCTCCTTTGTACGCTTTGTGTAAGACATCCCATGCTTCTTTCGAAGTCTCACATGTTGCAATTCTTTCGAATATGATTTCACTAACTGCCTGAAAATTATGTGAAGGGCCTTCCTGTCCTTTTTCACTTTTTCTTTATAAACATTTCGATCATTTTCTGATGCTTGGCTTGGAAGATCATTGTAACCTTCTTCAACAATCGTCCACAGATCTTGTGATTCCAGTAACACCTTCATTTGAATGTGCCAATGATAATAGTTTTGTCCCTGTAATTTTGGAATTTGTGTTTGAAATCCTCCGTTCACCGTGGTCATGTTTGAATTGATTTCTTTATCGGATTATGATCTTTAATCTTTGTCGAGTAAGATCTGTGATAAGGGAATCGGATCGTTGTGGCTCTGATACCACTTTATTGAATCTGTATCTGTAATATGAATTAGGGTTTGAGAGAATTTGGGATGAATATGTTCTTGTTATACGAATTGGTGAAATTGAATGTATGATGACATAATACATATATACACTTCCGGTAACCGTCCCTAAACTATACTTAACATAACATTAATAATAATAAAAAATAATGATGCGATATCTAGCTTATATTTATCATCTAATAGTAATAATAATGAAACCATAGGGACGCATACTACAAGAAGAAAAAAGTTAGTTTGGTATTTTCAACCAAAGTCAAACGGTCAAACCAAAGTCTGTCCGTTTGATAAACAAGTGCATACTGTTACATTTTGCAAGCACGGGAGACAAATTGCAAACGCCCCAAACCACATAGAGAAAAATTGAATTTAACTCATTTTTAAGAGTTAGTTGTCCGGATGGTCCATATGTTTGTAATTTTTTAACTTTAATCCTCAACTTTTCAAAATAGTATGTTTGTTAGTGTTTTTCGTGATGCCTTTATTAACGTATTGATGTTCCAAAAAAATTGAGGACAAAAGAACAAATATTATGGAGATCTCTAAACTTGTAATTATAATCTCAGAAAATAAACATATGCAAGATACTTTTAACGTATATACAGTTATTAATTATTAATTTGGTTAGTTCAGTAATATTTTTGTATAATGTATCGGGTAATAATGTAATTCTAGTGAGCCTATAATATGTTCTCTAGCAATATTTGGAGAAAAGTGTATTAAAGCTATAAAAAAGTAAGTTTTATAATTACATTATATTAGACTTTAACAAGCCTTTTCGTAGATGTGTTATCAATATATTTGATTTTTAGGTATTTTAGGTACTAATTCTAGACAAAAAGTTTTGTTTAATAGGACATATTAACCATAATTCAAACTTGATTAGTTTAATCGTCATATATAAAAAAATGTTAATCCCTCGAATTTGACAGCAATTAGTTTAATAATTTAACGTATTGTGGAGGAAGGTGGGTAGTGGTTTAGTTTGTTTAGACTATAACTGACGTTCAAACTTCAAAATCGATGTTCTTGCCTTAAATAATTAAAACCTTTACTTGGAAAACAATGCATACCGAATATTATTGGTTTTTTAGAGAATTAGAATTCATTCCCAGTGTTGCATTGGTCCTTTTTTTTAACGTGATTTGAGTATGTTGATTTTATTTTTCCAATTGTTTATCGGTTATAACATATACCAACTGAAAACGTCCATAAAAATAAACACGACAACGTATTATATTTGGTATTACTCATGAAACATAAACTAACTCAAATTTATACCCTCAAATGAAGACATACAATATTGGACCCGATTCTTTTCCCGAAAAAAAATTTACGTCAAAACGTATACCAACTAAAGTTGTCCGCAAAAATAAGCACGGAAATGTATTATATTAAACATGGCTTGTTTTTGAAATATGTCGAAACGTAAACCAACATGAATTTATACCGACACGTACATAAATGTCAAAACGTAGATCAACTGAAAATATCCATAAAAATAAGAACAAATACATATTATATTTGACATGACTCGTAACGTAAGTCGAATTTATACTGTATAATGAAAGGTACCCGACTCGTTTCCAAACAAAATTTACGTTAAAACGTAGATCAAGTAAAAGCATCCATACAAATAAGCATGAAAACATATTATGTTTAACATGACTTTATTTTAAAAAAATACATTAAAACATAAATCAACTTAAATATATACTATGACATAGGTAAATAAAAATATATAACCTCGTAAATTCTCATGGGCGTCAAAATTTACACTTTACTCTTACATGTCTTTTTATATATATATATTTAATAATTTATAATGTGATCCCAAAAGTTTCAACTAAATTTCGATCATGCCACTCACTTCGATTTGAATGCAGGGGTACAACTTAACCATAAATCCCTTAAAATATTCCTTTAGTTTACAAATATTCCTTTATTTTCAGATAACCATTAATTGTAAAAGATAAAATTTGAATGATCAAAATGAAAAAAAAAATAAATGTTTACAAGTGTGAACAACTTACTTATATATATATATATAATAATTCTTAAAATTAATATTTTATACTTTTATTTTAACTTAGTTGATGTTCTGTCCGCGTTACAGGGCGGTAGGCCAAATAATTCTCAACCAATTAAAAAAACACTATCATAGTTTTGTTAGAAAGAAAAATTTAACGATTGCAGAGCTCGGAAAAAACTGTAATTTGTTAGGACTATTGATCGAGTGTTAGACAGCTCCTTGATTCAAAAGAAAATTCAATCGAGTAAACCAATTAAAATAAAACACTTCTATTGTTTTGCAAAAAAAAAAACTAAAACGATGTCAATAATGTAATTTTGAATTAAGGGCAAAGTTGCAATTTTTGACTGGGTAAAATCGTAATTTGCCAAAAGCTAAAGTAATGGCAATACTGTAAATCTGAACCAGGGGCTAATCGTAATTTTTCACAATGGGTAAATTCATAATTTTGATTTTGGGGTAAAATCGTAATATACCGGACCAATGGAGGAGTGCCAAGCAACAGCCTGGATTCTGAACTAATGGTAAAATCGAATTTTAAGTTGTGGACAAAACCATAAGTTCATTTTCAACTGGAGACAAAATCAAAATTTTGAACTTAGGGCAAAATCATATTTTTAAGTTGGGGGTAAAAGCATTATTTTATTTTGAGATGAGGGCAAAAAACGTAACTTTGAACTAAGGGCTTAAACGGGGCAAAATCATATTTTTGAATTGAGAGCAAATCATAACTTTTAAGCTGGGGCAAAACCATAATTTAGTTTTAAACTGGGTACGAAATTGTAATTTTTAGCTAAGGTCAAAAGTATAATTTTATTTTGAACTGGGAGAAGAATGTAATTTTGAACTGCAGGGAAAAATGTAACTTTTAAATGGGGATAAAATCGTAATTTTGAATCGATAGCAAAATCGTAACTTTTAGCTGGAGCTAAAAGTATAATTTTATTTTAAACTGAGAGAAAAAACGTAATTCTAAATTGAGGACGAAACAAAATTTTAAACTCAGAATAAAATAATAAATTGTTTTGTCTAATAAGTGTTAGGCAAGCTGCCTGACACTATTCCCTTATCTTGTAATTGTATATGTAGGGAATAGGTATAATTTTTACATTGGTCTATTAGTTTTAAATTTTGTACTAATTATTAATATTAATTTGCACTTTTATAAAGGTATGTTTAACATTTCGATATGTTTGGTTATGGATACGTTTGATTCGGGTATTCCCTAAGCTAAAACCAAACCCTCGTCAAAACATTTTATTTTTACGTTTTTGGTTGATTGAAATGAGTTAGAGGTTGTTTGTTTAGCTCTTAACAGAGCTTTTAATGGTTACTAGTTCAGATTGTTTGTTTCGCGAACAGATGTCTGAATCGATCAGACTATTTGTTTCGCGAGCAGATATCTAAATAGTTCAGACAATTGTCTTTGAATGTGTCTCTGAATGGTTAACTGTTACACTGAGTCTGAATGGTTAAGACCTATAATCTAAATTTGTCATACATTTGTTTTTGAATGGTTAAACATTATACTGACTTTTAATGGTTCAGACTTCTTACTGATTCAACACTTAATGATTCAGATCTCTTACTGATTTAATACTTAACTATTTAGAAATTGTTAAATGGCCCCTTGGTTTGCTTTAGGTTTCTAAACCTTACGAATTATCTGAGTTTTATCATTTTCTAATTTGGTTTTTCATTAATTTTTTCTCGGCTTGAAAATTAATCAATCAATATCTTAATCACATAAAGATCAATAATTGATGCGAATTGGAAAATCAACAATTCAGTAACTAAATTATTAACTAAATTAATATTTATTATTTGTCCAAACAATATGTTTCTTAAGTTTGATTTTTTTTGGTGGATTTTCGGTTTTTTATACATTTCATGTATATAATAAGTTAAAAAACCAATGATAGCATCACATGCTAGAAACATGATTGTTTGGCACACTAATATGATGTTCTAGAGCCAACTCTATGAACAAAATAAAAAAGGGATGTGAACCCCAAATTTTAGAGCTTTCATATAAATTTTAGAGCTTTCAAAATAGATTTGTTTTTTTTTTAACTAAAACTGTTATTTTTTTTAACTAAAATTGTTATTTTTAACTCCGTAACCATATAGTTAATCTATTTCAGTTTTTTTTAATGACAAATTTGGATCACCAACGGACCATTGAAATACTGCATCAGCGGAACCACCTGATCATATCCATCTCCGCTAGGCTATAATTTTTTTTGAACGATAAATTTGGATCACTGGCGGACCACTGGAATATTATCGTGCTACCAACGAAACCACCCGATCATATCAATCTCCACTAGGCTATCATGCCTAGATACCGATTCAGAGGAAACCAAAAATATGAAAACCCTTATGGGAATCGAACCCAGGACCTAGTGGTTCTAATGCATTATATCACCCCAAAATGTCACTAGGCGATAATGTCATGAACAATTAGAATTAGCTTTAGAAAAGAAAAAAAAAAACTAGTATATATATAATATCATTAGGTTAGAATTCTGTGTGTTATACTGGTTTTGGTTTAATATATAATGTGAAAAGAAAAAAAGATGCTTATAGCTACGGGTTGAATATAACAGTTAATCAACCTATTCTGATATTCCAATCTATTCCTAGTAGTATCCCCCTTGGATTTTGCCTCTTGTCCTTTAGAGATGGACATCTTTATATATAATCGATGCTACGATCAGATCTATGTCCAGGGGTTGGTAACATATTCTTTCTGTGAACAAAAGATGATGCGTTACAATTATAAAAGAAGCAAAATACTATAACATTATAAAAACACACAAAATAAAATGATACAGAAAGTTACTAACAATAAATATGAACTTTTTGTTAACACTATACTGATAATATGATATTAATTGTTTATATTTCGTATGTGTTTGAACCATTTTCTTGATGTATACTTTAGCTCTATTAATTATTTATTAATATTTCGTATGTGTTTGCGTGAAACATATTTTGTTGTAGTGTGATGATAAATAATAACGATATAGAACAGCTATTCTTAATAGTTTTATTTTTTCTTTTTCTAAAATTAAACTTTATTAAAAACGTAACATCAACTTTAAAACAATGAGGCCAGAAACAAAAACCTTACATATTTATAAATTTACGCCATTCTTCCTACGATAAGGGATTATTTTTAGTTTTACATTTGAACCATAAATACTCTACCGACATAACCTCTCCTATTATGTCTTCAATCTTTATACTCTTTTTATTAAACTTGACTTTATGTCTTGTCCTCCAAATGCTCTAACAACCAATCCTGATGATACTTTTAAAAGCTTCCTTTTGAAGACCTTTTAAACCAACGTGCTCATGAATTTCCAGAAGATATCTAAACGAAAATAAAAATAAGTTCCGTATTCTGCACCAAGCACTAATACGCGACCAAAGAATAGCGGCGATCGCACACGAGCAAAAGATATGTTCCACAGACTCATCACCATCGTTGCACAACAAGCATCTCTTCTCTTGATCCCCAATGTTTCTCTTCATTAAAGCGTCAATCGTTGCAATCCTCTTCATATTGGCCCGCCATATAAACACATTACATTTTATAGGCTACTAGTTACACTATTCCGGAACATACACATCTTAAACAATCATGTATTTGTCAAGTAATCTTTTGACCGCTCCCACCAAAAATTCCGTCTTCGCTGCTCAGATCCATTCCTATCTATCTCTAGCATCTTTTAATTCAAAATTGAAGAGGAGACTGCATAAATTTAACAATTCTAGTTGGAAGAGTGTTGGGGAATTTCAGAAATCGGATGATTAGAGAGGCATGTATTCACTCTCGAATCAAATTATTTCGGTGGTTCTACCGAACAATTCAATCGGTTACAACTATGATATCGAGAATTGGAACAACAGTGTGTGGTTTTCTTGGAATTCGTATGAACCCATGTGACCAAAAACCACCCTCACGAATTTTTGGAGATCATTCTCAGATAACTGCCACTTGGCAGTTATGGGCAGTTGTAATTCAAATTTTGAATTTAATTAAATTGCCGCCTTAATAGTATCTACAAAATTGTTACGAGTTTTATAAAAATAAATTGCCAGCCAGGGGCTTTGCCCCTTGGACCTCACCAGGGGCTGCCGCCCCTGGGACTCTGCTCCCAGGAGAGCTGCCCCCGAACCCCTGCTAAAGGGGCGTTCCCCCTTGGAATTATAACAACTCGAGCAAGCGTGCACTCTCACACCTCCTAACTTGTTCGGTGTACATTATAATTCTCTTTGATCACCAAGTTAATATCGATTACACTAAAATATTTAAGAAAGAGTGTGATAAAGGCAAAACTAATACACATTAATTAATATCATATTATTTATTTAATATCTATTAATATCATATTAAATTAATGACAATGGAAACACCAGATGGTAGAAAGAAAGCCATACAATTCAAAGCATTTACCAACTTTTTTATTAAACGTGTTATTTACCAACTTTTTTATTAAACGTGTTATCAAGTGTCCGAAGACAAATTAACTATTTAATTGGGTGCAACTATTTATCGTTGAAAAAGTACGTCTGAATTTTCCTTTTTGTAAACAACATTATTTGGTAACATTATAAACAATCAAAATATATTTAAACTTCCAACCCACAATACTTTATAAACATAAGGTTAAATGCTTGTTGGTCCCTGTGGTTTGCGAAAATTGCAGATTTGGTCCCAATGGTTCATTAATTACACACTTGATCCTAGTGGTTGCAATTTTTGCACTCGGGTGGTCCTTATGACTAACTCATGTTAACTTTCTCAGTTAAGTCTATGTAAAATTACCACACTACCCTTACTATTAAAAAACAAAAATAAATAAACACCTTCTTCTTCACCCTGATCTCTCTCTCTCACTTTCGTTTTTTCTCTCTAAAACCACAAGACCACCGTCTCCCACCTCCATCACCGCCGCCTCCACCACCGCCTCCACCGCTGTCTCCTACCTTCTCCTCCCATTCACTGTTTCAGGTAATTAATCTCCCTATTTTCCTAAACTTAAAACAGGCGGCTTCTTCATCATCATCTTATCTCCTAAAAAAACCTACCACCCAATAACAACCAACGACCACCACCCTCACTGCCCTCAACTACCCAACCCGCCGGAAAAATGACGTGGGTCGTCGGAACACCACACCAGCCGCCACTACTGCTGCCGTCATCGAAAACCACCGCCCATCACCACAAAACCTACCTGTCATCGCCATCGCCACCTCCTTCAACCTCCACCGTACACCCTTCAACCTCTCTCTCTACCTCCCAGCTGATGATGCACATCGAACTGCCGGAACCTACTACCGGAAAAATAACCTGCAACTCATCTTCCACCACCGATATGTGCATCATCGGATCCGACATCGCCGGCTCCTCGTCGCCCCTTCGACTTCACTGCATCGTGTTTAGTTTCTGATGATTCGTTTTTGTGTAATTTTGTTCCTGGTTGTTTGTGCTATTTAAAAATTGACGTGTGTTATGTGTAATTGATGCATATGTGTGTGGCGGTGATTGGAGAAGAAGTGGTTGTGGCAGTGTGAAGCAGCAGGGGCAACGAGCTGGTGTGGTGGTTATCGGCGGTGGTGATAGCCTGCCCGGTGGTGGAGGTGTTCGTTGGTGGTGGTGGTTTCAGTGTTGGTGGGTGTTTTGGTGTTCCGGGGTGGAGGTGAGAAGTGGCGGAGGTGAGACGGTGGCGATGGTGTTCGGGGGTAGAGGTGAGATGGCGGCAGAGGTGATATGGTGGTGGTTGTGCTGCTTGTTTGAGAAGAGACCTGTGAAGATATATATAACTTGGTAATAAGCAAGGGTATTTTGGTCATTTAACATGGACTTAACTGAAAAACTTAACAGATGTTAGTGATAAGGACCACCCGAGTGCAAAAATTACAATCACCGGGACCAAGTGTGTAATTAGTGAACCACTAGGACCAAGTCTGCAATTTTTGCAAACCACAAGGACCAACCAAACATTTAACTCTAAACATAACCAAGCATCACCTTTTCTTAACATATGTGATAGTCATTGACTTCCACCTCTTTGATTTATTTTAACTAACACATCTTAATCAATTGGTATCGCTCGGGAAAAACTATACAAGTGTAAAAATACCTAGGAATTATTTTTGGGGTGTATATGAGGGGTTCAACCACATTTTAAATAGGTGTGATAAGGTTTTTTACTTCAAAAATAAACTAAAACCTTTTTTAAATGGTGCGCCTGTCCACCCTTCAACATGGGTCCGCCCCTGGTACAAGCCCATTGGTGAATGCGCACTTATGCGAATTTATGGCTACAACCTTTTGATCAATTGGCTGCCCGTTTTGATACCTCTAAACATTTGGTCAGTTGGTATGTTTGTTGCTCGTTTACGTGCTGGTTAGTTAGCTCGCTTATCTCCATAAGAATATATTGTGGTTCGATGGTTGCGATCATACAGATCAATTATTTAATTGTCGTGTAATTATTTACATATAGAACAATTGAGTTTGATTTTTCTTCTACTATAAGCCAAGTTCTCCGGGTACGTTTTAAACTACCAAAATCGGCATTGCCTTATCTTGACGTAGTGTGATCAAAAGACACGTGGTGTTAGGACTTAGAAAAAAGTAGACATCACTATGCTCCTCATTATTGCTTTTTCAAACCATTCGCACGTACATTACTTTAAGGACTTCTTCAAACATTGATTTATTTTACATAACGTTGACGAATTTGTGACGATTACGAGTCCTCCAAAGCTAGTTTAATTTGCAAACAATGTGTAAAAGGCTCAATATTAACCTTAAGACTAACAATAATTTTGCACAATTTAATCCCACTATTTTATGAACAAAAAGAAAAGCTTTACTTCAATAATATACGTCATAATGCTTCGACTCGATGACGAAAAAGACGGCGACTTGGATTGGTTCTTCTCCCCAACTTCGGTTTTGGCTCAAAGTGTTGACTCGCAATACGGCTTAGGTTCCCAGTTGAACCCTATCCTTGATTGATCTCCTCTCTAGCCACGACTCAATTCGTTTCTTTCCATGTTGAGTTCAAAGTGAATGGGAGAAAAGAATTTTCTTTGATCATAGAATATGTTTTATATAAAAGTAGTATTTAGGGCTCGCGTGTTGCACTGAGACTATTAAAAATGTTAAATCATGCACACGCGTTACTCTTCAAAATTCGACCGAAACATAAACAAAAAATAGAACAACTAAATCGAAATGATAAAGAACATAAGATATAGAAAAGAATAACTAGTTTAAAACGTTAAAAAGAATATTATTCAAGCGGGTTATATTATTATTATTATTATTATTATTATTATTATTATTATTATTATTATTATTATTATTATTATAAAAGGTAAATAAATTCATAAAATATTAGTTTATTAAAAGTAACAGTATAAAATGTAGGGTTTATTAAAATTCAAACTAATTATGAAAGCTATATTGTATTTTTACTTGATAGTTTTAATTAGAAACCTATTACTAGTTTATAGGAAGAAAATAATAACTTAGTAAAGCATAAAGGAAGAAAAGTGAAATAGTAATGGTCCAGTTATATAAAACATATCGAATTGAATAGTCATGTATGAGTGGAACCTAATTTAATAGTTATTGCTTTGTTAATATAAATGCATATAAATTATTTATTTCCTACAAGTGGTGATAAATTTCTTCTTGTCTTCGTAGCCGAGGTTTGATTCCACCACAAAATAATATAATATTTGCAGTTATTTATATATGATTTTAGTTCACTTTTAAATAAGATCATATGTAATTGCAACATGTTAAAAAAGAGTTTTCTCTCGGCTAATAAACATTTATGCTACTCGTTTTTAAACCTACGTTTTTCGATCAGTTCACAACAAGCTTCTAACTCTCAGATAAACAATATAATTATAAGTTTATATCTGCAACTGTAAAAGAAGAATTTCGCATTAAATTTCACAATGATACTTTTGGAATGTACAAATCAACATCAAATGTTGACCAGCTTTTCCAAATAAATTCAGTCAAATGTTACTCGTATCTATTTGTGGAAAACTCACTCGTTTACTTACGTTTGCGATGACTATATTTCATTTGTTTCTTTTCAAAACTATCACCTTTTCATATTGAAAGAATACAACTGATGTATTAGTGATTAAACGAGTTAATTGGAATATAATATAAACTATTTTTAACAGAAAGGAAGAAAAGCATTTGGAATCAGGGCCTTATTTGTAAATAATAAAAAGAAAATTGGGTATTTGACGAAATAAAAAATTGGCCCTATCCGCCCTATTAAAATGAATACTAGAGGAAGAATGTGTAAATTTTGACAAAAAACACAAAAAAGAAATTTTGAATTTTTTAATCCGAATAACAATTACTGATACACGTGTGCATATTTCATATTTCTTGACAACACCTATATAATTTCCCTTCCATCTATACTACCATCCGTAATACATTACCATTACCAATGTTATACAATTTCACTTTCATCTGCACTACTGTCCGTAATACATTACTAATATGTATAACATTTCAAACTATGCACATGTGCATCGCCAACCTTCATACCATACCAAACAATATATTACATCATAAACAGACACATATAACTAAACTATCAGCCACCTGATATAATTAACCAAAATAAGCATTTGTAAATACGAATGACAACATCATCTATAAAGTGATGCACATGTGCATCTCTTCTCAACTGCATTATTAAATAACAAACAATCTTTTTAAACTTTTTGACTAATCATTATGTCACCATCCTTCATAGCATTATTACGTCATTATCCTCCATAGCATCTGGTATTTTTTTGTACCCTTTATTTATCGATTTCAGAATAAAAGATACATATTTCACTTTTTTCCCATTTACTAATCCACAATAAAGACAAACCATAAGATAACCAAACATACAAATTTAATGCATATGTGTATTAACATTAATTTTCTAATTACTGTATAAACTATACACACATGCATCAATATAAATGACCTTAGTGATTGTATAAAATTTTTTAGAGTAAATTACTTTTTGAGTCCACGTGTTTTAGTGGTTTTTACCACTTTAGTCAAAAATAAAAAAGTTTAACGCTCTGAGTTTCAAGCCATTAATTTTATAACATTTTGAGTCCCTATGTTTTAGTGGTTTATGTTTTCTTTCGTTTGTTCTACATTTTGACATAAATTTTGTTTGAAAACGAGTAAGGTCAAATATAATACGTTTTCACTAGGCAGTATAAATTCAAGTTACTTTACATTTTGACGTCGTTGTAGTACGCGGTACCATTCTTTAACTTAAAAATACTATTTTCTTGCGTGCTTTTTTGAGTATATTTCGGTATAAATCCAAGTTGGTTTATGTTCGACGTAACTGTTTCTCAGTAATGATTCAGGTCAAATATAATATGTTTCGTGCTTATTTTTATGTGCTTTTTCAGTTAATCTGCGTTGTAATGTAAATTTTGTTTGGAAATAAATCGGGTCAAATATTTGATGGTATAAATTTGACTTAATTTAAATTTCGACGTCGCCGTAACGCACTAAAATACTAGTTGCTAAATATTTAAATAATAATAATAATAATAATAATATTAATAATGATACCCAAATATAATCGGTATTTAAGAAAATATGAGTTAGATTACCCTTTTTAAAAGAGCCGTAAAGGGTCAAAAGGAATGTATGAATGGCAGTTTTATATTGACTAAAGAGGCAAAGACCGTGTTTAAATTAGAGATGACCCATATCTTCTTTGTTTTTAATGATTGTTTTACAAATTTCTTCAAGGGTTTTGGCAGGTGAAATTTGAAGTCTAGGAATACCAAAAGAACGAAACACTCGACATTTAATTGACAACCGTGAGTGTACGTACAACTCATAAAGTATTTCGTACAAGTCTTCTTAATTTACAAATGTGAACTAGAAAAATATTTGAAATGTTTATGACAAGGAAATTCAAATAAAACTTTTTCTTGCTTCTTCTTTCCTACATGGAATGCTTCTATTTTGTTTTACATTAGAATATGCATAAATTTTGGTTTGTTAAACAAAATTAGCAAGCTATATATATAATGTAACCTTAATCCAAATTATGGCTTTACATTTCACAACAATAGTCTTTATATATTAAACTTTATTTTGATTTTAAAATTGATAGAAAACAGTCCGTACCAAACCTTGATGGAAATCCCGTATTTCTGTATTTAAAATATAAATCAAAACCAAGAAGGCAAGAACCATAAAACATGTGTTGATCTTAACATCATGAGTAGTGGGCATGTGGTTGATCAAACCACATGTAATCACACGCTCAACACCACCCCTTCTCATATGGTTTGGTTTTTTAGGGGATTGTATGTGATTTAAACCACGAGATGCAAGAAAGAGAAGAAGATATTTTGATTGTTTAGACTTTGTCTTGACCAATCAATTTTATTTTAAATTTGAAACCCACTTGTTTTGCATGGCTTCTCACTACCCCATATTTAGTTAATTTTCATGCTTTACTGACATGAATGTCACATGTTAAAAAAGACCAAATCATATACCTCACCACTATTGAAAACAAAAACTTTGATTATCACCTTTTAATTGAAACCGATATTTAAGTATCCAAATTGGTAAATCAAAACCCTGAACTATGTTTCATAGATTAAAAACTTAGCAAATCAATTCAATAACAAATAAAAATAACGATTGTTATTTATATATTGATACTTCCAAAAATTAATAAAGACTCACACTTCTTCTTTCAAATTTCAAATGATATATTATTTAACTGCGATTTTCCTTTGAACAAGCTAGGAATTACAAATAGAAAAAAACACAACATCCGGAATTACAAAAAGAAACACGTCAATTTTTCTAAGAAAGATTCTTATATGATAATCTATTTGTAATCTAAAGATATGCTAAAGATTTAATATTTTCCACAACTTTAACGATAATGGCTTTACCTACGAAGATAACTTCGTTTCAAATGAATTATATAACAGAGCTTTTATCCGTATCTCTTAATTTCTCTCTACATTATATATTTATAATAATTAATATTATGTTAACTAAAATTGTTTTTTTAACGGCGTACGATTAAGATGTCACTAACCAGGTCAGTAGTTATTATCACCAAGTTAGTATTAAAATCCCCCTTGTCTAGATTTGAACTCAGGTCCTTCAAAAGAAGCATAGTTTCCCACTTTCCCGTTAACCACTAAATCAAGAGATTATTGATACTAAAATTGCTTTTATATTAAATTATCTTGTCTGTTGCCCCCTTAAAAAAATCGCGGTTTAAATAATCTTGAAGTTGGGGCTGTTTGTTTAATGAAATCAGTGGTTCAAAATAATGAAATAAATATCTTGTCCAATGGATTACATTACACTTTAACGAGGCATTAGGTAGATTTGTAGTACAGAGGCATTATTTTAAGGTATTTCATAACCAGAATTCGAATAAAAAGTAACATTTTCTTAAACGATGATATATAGACATTAAAATACCAGTACTCGAGAAAATATTTTATTTTTAATACAATTCTATTGTCATAAGATTTTATATCAAACAAAACATTATAGTGATCTACTTTTTTAAGTTAATTGTTGGGTTATGTAAGAGCTGATAATGATTAAAGTCAAAACCTAAAGGAATCATATTCATTGTCGGATGAAATAAGTTGAAGTACAATCATTGGTCCAGTAGTTTTCCCCCCTTGAAGGCTTCCTAAAACAACAACTACCCTTAAAGAATAGAGAACAAAAGATTAAGTGTTGGATTACAAAAGAGCTGTTGAACAAGTCAAAAATCAAGTCACGTCAAGGTCAAGATTGAAGACTAGAAGATCAGTCAAAGACCAGAAGTGTTGGATTCATAGAAGAGCTGGTTCAACCCAGTTATTCTCTTCATTATACAATAGAAGCATTAGTTCAATGTAACAGTGTAATTATTCAACACTTTTATCAATTGTTGGTGGTTAAATTATTTAATGAGTTGTTTGATGTCACTTTTATGGTGACTTAACCAGCAATTCTCTCCTCATATATATATATATATATATATATATATATATATAGTTTTAGTTTTCATTGAAATAGTTAACACTAAAAGCCATAGGCATAAGAACTTTATGAGAGAGAGTGCACATGGTGAGGGGGAGTACGATATTGTACTGTTTGATTGTATCGTAAGCAAATTGAATAAAATCATTATGCAATCATTCCCATATCCAAGTGCGTTGATGATAATGTGTTGATCTTAACTGTTTTTCCTTGAATTTATAAATATGTTCACTATATTTTACTCAAAGCACACACATCACACTCTCTCAGATCCGGAAATTGGTATCAGAGTAAGGTTTCACTGAATTGACTTCACCTTTGATTTAAACGATCAACTATCTCAGATTGGTACGGATTGAGTGATCAAAGGATATTGAGAAGAATTAGACTAGTCAGATCATTAACTTGTTTCTGATACTCTGAGTTAAAACTCAATAGAATTCAAAGAGATGTCAATCACTCACAGAGTAAAAACTCACTAGAATTCAGAGAGATGTCAATCACTCATGATCATCACAATACCAGACCAACAGACAAACCTTTAATGCTTATGCGTCATGAATTCAAGATATGACAACGAAGAATGAGTCATCACTTGTCACAACAGAATACAAGTTTGCTGGAGATCAGTGGTATATAGCCCTCATGTTCCCTCTATGTCGAGTACCAAACAACCAAATGTTAATATTCCTAAGAAATCCACTGATTACTCCGAGCAAAATTTCAAAATTTGGAGCTCGATGCTAAGGCGTTTGGGATACTGGCCATGACCTTACCCAACGAAATCTATGTTGGTTTGCTCCATTGTAAGAATGCGGGTTGAGAGATATATATATATATATATATATATATATATATATATACATATATATATATATTATAATATAAAATTATTAAAATAGTTTATTTAAACAAATAAGTAAAAAAGACCATTTTATCTTTTACTTAACAGTTAAAATTAATTGGGTTAAGCTCAAAGGACACACCATGCAAGATTTTAAAGCAATAAGTATAAAACTTGTCAATGTTAAAGACGAATAAAATCTTTTAAAAAGGGTATAAAGAGAAAGGATAAAACTTGTAATTTAATCTACTTATAATGTAACCCATTTAATGTTTTAGGATATATGAATGAAATATTTTATCAAGGTTCTATGTATTTTCTTTGGCAAGTGGATCACCGGTTGGAACGCAACAAGAAGCTAAACTATATAAACATCTCTTTTATGATAAAAACAAATATAAATAAAAATCATGATACTTAAAATAAATGTAAATAATCTTCTTATTAACTTTATACACTTTGTATATATTTTAGAAATAATGGACTTTAATAATTTCAATTATTGCTCGTAGGTCGGCAACGGTCCTAACTTAAAAAATTTTCACTGGCGGTCCCAGTTTTTCACATATTGGCCTTTAATAGACCCTGACTAACAGAACTCTAACGTCGTTAGTCTCCGGTCACCGAAAAAACGTTTTTGGCCGGAAAACTCAACTTTTTCGCCTCAAACCTCTTTATAACCTTATTAGGCACTTTTAAGAACTTTTTATAGTAAAAAGCCCCAATTATTAAGGTTGCCGGAAAACTTCTTTTTGGCCGGAAAACTCAAACTTTTCATTCAAAACCTATTTGTAACTATAGATCGGACCTTTAGGAACCTTTTCCGGCGACTGGACACTAACGGCATTAGAATTCTGTTAGTCAGGGTCCATTGTAGGCTAATATGTGAAAAGATGGGACCGTCAGTGGAATTTTTAAAGTTGAGACTGTTGGCGGCCAACGGACAATAGTTGTGATTATTAAAATCCAGTATTCCTATATTTAACCGTAACATTTTATGTATACTCTGTGTATGTTTGCAGGAGCCGTATATATATAACTTGCACATTTGTTGTAGTGTGATGATAAATATATGTGTTATAAACTTTAACTGATATTTAAATAATACAAAAGTATTCAATTGATATCATTTTACTCTTTTTAACTAAACGCTTATGAAATTTGTTTTTTGAATTATATGAAAAAATCGAAAAAGAGTCGGATCAGAGAGAACTAGACTGGACCATCAAGTTACTTGGTAAACAGTTATGGTTAGTTTTTTTATTATTATAACTTAAAAAGTTCTTTGTTTAATATCACATCATTAACATTCCAGATATTACTATGACAATGGGAACATTTGAAAGTGAAATGGTAAAATGAATGATAAAATTCAAAGCATCCACCAACTTGTTGATTTTATTAAATGTGCGACCACACAAATCAATTACTTAATTGTTGTGGAACTATTTACGGATGAAAAATTAGACTTAAATTAATTTTCTATATTATAAGCAAAGTTATTTGGGCAACATTTTTAATAACTAAAAAAGAAAATTTCAGACATTGGCTTTTCTTTACGATACGTGATCGAAAGACGAGTGATAATAAAAGAAGAAGATGTTTCTGAATTCGCTTCTTTGATTTTTTGTTTTCCTTTTTATCACCAAAACCAAACATGACATATAGATCACACATTACTTAGGATTTCTCTGACGTATTCGATATTATCTACCCCTTTGTTTACCATATTTCTTACACACAATGATACTAATAGACTACAAGCACTTAGGTATGAATTTAATTTGTTTACATATTGTTAACAAATCAATGACAATTGTGAGTCCTTCTAATCTAGTTTGATTTGAAAAAGAAAGTATACAAAGAATCAATATTAACCTTAAGATCAGTAAATATTTTCTTGTAATTTAAACCCACTTTTTAACGAAAAAAGGAAAGCTTTTATTCAACGAAATATGTCATGTTTGCCGATGGAGTATCAACGACGAATTATCAACAGAACCCGCCTGCACTGTCGGAATATCGAGGAACTCATTCACCAATGAAAGTCATATATTTTGTAGTATCATACATAGTGTTAGAAATAAGCTAACGCATACTCGTTCACTAACATTGAACACAAATATCTATTTGATATACAAGATACTAGGTTAGTTACCCGTGTAATACACAGGTTGAACTAATGTATTTTTTAAATAGATGTTTTGACCTTAACCCAATTTTTAGAAACTATGAAAACCTGGTATCTTTGCAACGTACCGGTAGACTAATCAAACCTCGCTTTGCAGTATTCTATTTTTTTTTTCAAGAAATCTATCTTTCTCCATAAACCATGTCTTCTTGAGTATATATATACACAAACCATATCACGCGGACCAATTTTTGTAAGACTTTATAATCAGTGGTTTGATTAAGATACATGCCAATAATATCGACATTGGTTATTATAGAAACCTTGAGACCAAGAATCAATAAATTATATCGATGGGCTTTGAATGGGAGAGACACACTGTGCATGAGGTCATATTAGGTTGTCTACGTAAGAGTTATGAAGGACGCATGTTGCATCTTTAATGGTGATAAAATTCTGATTGACTGAATTAGAATCCTACGACAATACATTGTGACAAAGTAAATAATTCTTGTAATCACTACTATAAAAAGAGGCATTTGCTATGAAATTTTGTCACGGGAAAAATGGTGGCAAATTTTGCTACAAGTTAGCTATTGATTAGCTACGAACACATTTTGCTAAGAATTAACTACGAACTTACGTCGTAACTGAATTTCGTAGCAAAATTGAGTAAATGAATATAAAACACATAATGTAGCAAAAACCGGTAGCAAAATCCATAGCAAAACCATGAAAATAAGTATTTAGAAATAAACTAAAAAAAAGTAAAATAAGATCTATAGCAAAATTGATAGCAAAATTGTGAAAATAAATATAATAAAAAACTTAGTAAAATTGGTAGCAAAATCCATCGCTAAATCATAAAAATAAATATTTAAAAACTAACTAACTTAGGTTAAACCAAAACGGTAGTAAAATTGGTAAGTAAATAAATTTCGTAGAGTAATTGGTAGCAAAATCTGTAGTAAATCTATAGAAAAATTCATTGTAAAAATAAGAAAAAAAGTTTTTAAAAAATAATTTACTAATATCCATAGCAACAACCATAGCAAAATATGCTGCAAAAACAAAAAAAAATGAATTAATAATAGTGGTAACAAAATTCATAGCAAAACTAACAAAATAAATCTTAAAAAAAAACACATAAGAAAATTCATAAGCAAAAATGGACAAAAGAAATATTAAAAAATAATTAATAATATATACAATAGAAAAATCAAGAGCAAAAATATTAAATATTTAAAAATAGTTTAAAAAAAGTCAATTTTGCATAGATTGATGTAAACATAAATGCATTTAATATAGCCATCTCATATAAATAATTACACGTACTATGTTAAGCATAATGATGGGCAAATGGTGTTGTGTATCGATACTAAATATATTCGGTACCGACTTTTGACGTTTTTGGTACCAGTTCAGTACGATACCGGTATTTACGGGTTTTAACACTCAAATACCGGTACCTTACAAGGTATTTTCGGTACCGGTGCCCATTCTTAGGATTTTCAGTACTAGTTGGTACCAAACTCATCCATAGTTAAGCATATTAGATCTTCTGATAATTGATTTCTATAACATTTTCATACTATTCATACTCATTTTATTTTATAAATATACAAAATCCATGGAGAGGAATAGTGCCAGTTAGCTGCCTGACACTTCACCATTAACCTGAACAAATTATAATTTTACCATGTCTTAGAATTACGATTTGGGCCCTAGTTAATATACAAAATCCATGGAGGGGAATAGTCAGGCAACTAGCTTTCTAGCATTTCTCCATTGCCCGAATAAATTACGATTTTTCCCAGCTTAGAATTAGGATTTGCCCCCAGTTCAAAATTGCATAAGTATTTAAATAATAATTACATAAAATGCCTAGCAAAATTTGTAGCAAAATCTTAGAAAAAAATCCAAAACTAAATGTAGAAAAACTTGTAGCAACATTCGTAGCAAAAGGAGGAAATAAATAGAAAAAACAACAACGTAGCAAAATCCGTAGCAGACGCGTAGGAATAAATGTTTAGAAATTAACTAAAAACATTTAAATAAAATCCGTAGAAAATTTAAGAATATAAGTATTTAAAAAATAATTAAAAAAAATTGCCTAACAAAATTCATAGCAAGACCTAGAAATTCTTTTATGTAAAAGCAAATCTAAAAAAACTTATAGCAACATCCGTAGCAAAATTCATTGCTACAATGAGAAAGAAAATATTTAAAAACAAATTAATAACCTCTTAAGCAAAATCCGTAACAAATTTGACAAATTAAATATCCATATAATAATTCAATAAAACCCGTAAAAACATAGCAAATATTAAGAAAATAAGTAATGAAAAATAATTATTAAATATATAGTAAAAATAAGTAAATTGATTTTACTAAAATATGTAGCAAAATTCATAGCAATAGTAAGAATAGGAAATTTTATAAAATAATATAATAAAATTGATAAAAATTCATAGCAAAAGCCGTAAAAAAGAAAAAATAAGTATCATCAAGCAAAATTCATAGCAATAGTAAGAAAAGGAAATTTTTATAAAATAATATAATAAAATTGATAAAAAAATTCATAGAAAAATCCGTAGAAAAAATAAAAAAAATAAGTATCATCAAGCATACTCAATGCATGTCAGGTAATGGTTAATTGTAGTGAATCATGATAACTACATGATTAGTAGTAAAAGATGGGTGCATATTAATCGTTATGACTCATTAGAGTGCATTATGACGGTTATGGCACGCCAGATCAAACACGGCCAATGAACATCAAACTGATTGTGGGTTATGACGCTTATGTTGGATTAGTATGCCCGAGTAACGACTTTAGATAACACTTTCATCGAGGTACTACTATTCAAGGGTTAAACCGAGAACAACAACTAAATACGAGATTATTTAATTGTTAAACAATCTAACACGAAATGTGCATTTGATAATATAATTAGAGAATAATTATATGTTGAGGGTTAGTTATTAATATTATTATGAAATGATAATAATTAATTAATTAAAGGATAGATGATTAAATCAAGAGTTATTTAATTATGCGCTTAATATAATTGAGGATTTTATTGTTTAACTAAATGTATCAAAAGGAAAATAAAGAAATAGTTTTTATTTATTAGGTTAATAAATTAAAGAGTCAATTTATTTATTTAAGTATCTACTAGATAATTATATTCGAAAAGTCTTATTGTTTACAAACATAGATATACATGGACGTATGTTTGAATATAACCTACATTAGGGTTGTGGAACTATAAATAGGAGAACAAGGGGAATACATTTAAGGTTGCACAAGTTTTGCATAAGCAAATTCCCTGTTTATCACTCTCCGCCACCCTACCTCCGCTGGTTCACCATTTCCGCCCAATTTAGGAACGTCGGCCGGGCACCACCCTAGGCACGCCGTCACCCACCTATTGACCTTGGTTAATATGACTCATCCTAACTTATTCTAACCGATTAACGCCTAATATGAACCATTAAGGTCCACAACACCCCTATTAAGAGTTATATTTACTATTAATGTCCATTATGATCCATTTTAACATACATTACACCTTATCACTTATCACCTTATTATTTGACTAACCAACAAAGGGACCATCAAGCCCACATTTAAAACTATTTTGATTCTATATGACCAACTAGAAACCATCATGACCTCACTAAGAGTTACAATGACACTTAATGTCCAATATGCCATATAAAGACATGAATGACACGATACAATTTTATTGCAACTATTTCTTGGGTGATGACTGAGCTCCAACTGTTTGAGGATGACATCAAACCTGAGGTCCGACTGTCCGAGAATGAGGCTCAGGTTGAAGCCAACGAGGCGATGAGCATACTGCAGTGAACGATTGTCGCATTCTGGTGTAGGGTGAGAGGGGAGACGATTAACGACGAACGACTAATAATCTTAGCGTTTTGCTGATAAAAATAGTGTTAAATATTTTATTGGTTGATTGGGCTGGTAAGTATAAATATAATTGTATATTTGCATATAGTGGCCCAAACTCATTAGAGTGGTATATATGACATTATAAATATAATTGTAATTTGTGTGTGTATATATATATATAGAATTATAATATATAAAAAATTAATAAAAAATTAATTTGATCTAAACGGACCATTGCTCGTGCTTGGCTTGTTTACAAACCGAATTAATTAATTTGTTTACAACCGAGCAAACGGCGAGTAATTTGCCCAACCCTAGACCCAATATAGATTATTAAAACACGTATGGCACATTAAGACTTAAACTACTAATTAGATATAAAAAAACTTTTATTTTATTAAAACTAAATAAAATTATTATTTATTAAACTATATATATCTGTAACCATGTATTTATGGCCTAGGGGTCCAGGGGAGGTGGGAAACTTTGTTTCTCTTGTAGGTCTTGAGTTCGAGTTCAAGCAAGGGAGATTTTAATACTAATATGGTGATACTAACATAGTAATTGCTAACTCGGTTAGTGACATTCTAACTGTACATTGTTAAAAAAAACTAAAATATGACCTTTATTTCTGTACGGTTTCTTCTTTTTATTATTTGTAAATTTGTGTATTGTTATAAAAGTTATTTACATAATTCATTTAAAGTGAAAAATCAAAATTCCACCCCCATAATTCCCTCTCTCATCTCCCCGCCTAATATTTTTTCTTCCAAATCGCACATCTCCCCCCTTAATTCGCCATAGTGGTTGCTCCAGCACTTCACCAAAAAAATTCTATGATTGCTGTGAATGGAAGCTTTTGGTAATACAGGTATGAATGGATGATTGATTGGCTTCTTCAGCATGTTCTTTATATTTACATATGTACCTCTTTTCTAATTCTTTATATATGTTAAGTAATTACAATTTACACATCAAATACGACAAGTCTCAGGTATATTAGAATTGATGGTTTATGGAGTTCTCTAGAGACACAACTGAGAAGAGAAGAGAACTGTTTCGATTATCTGACCGTTTAAGTTTCTGTCTTCCAGAATACACCCATTTCAAAAACTCACCCCCAAAACTGACTCATTCAAAACGTACTACTCAGAAGGCGTGCCTGAGTACTTGATCGTTTTATTTTTTTAAACTCAGTTCATAGTTAATCATCATTACTACTGATATGTGTTTATTTAAAGCTCAAAGGGACATTGTATTACACAGGTAGAAATCTCATTTAACTATGTTTTGTTCTCTCATGTTTTTGCTCTCAATGATTTATAGAAGATGGCCTTAAGGTTTCTGATGGTTTTCAATGCTTCACAGGCTTACAACTACTCAGGTACAGTTTGTCTAGGATGGGGTTGAGACTTAGGTTATTTATCTATTTGGAGATTTTAGATGGGTCCATTGCATATTTTTTTTAAACTAGTGCTCATACCAACTTGTATATCATGTTTTGGTGTAAAATTTTGAACTCTTTCACATACGTTGAAAGCCTTCAGACTTCTACATAAAAATGATATACAAGTTGATATGAGCACAGTTTAAAAAAAGTTTTTATGCTTGACATGACAATTAGTTTAATATTTTTTTCATTAATATATAACCAAACACCTAATATTTTTTCAGGTTCACGCCCGTCCTGGTGCATTTACATCTCAGAATTTCTTTTGTGTTCAACCTTTATCAAGCTTAAACACACACATTAAACATTACGATAAAAATACTAACGTTGGGAAACTTATGCTAAAAATCTTCACAAATCTTGTCAGCACATACGATATACTTTTACATTTCTTTGTTCTCTGCTTTATGTTCCTTGTAATTAGTTATCATGAGCCTAACATGTATATGCTTGGACATATAATTTGGTTTGAATCGTTTGATCAGAAAAGATGGTAATGGGGATTTGGTAGTTATGAAGATCAAGAGAAAACTATGTGGTTTAAATACATTCTATATGATGTTGCATCCATACGAAGCTTTGTTCTTGATGGGACGGAGTAGTTTTTTCTTCATTTGGGATATAGAAAGTTAGGAAACTATGGCCATTTGTAGTTGGATAATTTGTACAATTTTATTGAACATACATTATGATTTTTGTAATCAATTTGTAGATACTTCTGTTTTATTTCTGGTTCTAACTTTTTATGTGATTTTCGATATATTTGTATATAAAATCAGATTTTTACAATGAATTGCAAAATAAGAGGAATAACAAAAAGGTAATTAAATTAGTAGCAAAATCCATAGCAAAGGTCTATGTTAATTTGTAAATAGATTTTGTAGGATAATAGCAGCAAATTTTTTGTAGGCAAATTATAGCAAACTAAAAATCCGTAGCAAAATGATAGCTAAAGTTTCGTGGCTAAAAATATATAGCAAAATCCTAGCTAAAAATCCGCAATAAAACCGATAACAAGTTCGTAGTTGAATTTTGTAGCAAAAATGATAGCAAAAAACATTGCAAATTATCATAGTCAACATTCGTAGCAAAACTACTCCGTAGCTAAAAATAAGCACAGCTAAAATTTTCCATAGCTACAATTATCCGTAGCTAAAAACAACCGTAGCTAAAAATAATCGTAACTAAAAGTTTCCGTAGCTAAAAACCCATAGAGATTTTCGTAACAACCTTCTTCATAGCAAATTCTTAACTAAAATAGCGACGTCATTTTTTGTAGCTAAATTCGTCGCAAACATAATTTTCGTAGCTAAAGTTCGTAGCAATAAATTCGACTAGTCTTGTAGCTACGAACCAAATCTGTAGCAAATTTATAGCAAAAAGGGTGTTTGCTACGTATTTGCTACTAATTTGTCCGTAGCATATGCATATTTCTGTTGTAGTTATAGTGTAGAAATACATTGACACGGCCAATAGCTTTTGCAGGTAATCTTATTACTACTTCAAAAAGCATAGCCAAGATGTCCCATGATAGTAACTACATATATAAATAATAATATAATTATACTTTATAATTTGTACATGGTATACAACAATATTTAGTTAAAATCATAAAAGTGTGAGCATAGGTTAGAAGACAATAAAACGTAATCGTTCAATTAATATAAACAAATTAGGACAAATAAAAACAAAAAAGTTAAAAAATAATAAATCAGAAGTTGATCAACAAAGTTATGTTTTACAGGGTCAAAATAACCAATTGATAAAGATTGTTATACCAAAATCATCTTTCACAAAAAAAAGAAAAAACAAAAAGATTGTTACATTCATATTA
The DNA here is from genome assembly GCA_947069175.1 of Scalesia atractyloides. Lineage (NCBI taxonomy): Eukaryota > Viridiplantae > Streptophyta > Magnoliopsida > Asterales > Asteraceae > Scalesia > Scalesia atractyloides. The sequence continues at coordinate 72,934,640 of CAMTDV010000002.1, forward strand.
CTTTCATGATATAATTGGATATAACACCATACAAAAATTAAAATTTTAGAACAATATAGTAAGATTTAGTGATAGACATTTAAACCGTACAAGTTTTTTGTTTTCCTAAAATGTACTAAAATACATTTGTTTTAATATATATGCTTTGTATTAAACGGAACTACATGTATACATGAACAACCATAGCTGGAATCAATTGGAAACATCTAACAATTAAATTTACCCAGCTAGTATAAGCACACAACCACAATATTAAACTTGAATTCAGAACATAAAGGAAAAGGTTTGGTAAGATAGGTTGTGATCATATAATGATTTAAGATGGGGTGACTTAAAAAAGTAAATATTGCATGAGTTCTTTTCTAAATAATGAAAATGATTATCATATATTTTTGAAATATGGCTAAACAATATTATCTGTAAATGTATTATATTTCTAAAATTAGATTTTTTTAACGCTAAACTTTATGTATAAGGTTATCACACTTTTCAAATCAGAAAACGTTGTATTGTCTTACTTTGGCCAGCCTATGTTGTCTTAATCGAGACCACGTTGGATTCAAAGTTTGGCTTTTTTGGCATTCCCCGGAAACTATACCGCCAGTTGCCACTTGACAGTCGTTGTGGCACCACAAGAGCACAACTCTATGACGTAATACACAGTGAGATGAAAACCCGGTTGGACTCGGAAATTAAACTGACAACCTCGTACAAGGACTAGTCCAAATTCTTTATTGCCTATATCCACCCTAAAATGACACAAGTGATAATTAAACTCATGTCTCCAATAAAAAAACGAAGCCTTCTACCATTAGACCATAAGTGAGAGGAGTTCTAAAATTAAAGTAGTTAGACATCTAAAGTATTCCTAAAATATGTTGTATAATTGAGTTGCTCAAGTCAAAAAAAAAATTGTAGTTTGATTCTTGAGGTAAAATAACAATCCGTCACGTGTTCAAAGAAACATGAAAATTTCCCACATGCATCTATTTTTATTTATTAGGTAGGAGATAGATAATTAGTAATTTATTGTTTGGCGTTCTTCTTGTGCATGATAGCAACCTGACGAATCATGTCCAAAATGAAGCTAATTCTAAATGATTGAAACTTTGAGAGTTCTAAGTTTTTTGTTTGAAATGGAAAATTGGAATTTGTGCAGACTCGTAGACATGAGTGCCACAGTTATAGATATTATATATATTTTATTTTATTATTATTATATTATATTTTATATTATTATTATTATTATTATTTTACTATTATATTATATGTTATATTATATGATTTGTAATGTAATGTAATATTATATGATTTCATGAATAGTATTCCGCTTCTTTCCCAATTGTTTTACAAGACTATATATAAAAATAGGAAAAAGATAATCTATATGATTTGTCATGGAGCATGAATAGTATTCCGCTTCTTTCCCCAATTGTTTTACAAGACTATGTATAAAAATAGGAAAAAGATAATCTCTAAAGTTGAAAGATATTCATATATGGGTTTAAGACTTGCCATCTGCGTTATCAAGTGGGTCAATGTGAAATAGATTCATGGTGTTATCTTTAAGGCCTTGATCGATAAAGAAACAAATTAAAAAAAAAGGAATGAAAACTAAAGCCGGAACAAGAAAATAATAGAAATGAAAAGTAAAGCTCAAGTGTAAAATAAATGAAACGGTAAATATGGAGTAAAGAAGGATAGAACCCGCGACATTCTAGAAAGAATGCAAGCCCATTTATCACTATATCAAATCAAGCTTTCTTACAGTTTGTAATCTGTATTTATTAAATATAAAACTAGGTTACAACCAAATGTGTTAGACGGTTTAAATAAGTGAATTTTATATACTAAATAATAAAACAACATATCTTTAGAAACCTCATTTGTTACACGAGTTGAATAAATGTAATTTTAAACATTAAATAATAAAAAGTTATATCTCTAAGAACCATATGTGTTGTATGGGTTGAATAAATGTAATTTTATATACTAAATAATACAAAGTTATATCTTTAAAACCATGTGTATTACACGGTTGACTAAATGTAATATTGTATACCAAATAATAAAAAAATTATATCTTTAAAAACTCACGTTTATTACACGGGTTGAATAAATATGATTTTATATACCAAATAATAAGAAAATTATATTTAAAAAAACTAATGGATATACTCGGTACGTGATAGATATGGTGATCGCGGAAATGATTATTGAAAAAAGATACATTGGTCAAACATGTTTTTCAAAAAGCAAATATTTCAGTGATAAAATATAAGTTGTATTTTAAAAAACGATAATAAATCTAATTTTATGTATAAAGTAATATTGAATGTTAGATACAATTTGTTTAAAAATTATGTAATAAAAATTGATATAATAATTTTTTAATAATGAAAATAAAAATAAATAATATATTAATACAAATTTCGGTTTTCGTGATAAATAATTTGGTTATTTAAAAATATCTTAAATTAACAATTTAAATTGAAGGATAATATTTTATTGGAAAAATAGAAATATTCTATTCGACATTTAAAATAGGATAAGATTTAATACTAATTTTTATTTAATTAGTTGAGTAAATTTATATATTACAATAAAAAGTAGGTGTCTTTAAAAAAGAATTAACAATTCTCGTAAAAGAAAATTAAAAATTATAGCTGTTATATGATACGTTAGGTTATATAAACAATGAAGATAATATGATATAGAAAGCCAAATAAATAATATTATAATTGAGATGTATACATTAAATTTAAACTAAATAATAATAATAATAATCTATAAGTAAGTAGAAGAGATTAAACTAAATAGTATTTTATCTATAATTAATTAGAAGACATTAAACTAAATAATAATTATTCATAAGAGATTAACTAAATAATATTTAGTAGGAGAGTTATCTTTAAATAATAGTTATCCATAAGATATTGGTGAGAAAATCAAAAGATACATGACAAAATATAATGAGAAGTGTCACTTAAATGATTTCTTTTATTATATGGTATAGATATGGATGTACAAAAGAAAAAAATAAAATTTAGGCCACTAGAAAAAACGAGCTTTCGCTAGAGATGCAACCAACCCACCTTAAGACTGTCACACCCCGACACGCAGCGGAAAAAGGTGATCGGGCATGATTGGGTTTTCATCAAAGCTCATGACATTTATTATAATGTTTCATATTTATTATTACAATCTAAAGGAGAATCATTACAATCAATCGTACTAGTACAACATGTTCTATACATTTTTCAAGACTTCATTATTTTTCTTCTAAGGCAATTTTCTATGTGTTCCTTGCTTCCACCTGTCTACCTGTATCATGTGTAAAAATGGTTTTTTGGGTCAACAAAAAGTTGGCGAGTGAATCCTATGAAAACATTTAAACGTGTTTATTGTATTGATTATAAAATAAAGTGCATAACCACATATGAGTAAATGTAGATTTAAATTTATTCACAAAACATATAATATTAAATATTGCACACACATACAATAAATGATTGTTTTGAGGCACGCGTTGTTCAACTCGTCTCCCACGAGGAACTGATGGGCCTAATGAATGAGTTTTGAGGCACGCGTTGTTCAACGAACTGATGGGTCTAAGGAATGAGTTTTGAGGCACGCGTTGTTCAACTCGTCTCTCACGAGGAACTGATGGGCCTAACAAATAATTTGCATACAACTTGACAATATGTAATACATAACAACAAACAAGATTTACATTCTAAGTTTAGATCATATAATGGTATAGCACGAGTTTGAATAAGCGAATTAGTTTAAGCGACACATGATACACCCCAAAACATGAATAAAAAGGGGAATTTGTAAGAATTCACTCACAGTGGTTGCGTTTCCTTGGATTGATGATGAATGCGCACGAGTTTAGAGAGTTGATCGACGAGGAATAACTAACCTAAATAATAACGGAAAGGTACGGTAAATAAGTGGATTTTATTAACAATTTTAGTAGGGTTTTTAGATTTATTTTTGTGAGTTTTAAGTCATTTTCTAACTTTAAAAATATTATTTTTAAGTATTTTTAATTGATTTTTAAATTAAATAAATAAATAAAAATATAAAAAAATGTTGACTTTTGGGGTTGACCATTGACCGTTGACTTTGACTGTTGACCGGTTCGGACCTTGTGTATGTATGCGCTGAGTGAGGTTCGAACTCATGACCTCCCGTACGCGTGCACGCAGCTCTACCAACTGAGCTACGTGTCTAACCCGAAATATTTCTGTTTTTAATTATATTTATATACTATTTAATTTATTCAGAATTCATTTATTTTAAAAAGAATTTTAATTATGTCGAACCGGCGCTCATAACAGGTCTCGAACCCGGGACCCGTTGTTTAACATTGCACACAGTCCACCGCTGGACTGTGTGTCTAACCTGGTTAAATTACTGCTTTTATTAAACTTAACATCTTACAGCGAGTTAATACGGTTCGGTTTAAAAAAAGAACATTTTTATTTCAGAGGATAGGGTCGTGTCAGGGATCGAACTCGAGACGTGCGCTGTGTGTTTGCACACAGTCCACCACTGGACTGTGTGTCTAACCCGGTTTAATAACTTGTTTTAATTATTCTTATAAACATCGTTGACTTCGTCTTCTTCATTCAAAGACTCAGACAACCGATATTCTTCTGTTCTTGTTTAAATCGTTCGTCGAACATATTACTAATTGAAATGTAATGGATAAAAAGAGTTAAGGAATCGAATGTACCGATCAGACTGTATTTCTCAGAATTTCGGCAATGGTTGTCGGCTCTGATTTGTGGATTTCGTCTGATTGAATCAATTAACAGTTTTGATCGATTAGTTGCGAAATTGAGTTACTAAACAATGATTATCAGAAGGTTTAAATGATTATACCGATTCATAGCGAGATTTTGGAAATTCCAAATGTTTTCCGGCGAGTGCAGAATATCGGACAACGTCGTCTGGGACTGATTCTGGTTGATGGATTGAAGTTAGTAATAGTCTAACAATGGATTGAAACCGAAAGAGTCGAGGTATTTACCGTTTTGATGTAAGTCTCGGTTTTCCGGCGAAAGTCCGGCGAGTTCAGAATATCTTCGGCGAGTGAAATTGATTCGAGAAATGGTGCGATTTTGAGCGAAATGATTTCCAGAGACTTGGGTGTGTATTTATAGGGAAGAATCACGTTGAATTGGGTCTGATTTTAGTCTTGATTCGTGGTCAGCCTTTCTCCGGCTGTTATGACTGATGTCGCGGGATTAGACATCGGTTATAACTGATGTCGATGTTAATACATACGTTAAGTCAAAGGAAACCGTCGATAATTGGCGAAATCGTCGGTATTTCCGGCGAGAGCGATTTGGGCGCGCTGATGACCGAATTTGATTTCGAGTTTCATTATATGTATTAATTGTTTCGTTATATCAACAAACAACTCAAGTGGCGGAGTGGTGAGATATGTGTTAGTTATGTCTTCCGGCTGACCCGGGTTCGAAACTCGGCAGCCGGTTTTCTTTTTTATTTACTTTATTTTCACTTTTTAATAATTATAGTTTTTAAATTCTAAATTGTTTATTAATTATGTATTGTTTAAAATTAAAATATATCATAAATACGCAACACAATTTTATAACTTGATATTCAATTAATAAACGAAGCGGGTTTGGAAACCCGTTTTTTGACGGATGTTACAGTATCCCCTACTTTTAGAAATTTCGTCCCGAAATTTTAGTAGTGGTATGTTTGACTCGAAAGGAGGGTGGTTTTGACAATTACATAATTAGAAGAGGGTGAGAGTTTAAATCTTATTTGAGGTGGTAACGTTCCTAGTAAGGGTTGAATACTCGGCTACAGGAATCGCTTTTTGCTGCCTAAAGTGTATGAATACGGAACATGGATAAGCAGAGTTGATTGACTAAGTATGATTTTATGCATATGAGTTTTGATACGTTTGGAAAGATAAAGTTATACCCTAAAACAAAACTTCTATCACTAAAACCTACATGGAACTTCTCATAACCGCCTGACAATGCCTCTGATCCTTTGGCAAGAATACTTATATATAGGAAGTACCAGCGGCGTATCCACCAAATTCTTGTCAAATTTTCATTGGTTTTATCAGTAAGTTATGATTAGTTCTATGATGTGACTCTAGAACATAAACAAACACAACAACCAAAGCTTGAGTCTTAATTCTGATAGTATACATGTTTGAATGATGACAGTACCTCTCTCGTTTGTTATGATGGAGAGGTTAGTCTATGTAGAAGTGAGACACAGCCCAATTTCTTTAAATGATGAGATTGAAATACGTTGAGATGTATGATGATATGAATGCTAAATCAGTGAGTATAAAACAAACTTCAACCAAGACATTACTAAATCCTACATGGAACTTCTCATAACCGCCTAACAATGCCTCTGATCCTTTGGCAAGAATACTTATATAGGAAGTACCAGCGGCGTATCCACCATATTCTTGTCAAATTTTCATTGGTTTTATCAGTAAGTTATGATTAGTTCTATGTGACTCTAGAACATAAACAAACACAACAACCAAAGTTTGAGTCTAAATTCTGAAAGTATACATGTTTGAATGGTGACAGTACCTCTCTTGTTTGTTATGATGAAGAGGTTAGCCTATGTAGAAGTGAGACACAACCCATCTTCTTTAAATGATGAGACGGAGATACGTCGTGAGGTATGATGTTATGAATGTTAAATCAATGAGTATAAAACAAAACTGAAATAGTAATTCGCATAAGATTCTTGGATAAAATTTCCAATTCATAATTGAGATACGTGAAGATTGAGACAAACATAAAGAAAACATAAAAACTAAGCGGTTGGAGTTGAATTCTTGATTTTTTTTTTGTGAAGAAAACTAGTTGGGTGGTTCGTTTGGGCCGTCATTATCTTCAACAGGATTGGCGTTGATGTTGTAAACTCTTCCTCTTGCTGGTGGCCTAGTGGTTAGGTTTTCTTGATTTGCTTGGTTAACTGGGTTGGCTTGAGCTTGGGCGTTTATGATGTTAACCAATCGAGGGCACGTGTTTCTAAAGTGGGTAGGGTCGCCACAATTGAAACAAGCTCGAACATATGGGAACATGGGGTATTGGGGTTGTTATATGTTTGGATCATGTTTTGAGTAGGGGGTGAGGTTGGGTTTTGAGAGGTGCGGCAAACCTTGCTCAAATGACCATAGCGTCCACAATTCGCACATAGTCGACAAGGTAAGGTAGATGGATGGTGATAAAAACAGGTGTTGCATTGAGGGTGAGGTCCAAGGTAAGGTTTCTTATTTGGGTAAGTTGAGTTGGGTGCTACTTGAGTGATTGGGATAGCTTGGAGGGGTACGGCTTGTGAGGCTGGTTGATTGTGTTGGGTGACAGCGAAGATTTGTCCATCTCGTTTTCTCTTAGCAATTGGTTGAGAAGGGGATTCGGTTTGGGTGGAGTTTGAGGTTTCAGTTGATGCTTTAGCCTTTTTCTTCTCCTCCTTGAAGTCCTTATTTCGTATGCGGTTTTCGGTGAGCCCTGTAGCTAACTCCATTGCTGCTTCCAAAGTTGCAGGTGTGGTATTTATTACGGAGTCTTGAATTTTTGAAGTAAGACCTCGAATGTAGTGCTCGATCAAACGGTAGAGGGGAGTGAACAAGTTGGGGACCATTTGATTTAACTCAAGGAATCTCTTGTTGTACATAGTGTGGTCGCCTTCCTTTTGTTTCAAAGAATAGAACTCATCCTCTAATTTCTTGATTTCGCTTCTTGGACAGAAACGTCTTGTCATGATTTCCTTAAACTCTTCCCAAGTCAAAGTCATAGCATCTTCAACACCTCGCTTGGCCTTCTCTGTATTCCACCATGTAAGTGCTATTCCAAGCAAACGACCGGTAGCATATCGCACTTTGCGATCATCGGGGCAATCGCAATTTAGAAAAGTGTTTTCCATTTCCTCAAACCAATGGAGGAGAGCGGTGACACCTTCAGTCCCTTCGTATTTTGGAGGGTCGCAGGATTTGAAATGCTTGAAGGTGCATTTAGTGGTAATTGGGGGAGGGTTGACAACATTTTGATCTTCTTGATTGACGGGATTAGCGGTAAGGGCTTGTTGAACTTGAACTACAATGTTGGGTATTACGGCAGCCATTTGTTGAGCGATTTGGGCAGCCATGCGCTCGCGGGATTTTCCTGATCTCATCTTTCTACGAGCGAGATTAGAAGACATCTACAAGGAATACATATCAAGAGTATGAGTTGGACGTTTTAGGGGTCATGTGTCGTATTTAGGAATGAACATTCATAAAATAAATATAGAATAATAAATCTACTACATCCATAGGATGTCTTGGGTTCTGCTCGTAATTGGGTCTTGCATGCCGCCATACTTCACCTTCGTAATCATGTGGGCCCCCATGATTACCGGGTTTTTTTCATATGGTTCGCATGTGTTAGCCTGGTTACGTACACTAAAACCCGGAGAAATCGAGAAATATGTATGTAACGTATGATATTCGGAATGTATCCAGGTGTGGACACGGTGACACCTCAAAGTGGGGTTAGTTCGAACGACGTTTGGTGTGGCATGCTTTGGCCTAATAGGTCCTTCGTACTCTCATCGTTAGTCCCCAGGTAGGCAAACTGGTCCATTATATTGGATTTATACGAATGCCAACCTAGACAGGACGTTCCGACTACCGGTACTCGTACCCTTACAGTTACTACATGCCCGTCGTAGAACTCACTTTGATGAGATTGAAAAATGAACAATGCGACAAAATCTTGAATGACGGAAGTATGAAGGTGATTTGAATATGTGAACATTGAAATATGTATGATGAATGTGTATGTAATTATGTATGTTTGACTGTAAGTATAATTCATTATGTATCACAAAATATAATATTGGAAGTGTTTGCATGCATTTGTGTATGTATAAATACGAAACAAATAAACATCATGAGTTTGCATGTAACCACATAAACAATTAAAATCTAATCAACTATAGTATAGGCTCTAAGGGTCTAATAACCTATCCTATATCCCTATAGTCAAAAGCTCTGATACCAATCTGTCACACCCCGACCCGCAGCGGAAAAATGTGATCGGGGCATGATTGGGTTTTCATCAAAGCTCATGACATTTATTATAATGTTTCATATTTATTATTACAATCTAAAGGAGAATCATTACAATCAATCATACTAGTACAACATGTTCTATACATTTTTCAAGACTTCATTTTTTTTCTTCTAAGGCAATTTCCTATGTGTTCCTTGCTTCCACCTGTCTACCTGTATCATGTGTAAAAATGGTTTTTTGGGTCAACAAAAAGTTGGCGAGTGAATCCTATGAAAACATTTAAACGTGTTTATTGTATTGATTATAAAATAAAGTGCATAACCACATATGAGTAAATGTAGATTTAAATTTATTCACAAAACATATAATATTAAATATTGCACACACATACAACAAATGATTGTTTTGAGGCACGCGTTGTTCAACTCGTCTCCCACGAGGAACTGATGGGCCTAATGAATGAGTTTTGAGGCACGCGTTGTTCAACGAACTGATGGGCCTAAGGAATGAGTTTTGAGGCACGCGTTGTTCAACTCGTCTCTCACGAGGAACTGATGGGCCTAACAAATAATTTGCATACAACTTGACAATATGTAATACATAACAACAAACAATATTTACATTCTAAGTTTAGATCATATAATGGTATAGCACGAGTTTGAATAAGCGAATTAGTTTAAGCGACACATGATACACCCCAAAACATGAATAAAAGGGGGAATTTGTAAGAATTCACTCACAGTGGTTGCGTTTCCTTGGATTAATGATGAATGCGCACGAGTTTAGAGAGTTGATCTACGAGGAATAACTAACCTAAATAATAACGGAAAGGTACGGTACATAAGTGGATTTTATTAACAATTTTAACAGGGTTTTTAGATTTATTTTTGTGAGTTTTAGGTCATTTTCTAACTTTAAAAATATTATTTTTAAGTATTTTTAATTGATTTTTAAATTAAATAAATAAATAAAAATATAAAAAAATGTTGACTTTTTGGGTTGACCGTTGACCGTTGACTTTGACTGTTGACCGGTTCGGACCTTGTGTATGTATGCGCTGAGTGAGGTTCGAACTCATGACCTCCCGTACGCGTGCACGCAGCTCTACCAACTGAGCTACGTGTCTAACCCGAAATATTTTTGTTTTTAATTATATTTATATACTATTTAATTTATTCAGAATTCATTTATTTTAAAAAGAATTTTAATTATGTCGAACCGGTGCTCATAACAGGTCTCGAACCCGGGACCCGTTGTTTAACATTGCACACAGTCCACCGCTGGACTGTGTGTCTAACCTGGTTAAATTACTGGTTTTTATTAAACTTAACATCTTACAGCGAGTTAATACGGTTCGGTTTAAAAAAAGAACATTTTTATTTCAGAGGATAGGGTCGTGTCAGGGATCGAACTCGAGACGTGCGCTGTGTGTTTGCACACAGTCCACCGCTGGACTGTGTGTCTAACCCGGTTTAATAACTTGTTTTAATTATTCTTATAAACATCGTCGACTTCGTCTTCTTCATTCAAAGACTCAGACGACCGATATTCTTCTGTTCTTGTTTAAATCGTTCGTCGAACATATTACTAATTGAAATGTAATGGATAAAAAGAGTTAAGGAATCGAATGTACCGATCAGACTGTATTTCTCAGAATTCCGGCATTGGTCATCGGCTCTGATTTGTGGATTTCGTCTGATTGAATCAATTAACAGTTTTGATCGATTAGTTGCGAAATTGAGTTACTAAACAATGATTATCAGAAGGTTTAAATGATTATACGGATTCACAGCGAGATTTTGGAAATTCCAGAGGTTTTCCGGCGAGTGCAGAATATCCGGCAACGTCGTCTGGGACTGATTCTGGTTGATGGATTGAAGTTAGTAATAGTCTAACAATGGATTGAAACCGAAAGAGTCGAGGTATTTACCGTTTTGATGTAAGTCTCGGTTTTCCAGCGAAAGTCCGGCGATTTCAGAATATCTCCGGCGAGTGAAATTGATTCGAGAAATGGTGCGATTTTGAGCGAAATGATTTCCAGAGACTTGGGTGTGTTTTTATAGGGAAGAATCACGATGAATTGGGTCTGATTTTAGTCTTGATTCGTGGTCAGCCTTTCTCCGGCGGTTATGACTGATGTCGTGGGATTAGACATCGGTTATAACTTATGTCGATGTTAATACATACGTTAAGTCAAAGGAAACCGTCGATAATTGGCGAAATCGTCGGTATTTCCGGCGAGAGCGATTTGGGCGCGCTGATGACCGAATTTGATTTCGAGTTTCATTATATGTATTAATTGTTTCGTTATATCAACAAACAACTCAAGTGGCGGAGTGGTGAGATATGTGTTAGTTATGTCTTCCGGCTGACCCGGGTTCGAAACCCGGCAGCCGGTTTTCTTTTATTTACTTTATTTTCACATTTTAATAATTATAGTTTTTAAATTCTAAATTGTTTATTAATTATGTAATGTTTAAAATTAAAATATATCATAAATACGCAACAAAATTTTATAACTTGATATTCAATTAATAAATGAAACGGGTTTGGAAACCCGTTTTTCGACGGATGTTACAAAGACCGACCTAGTAAACAAGATATATATTATAGTAGATTAAAGTGATTTTCTTTATTTGTTTCACAAGTCGCCACAATTAGTTTCCATGTTGAGTTTGATATATGAAATATTGAGATTTCTAAGTTTTTTGTTTCGCAGGTGTGTCCTTATAAAACCAGGTGAGATAAGATCTTAACATTGCATAAGTGGAAATTAAGATTTCCGGTAACCAATCCAGACTCTAACTGATAAATTGAGAAAATTGCACTTTTCATTCTTTATGTTTCAACGTTTCATCAAACGGATCAAACGGTGTCCTTTAACTTCAAAAATTACACTGGCTGTCCTTTACGTTTGCACATGATATCAGACGATGTCCTTTAGGGCAAACCAATTTGGTTGCTGAAGTTAAGTCCACCTATGTGCCACTCAAGTGAGGGTATAATGGTCTTTTTAACACAAAACACTCTTTCTAGAGGTTTTTATCGTCTTGTTCGCCCGTCTTGACAAAAGGTCTGACACGAACTCCTAGCTATAGTTTGAAGGAACAATAAGATATACACTAAAGAACGAAACCGACCTGAGTTATGCCACTGTGTTTTAAACATGGTTGTGAAACGGACATGTATTTGTTTTTCGTTTTGTTTTTTTTTCTTTTTTCTTTTTTTTTTCTTTTGAAGGATCGTTGTTAAGGTTGTAAAACGGACATTTCTTTGACATGTTTTTTTTTTTCTGATGGTGTTGACTTTTACATTGCAATGTTGCAAAAAATTAAACCTTATTTAAGAATAAGCATCATTATTTATTTATTTATTTATTTATTTTTCATACAAAATAATAAGTGTGTAGAACTGGTATACAAAATCATACAATCAAGAATGGAAAAATATAAAAGTAAAAAATTCACGAACAATATTAAAAATATAAATTATGTGTCGATGATGAGTTGTAAATCAATCCGGTCGGAACCCTAATTCGTTTCCTTGTCGTCTGGTCGGTAAAGCTTCAACCAACGATCATTCAAGGCTTGAAGCGGTCTTGCGTTAGCATCAGCTTCCTGTTACAACACAAGCTTAGATTAGGAAACAAGTTCATAAAAGTGCAAACAAATTATGATAGAACATATGTATAAAGCTCACATCATGGACTGCTTCACGGATTATACGCAACTGTTCTCGTGAAACCGTTCTCACCTGATAAATGATATAGCGGAAAAATGTCTTTTAGTGATCAAATACCTTAAACCTATTAAAAGTAGTATGAAATATTATAAAAATATATTAATATGTTTTTTTACCTTTCGAACAATGGTCCAAGTAACATTTTGATCGCATGGTGGAGTAGTAAGTGAGCCAATATATCGATAATATTTTCTACTCCCTATTTTTATTTCTCGGGGGTCTATTATTCCCACGCTTTTTTCAACTTCTCTTGTAGATGACACTAACTTCAAATATGGTTCCATCTGATCACATATTTTGAAGAAAAGATTAACATGGAAATTTATAAATTTATATCCAGAGAAAACTGTAAGTTAAATTGTAGTATTTTTTTAAAGATATTGTTTATGAACATACCTTTTCTAAAAAAGAATCTGGGCGACCCATTTTGTATAGAATTGCAATCACCGCAACCTTTTCGTCTATACTTTGATGAACCAAGTGTAGCTCGAGATTAAATCTATGCATATAAAAGAGATAAAGATATTAGATGAAAGACTAATTTATTAGTAATAAAAATGAGTTTTCAGTTTTGCCATGGTAAGAATCAAAAGAAAATTTGACAGACACCTTCGGCCATTTATGGTGTGTTCGGTAGGGGTGTGCCAATGGGCTTGATTAAGCTGAAACTCAATTCCATTTATCTGAATATGTCCGGCTCCTCCAATCCATCGCAACTGTGTATTATCATCACAAGTTAGTAATTACTAGAGTAAATATTTATATCACGACCTTACATGAACAGGATCTGTTCTATAGGCTCGTATGTTTATATTTTTTTTTTCCTAAGAGTAAATATTTATACCAGCAAATCCTAACAATTATATTAAGATTATATAAGCTCAATTAGTTGTAGTGCATGCGTTCCTACCATCATATCATGGCCCCGATTAATAAGTGTCGCATTAGCAGGGTTGTAATCTCTATCAAGTCTTCCGAGTTTGGATGTCGTGTGAACTCTTTTATGAGTTAGATCAATTGGCGACTGCATGTCTCCGTATTACACATACTCCACTCTGGATGGATCTCTCCCCAATGGTTCGGGCCATTTGGAACTATTAATGTCATATGAGAATTCATGTTCATCATCTGGACCACCATTAACAAAATATTTCAAGAAAAAAAAAACATAAAGCAACCAAACATATGAAAAAACAGTTGTAATATTGAATTAAATCGTTTTAGCGACTAACCAACTTCTTGAGATAGCGTGAAAGGTAGACAAAATATGATGAAAAGTGCAAAGAACAAAAAGCTTTTGTTATCCATTATTTTGTGCATATATCAAATCTTAATAGGATTTTGTATAAGTTTTTGAATGTTATGTGTAGGGGGGCATATGCATATATATATAGAGAGAGAGGTGGGCATGGGTTGGGGGTCATGTTAAAAAAGCTGGTTATGTGAATGGAGAAATGGAAGTTTCATTTTGACCATAGACTATGTTTTAAATAACATATATAAAGGTAAATAAATCTTTCAACGAATGGCGAGGAACTTCTTCTTGATTTGGTAGCCAAGGTTTGAAGTCTTGATACAACAAATAACTTTTGGATTCGACCCCTTAATTATAATACCTGTAACTATTTATAAGTAATAAACGATTTTAGTTAGCTTCTTCTGATCAATAACAGTGGCGAAGCTTGAGATTTCCGACTGGGGTGTCGAAAACGTATATACCAAAAATTTCTAACCGGGGGGTCAAAAACATATATACCCAAAAATTTTTATACGAAAACTATATACTATTCACTACTAAACGAAAAGTTCGAGAGGTCGACCGCCCCCTCCCGCCTCTACAAAGCTACGCCCTTGATCAATAAGATCATATGTGGTTACGAACATTATAAAAAAGTAGTTTCTTGAAATATGCAAAAAAAGAAAGAAATTCTTATTTTTAGATAAACCCTTTAATTATATCTGCAAGAAGAAAAAGGAAATTCTCGTTATCGTTAATGAAAAGAACATGGAACATATATCATTGTCGAATGCCTTATGAGTTCCAAAAGGAATTATGACTGTAAAAATCAACATCAGGTATTCAGGTTTTTCAAAACATAACACTCATGTTCTACGTTTGTGATGAAGGATTACGAGAATATTGAAACATATTTCACATGTTTCTTCTTCTCTTGCTTTATATTAAAAAAAAAGCGAAGGAAACATTTTTTTGTGAAATGGATTATTTGGAATAAGATATCTGTTGTAGTAGGATGATTAATAACTTATAAACATTATTAATCGGTCATTTTACGGCCAAGCGTTAGTGGGGTTTCCCTACTTCTCGCATCATGTTTCAGTGGTGGCATGCTGTTTTCCACTACCTCCATATCAACTTCCATCCCCGCACTCACATCCATTGAGTATAACGTATGACCTAGAAGAAACTAATATCATTCTAATCTTTCAAACTATAGATTTACTAGCATTATTATTATTATTATTGTTATCGTTATAACTCTAAAAGTTGGTAGTTTTCAATATCACATCTTAACACTCTCCAGAAGTTAATATGAAAGTGGAATGGTAAATTCGTGGATAAAATTCAAAGCTTTTACCAACCTTTTTAAATTGATTAAATGTGCTACCGTACAAATCCATTATTTTATTCTTTTGGAACTATTTACTGATTGAAAATTAAGCAATATTAGTATTTGGGTAACATTTAAGAATCCAAATAGAAACATTCAACGCACATGCTCTATAGACATAACCTAGTTGGATCACCTTTTCTTGACAAGATGTGATCGAAGGCCGACTGATATTGGAAAAAAACAAGATGTCATTGAGCTACCTCTTTGATTTTCTGTTTTCCTTTTTGTCACCATGACCAAATGTGAAAGACCAACTTTTTTCTATACTAGTAACAGTTACGATTCCTCTAAATCAAGTTTAACTTATACAAGGACCCAACTTATTAATAACTAAGAAAGACAACAATATTTGTGTGTAATTTAGTTTATTATTTGAGAACAAAAGAAAAGATTGTATTCAATGAAATTCAACACAATAGCCTCACATAGTGACATAACACTGCTACAAAAATAAGTATCACAGCCTACATGATGTAATCGATAGACCTATCCTTCGGTTATCACCGACCAATCGGTCACAAAGTACAATAACACTCCATTCTAGTTTGTGTAATGGAACAACGCTACATGTAAAAAGATTATGTAACCATGGGATAGAAGCATAGGTAATATCACGAGGAAATATCAGTACCCGCACATATATTCATATAATTAATTTGACACATTCGGATAAAAAGATTGCTTTCAAGTTTCAAAGATGTCAATTTCCATTAGGTGTATATTTAACGGTGACAATCAACAAAAGCCTAGGACAATTACTATCAAGGGTTGGTTTGTACTCGAAACAATCGGTTTTCACCCATGGGCAGTTCTATGTATCTTTATCAAAAGTAAAAAACCAGAAATAGAGTCAAATTATTAATATTAGACAAAGACGACAATCCTACAAATAAAACAACATATGTGGTTTGTAAAATATTACATTTTTAGAATTTTTATAAAAATGTGTTTTATTAAATATTTCTACATTATGAATTCTTTTCCCAGGGTCAAACCCTCTTGTAACACCCTGCAAAATCGTGTCCATATAATATAGCGACAAGTGTTGTATTTTTATTTTAAGTCTATTAAAGACTAACATGGACTAAAAACGTCAACATGCTCAAACTAAGTCTCTGAGTGATCTTCTGATGTCAACATGCATAAACCAAGCCTCTGAGTGACCATTAGTGTTAACATGCTAAAAACATAGCCTCTGAGGGACCATTGGTGTCAACATGCTAAAACTCGGCCTCTGAGTGACCATTGTGTCAGCATGCCCAGCCTCTGAGTGACATCGGAGTCACATGCTTATAATGAGCCTCTGAGTGACCCTTTACAAAGCCATAACTCTCATATGTCCTATTTGTTATACGAGAGAGATCAAATCCCTAATTATATAAAAGTTGGATAATGGAAGGGTTAAAAGTGTCAGCATGTTAATTTATACCTCTGAGTGACCTTTTAACAAACCGAGAACTCGACACTGTTCAGGCATACTCCCGGGTACGCCAAATATTGGTTACGGAGGGTTAAATATGCTAAAAAGGTGTTTTAGGAGGTTTTATAAGTTGAGGGGCTAAAAGTGTAAAACTTTGAAATTGGCCATGAGGCGCTCGCGGGGCGCGAGAGACCAGGCCTGGGTCTCTCGCGGGGTGAGAGAGGCCTATGTCTGCAGAAAATTGTCTTGGTCTTCACACAAATTGCCAAAAACCATTTGATTCGAAACCATGGCTTTCCAAATTACTATGCCACGTTTTAGGACACTTGTAAGCTTTCTCTTACACCTCTTAACACCTGGCATCACCTCCTTCAAGCTCTCCAACTGTAAATAGGTGCCAAGGTTCACCATTTGAACTTGCACCTTTCTCATTCACAACTCTATCTCCCTCCTCTGGAAGTTCCTAACTGAAAGGAGCATCCAACTTAGTTCTATTGCATCCTAGGAACCATTTGTAAGTGTTCCTTCCTCTTGCATTTTCATTTATAGGCTTTTATAGCCAAAAGTCATGCGTTTTATGGAAAACGCCTTGACTTTCGGTTAAGACCATTATGGTCGGGCCATTGTTCTAACGAACATGGCTAAGTGATCGTAATAAGGTAGGTGTTAGTCCCTATAAAGGGCACCTCCTAAAGATCATGTTTGTTAGACCAATTGACGGGTCAAAGTTATTATATTAAAAAGTCAAACATGGCATTTTTCAGAAATGTTATAATTTGATCTTATATATGTTATGAAACCTGTTTTGACACTTAAATAAGTTGGAAATAATTGTTAGAACATGTTAGAACATGTTTGGCTCGTCAATTTCAGTTCTAGGGTTGGTTCGCAACCGAAAGTTGCAAAGTTTGACTTCTGCTTTGACTTTCGATCTGACCCGATTTAGATTACTTACCTACTAATCTAAAGTTGCATTATGATCGTAATATAATGTACCATAACCATCTGAGGTTATATTACGTGATCATGATCAGAATCTGAGTTTATGCACAAGTTCCGTAATTATGTCATTTTGAATAAAATGCCCTTTTTGCATAAAAAGAGGTTTTAATTATAATGAACTTGAAAATGAGTTTCGTATGATGTAATATTAAAAGTAGGATTGTTTGGGGTGTCAAATCAGATTATAAATTGAGTTTATGAACAAGTTCTTGTATTATGTCGATAAATGACGATAAAGCCCTTGTGGCTTATAGAACGGTTTTAATCATATCTTTTTAAGTAAATCTTTTACCTACTGATATGTTATATTAAATAACATATCTAATACATATTAACCTGACCTTAACATTAGTTTTCATTAAACATCACACAAATCGTCATTTTACGACATAAGCGTCGTTTCGGCGCAAAGTGTCACACCCCAGATTTCCAACCCCAAATCCAAACACCGGTGGGCCCGGGTGGGGAGTATCGTAACGTAAGTTGATAACATCATTGTCAATTAAACATAGCACAACAGAAGTCTTGGAGTAAAATTACTATTACAAACCGAAATATTCGAAATCTAAAATAATATACAGGCTCGTAATAGAAGATCCACAGGCGGATCGTAAAATGTACAAGAAAGAATACAAAACAGACTTTAGGCAGATCTAAGGATTTACAAGATCATCTTATTCTCTACCGAGCAGCTTCCGGCCTATTTCGTATTATACCTGCAGATTAGCCTTTGGAAGATACGTCAGCTTACGCTGGTAAATACACCAAACTGACTCATTTTGAAAACATTAAAAATGATTTTAAGTGCAAATGGAAAAGGTTAACCTTGCAATGGACCATGCAATAATAATTTACCGTATCCCAAGCCCTTATAGGGGAAATAAGTCGAGAGTATTTACCTGAGCTAGTCTTTTTCTTTTATTTCTAAATAACTCAGCCGTATACAAAAGTACCAAGTGCAGATAGCATTTACCGAGAAGGTTCTAGTCTGGATTATGGCATAAGCTAGCCAATTAAATACTAACAGGTCTTATAAACCGAATAGTGTACATGATCATTACGTATAAAACTTGATTAAACGATGATCAGATAGAATGTAGTTTAAACCCGACAAGTACTTGACTTGTATAATATGGGCAAACTATAAACATTCTGGATTTTGAAACATAAATGACAAGGTTAAACAGTTTCAGTTAAATTCCGTAAAATAGTTACATATACGTAACTGTGCGCATAATAGCGATATCGGGTAACCGGATAAGTCATGACAAGTTCTATATGTATTATACTTTAAATAAGTTAATATATCAGTAGGTATCAACTTATATGCCCGTTAAAGTTTTAAAACGAAATTATGCCTATAAGGGCAATTTGGTAATTTTACACATAGTTTATAAATTATTTGGGATTCTGAGTTTATAACATGTACCTACTGTAAATATGTTTAAAATAAGTTTTAAAATCAGTAGGTAACAAGTCTTGGTCCATTAATATGGTTTAAAACCATCATGCGCCGAAACGGCGCTTATGTCGTAATATGACGTCTTTAAGCGATGTTTATGAAAACTGATACTTGGATCAGATTAAAATGTTTAAAATATGTTATTTAATATAACATATCAGTAGGTAAGTGATTTATCTTGAAAAGATTTGATTAAAACTATTTTATAAGCCATAGGGGCTAAAACCGTCATTTACCGACATAGTTTAAAGACTTGTTTAAAAACTCAGTTTATAACTTGTTTAACATCTCAAATAATTCTACTTATAATATTACATCAGTAGAAATTCATTTTTAAGTTCATTACATTTAAAACCTTGTTTTATGCAAAAAGGGCATTTTGGTCAAAGATGCATAATTATGGAACTTGCGCAAAAACTTGGATTCTGATTATGATCATGTAATATAAACTCAGAGGGTTATGCTACATTATATTATGATCATAATGCAACTTTAGACCAGTAGGTAACTAATCTAAATCGGGTCAGAATCGAAAGTTAAAGCAGAAGTCAAACTTCGCGACTTTCGGTTGCGAACCGACCCTAGAACTGAAATAGACGAGCCGAACATGTTCATACATGTTCTAATAATTATTACCAACTTGTTTAAGTGTCAAAACAGGTTTCATAACATATATAAGATCAATTTATGATTTTTCCGAAAAATGGCCTGTTTGACTTTTAATATGTAACTTTGACCCGTCAATTGGTCTAGCAAACGTGATCTTCAGGAGGTGCCCTTTATAGGGACTAACACCTACCTTACTATGATCACTTAGCCATGTTCATTTCAAACAATGGCTGACCATAATGGTCTTAACCGAAAGTCAAAGCGTTTGCCGTAAAACACTTGACTTTTGGCTATAAAAGCCTATAAAGGAAAATGCACAAAGAAGGAACACTTACCAGTGATTCCTGGATGGAAAAGAACTATGTTGGATTGCTCCTTTTAGTTATGAACTTCCAGAGGAGGGAGAAGAGATGAAATGAAAGGTGCAAGTTGGAATGGTGAACTAATGCACCTATTTATAGTTGGAGAGCTCAAAGGAGGTGAAGCCAGGTGTTTAGGGGTGTAAGAAGAAGCTTACAAGTGTCCCAAAACGTGGCATAGCAGATTACAAGTCCATGGTTTCGAATTTAAATGGTTTTGGAGTTTGGCTTGGAGACCAAACAAACTTTCTGCAGCAGAGCCTGTCTCGCGGGGCGCGAGAGACACATGCCAGGTCTCTCGCGGCCCGCGACCGCCCCTAATTCAGTTTCAAAATTTGACACTTTGACCCTTGAACTATATAAAGCTTATAAAAACCTATTTAAACACCTTTTTGGCACTTTAGCCCTCCGTAGCCAGTACTTGGCATACCAAGGATATGCCCGGACATTGTCGACCTCTCGGTTCGTTATCAGAGGTATAAATTAACATTTTGACACTTTTAATCCCTCCATTATCCAACTTTCAAAATTTACAAAATTGAACCCTCTCGTCCAACAAATGGCACGTATGAGAGTTAGGACTTCACAAAGGATCACTCAGAGGCTTATTACAAGCATGTTGATTCCGATGTCACTCAGAGGCTGGGCATGTTGACATATCAGTCACTCAGAGGCCAAGTTTCAAGCATGTTGACATATCAATCACTCAGAGGCTAATGATTTAAACATGTTGACATATCAGTCACTCAGAGGCCATTATTTATGCATGTTGACATCAGTTCGTCACTCAGAGGCTCAGCGTGAGCATGTTGACGCCTTTAGTTCTTTTTGGTCTTTAATAGACATATAAAAAATATAACACGTGTCACTATACTATTGGACATGAGTTTACAGGGTGTTACATCCTCGCCCCTTAAAAGAAATCTCGACCTTGAGATTTTTTAAAAAAGATGGGGGTATTTTTGTCGCATAGTGGACTCAACCTCCCATGTATACTCAGGACGTCTAAAAGCGTCCCACTTAACCTTTACTATTGGTATCATCTTTCTTCGGAGCTTCTTAACCTGTTGATCCTCGATCGAAATTGGTTTCTCAATGAACCTCAGGTTTTCATCAATTTTCACCTCATTGTGCGACATTGCTAGCGACTCATCGGCTAGACATTTCTTAAGATTAGATATGTGGAATACATCATGGATTCCATTAAGCTCCTCTGGCAACCTGAGCTTATAAGCTACAGTCGACACATTCGATTATCTCGAAGGGTCCTATATATCTTGGGCTTAACTTGCCCCTCTTTCCAAAACGCATCACACCTTTCCAGGGTGATACTTTTAGCATGACTTTGTCCCCTACTTGGAACTTAAGAGGTTTATGCCTCTTGTCAGCATAGCTCTTCTACCTATCCCTGGCATCTTTGAGACGATCACGGATTTGCACAATCTTTTCCGTGGTCTCCAGGACAATCTCAGGTCCTGACAGTTGGGTGTCCCCAACTTCTGGCCAGCATACGGGCGTTCTACATCTTCTCCCAAACAAGGCCTCAAAAGGAGCACCTTGATGCTTGTATGATAACTGTTATTGTAGGAGAATTCTATTAAGGGTAAGTGGTCATCCTAACTTCCATCTAAATCAATCACACATGCCCTAAGCATGTCTTCCAATGTTTGGATAGTACGCTCACTTTAAACCATCAGTCTGCGGATGGTAAGCCGTACTAAAATTTAATCGTGTGCCTAACGATTATTGGAAACTTTTCCAAAAGTGAGATGTGTATCTAGTATCTCTATCGATACAATAGATACTGGCACACCATGTAGGGACACTATTTTGTCCACATACAACTTAGCCAATTTATCTGAATTATACGTCTCTTTAATTGGCAAGAAGTGAGCTGACTTAGTCAGCCTATCCCAAATAGTGTCATTACCACTTTTGGTCTTAGTAACTTGGTAATCAAATCCATAGTTACCATTTCCCATTTCCAAGTGGGAATTTCAAGTTGTTGTAAAAGTCTTGACGGTTTCTGATGTTCGGCTTTAACTTGCGAACACGTCAGACACTTAGCTACATAAGTGGCTATGGATTTCTTCAAACCCATCCACCAATAATTCTTCTTCAAATCTTGATACATCTTGTCACCACCTGAGTGAACAGAGTATCTTGAATTATGCGCTTCCTGGAGGATTAGATCTCTAAGTCCTCCAAAGATCGGAACCCAAATTCTATCATTAAATCTTAGGATTCCGTCATTTCCAGGCGTTAACTGATCCACAGTTCCGCCTAATCCCTCATTAGAGATATTAGCCTCTAACAAGGCTTGCTTCTGCGCATCTAATAGCTTATCACTTAAGCTATTTCTGAGCTCAATGCTCTTAGCGTTAATCCTTATAGGTTTCACCTTTTCCTTGCGACTTAAGGCATCGGCAACTACATTTGCCTTGCTTGGATGGTAGCGAATCTCACAATCATAATCGTTAAGTGTTTCCATCACGACGTTGTCGCATGTTCAATTCTTGATTGAACATGTGTTGGAGACTTTTATGGTCTGTGTATATAACACACTTTGTGCCATACAAGTAATGTCTCCACAGTTTTAGTGCAAATACAACAGCACCCAGTTCTAAATCATGGGTGGTGTAATTCCTTTCATGCACCTTTAATTGTCGTGATGCATAGGCAATCACCTTGCCTTTTTTGCATTAGCACACAGCCCATGCCAGTGTGCGATGCATCATAGTAGACTACAAATTCCTCAATAACCTCAGGTAGAGATAACACAGGAGCTTTGCTCAACTTGTGTTTAAGAACCTCAAAAGATTCCTGTTGCTTTGGACCCCAATTATACCTAATATTCTTACGGGTCAAAGAAGTTAAAGTAGTGGCTATCCTTGAAAAGTTCTCAATGAACCTCCTATAGTAACCAGCGAGTCCTAAGAAACTACGAACTTCTGTTGGGGTCTTGGGCACTTCCCAATTTATTATAGCCTCAATTTTGGCGGGATCCACTTGGATACCACGCTCACTTACCATGTGTCCAAGAAATTGGACTTCTCTAAGCCAAAATTCGCATTTAGAGAACTTCGCATAAAGTTTTCTCCTGCCTTAATAATTCTAGGATGCACCGAAGATGTTTCTCATGATCATCTTGATTACGAGAATAGATAAGTATGTCGTCTATGAAGACAATGACAAACTTATCCAAATATGGCTTGCAGACTCTATTAATGAGATCCATGAACGCTGCTGGTGCATTTGTGAGCCCAAAAGGCATCACCAAAAATTCAAAATGACCATAGCGGGTCCTGAAGGCTGTTTTAGGAACATCTTCACTTCTAACCTTCAGTTGATGATATCCTGATCTTAAATCTATCTTAGAAAAATAACTAGCCCCTTGAAGTTGGTCGAATAAATCATCGATCCTGGGCAGAGGATATTTATTCTTAATGGTTAGCTTGTTTAGCTCCCGATAGTCGATGCATATTCGCATCAAACCGTCTTTCTTCTTCACAAAAAGGATAGGAGCTCCCAAGGCGAGGAACTAGGCTGAATAAAGCCTTTCTCTAAGAGTTCGTCTAGTTGAACTCTTAGCTCATTCATTTCGGTTGGAGCTAGCCTATATGGGGCTCTTGCTACGGGTGCTGCTCCTGGTAATGATATATATTCTGAACTCCACTTGCCTATCTGGGGGTAGGCCTGGTAATTCTTCAGGGAAAACATCGGGATAATCCGAGATAACTGGTAAGTCTTCAATGCTTGGTTTAGGCTCATTGATGGTTACTTGTGCCATGTAGACGACACAACCTCTTCTTAAACACTTGGATACCTTAAATAACGACACTTTGTCTGGCAGTCCATAGTGTGAGTCGCCAACGATGGTGATCATTTCACCAGATGGGGTCTTAATCTCGATGAGCTTTTTATCGCAGGCAATGCGAGCTTGGTTATGAGATAACCAATCCATGCCTAAGACAACATCAAACCTCGCCAATTTTATTGGTAAAAGAGAGATGGGATGGAATGATTCTTAATGGATATGGAACATCCATCAAGAATAGAAGAAGTAGTTTCTAAGGTTCCATCGGCAAGTTCTATCTCATAAGTCTTATCTAGAGTTCTTACGGGTAGATTTAATAGTTTACTAAACTTATGATCAACAAATGATTTATCTGCACCCGAATCAAATAACACTCTAGCAAAAATATCAGTAATGGGGAAAGTACCTGTTATGACGTTATTGTCATTAACAGCTTCCTTAGCAGTTAGCCGAAAGGTGCGTGCAATCCCCTTCTTGGCCTCTCCAGGCTTCGGATTATTTTTCCTTGAATTCTTAGGGCAGCTAGTTGCAATGTACCCTTTTTGATTGCAAATATAACATACAACATCCTTAAGATCCTTACAATCTAGGGTCTTATGCCCCCTTCTTTTACATATGCCACAAGGTCTAGCTTGTGGGTTAGGATTACATGTCCCCAGTGTCTTCAGTTGCAAGTCTTACAGAATTGCATCACAGCCGACTTGCTTTGGTTCCCTTTGAACCCGAACCTCCCTTTATTTTTCTTATTAAATCTATGGGAGTTGTCTTCCTCTCTCTTCCTTTTCCAGTCTGTTTCAAGCTTGACTGACTTCTGCCTCACTATATCAAGGGTGAGGGAGAGAGATAGGTCAACAGCAGACGTATAGGTACTAGGCTGAGCAGCCTTTACCATGCCCTTAATCTCGGGCGCTAATCCATTTATAAAACGCGCAATGCGTTTGGATTCAGGGGTGATAAGATAGGAAACTAACCTAGATAAGGAATTAAAATCGGAAACGTACTTCCGACAGTCTAGGTTTTTCATGGAAAGAGACAAGAAGTCTGTCTCTATTTTCTCCACCTCATGGGTTGGGCAATAAGTTTCTTTATTAATTCCACAAACTTGGACCATCCCAAGTTGTACAGGTGTACCTTACCTGTTGATTGAATCATAGCCTTCCACCAAGTTTGGGCATCACCCTTGAAGGATTGTGATACATACTTGACCACATCCTTTTCAGCACATCTGCTGATGTCAACGATAATCTCCATTTCGTCTAGCCACTTTAGAGCTTCTACGGCTCCTTTTTCCCCATTAAAGTCTCGGGGTTTACAGGAGACAAAGTATTTGTAGGTACATTCGTTCTTGGAAGAACGGGACCTATCAGCATAGTCTATCCTCTTAGGTTCACTCTTCGCATTTGATGAGTGAACAAAGCTCTCCTTATAAGCTGAGGATGGTGGAATTGATAGAGGTCTAGAGCGAGTGGCACTCGACTCTCTTAGCTTTTCTATGGCCTTACCCATGGCCTTTTCCACAGCCGCATCAATGCGAGCTTGAAAGTCGTTATCATTTATGGTTATATTTCCGGCGTCTTTGACGTTCCGATGGCTACTCTGTGCCTCATTGGAATTAGCCATTCTTTAAAGCCTTGGTTGTATAAACCAAATAAAATTTCTCTTAGCCATGGTATAATAACCATATCGGCTTTTTAAACATTGGATATAAGAAAATCCATTGCTTAATATAACATCACAACTCTTAGGCTTAATATAACTATATTTGGTATAGGTCTTAATAGGACCATCATAGGCAAATTACAATTTGGACGTAGTCCATTTATTATTAGACATGCGATCGCAGTGTCACAACTGTCATAACAATTATATAGCACATAGGCTTGTCACCAAGGACATCTTAATATATGGCACATAGGCCTGTCACTAATGGACATAGGATATGGCACTTAGGCCTGTCACTAATGGACATATCATAGGTCACATAGGCACAATATTGCTAATGGATGTTTAATTATCATCACACTAATGATAGTAGCCGGGATCAAATAGATCACATGGGCTTTATAGAATAGATCATAACCAGAAAGGGTAATAAATCACTAATGGATGTTTAATCACCGCACTGGTGATACTAGCCGGGATCGAACAGATCACAAGGGCTATATAACCGGGATCAAATAGATCACAAGGGCTATATAAAATACATCTCTAATGGATGTTTAATCACCGCACTGGTGATATTAGCCGGGATCAAACAGATCACAAGGGCTATATAACCGGGATCAAATAGATCACAAGAGTTATATAATATACATCTCTAATGGATGTTTAATCACCACACTGGTGATATTAGCCGGGATCAAACATATCACAAGGGCTATTTAGCCGGGATCGCACAGATCACAAGGGCTATATAGCTGGGATCAAATAGATCACAAGGGTTATATAAAGTACATCTCTAATGGATGTTCATCATCGCAATGGTGATATTAGCCGGGATCACACAGATCACAAGGGCTTTTTCTCCGGGATCAAATAGATCACAAAGGCTATATAACCGGGATCAAATAGATCACAAGGGTATATATAATACATCTCTAATGGATGTTCAATCACCGCACTGGTGATATTAGCCGGGATCACACAGATCACAAGGCCCTTTTAGCCGGGATCAAATAGATCACAAGGGCTATATAACCGGGATCAATTAGATCACAAGGGTTATATATAATACATCTCTAATGGATGTTCAATCACCGAACTGGTGATATTAGCCGGGATCACACAGATCACAAGGGCTTTTTAGCCAGGACCAAATAGATCACAAAGGCTATATAACCGGGATCAAATAGATCACAAGGGTTATATATAATACATCTCTAATGGATGTTCTATCACGCACTGGTGATATTGGCCGGGATCACACAAATCACAAGGCCCTTTTGCCAAGATCAAATAGATCACAAAGGCTATATAACCGGGATCAAATAGATCACAAGGGTTATATATAATACATCTCTAATGGATGTTCAATCACCGCACTGGTGATATTAGCCGGGATCACAAGGGCTTTTTAGCCGGGATCAAATAGATCACAAAGGCTATATAACCGGGATCAAATAGATCACAAGGGTTATATATAATACATCTCTAATGGATGTTCAATCACCGCACTGGTGATATTAGCCGGGATCACACAGATCACAAGGGCTTTTTAGCCGGGATCAAATAGATCACAAAGGCTATATAACCAGGATCAAATAGATCACAAGGGTTATATATAAGGTTAGGACATAGTCCATTACCTTGAAGGTTAGCGTGATTCCTCAAGTCACACAACCAAGAGTATGCACATTATTTGAATGTTAACATAAGAGGATCTTAAAGGTTAATTATAAGTCCCGGTCGCATTGACCTTAATGACTTGGAGGCTTGAACTTAGTCCACCACCTCTAGATAGAAGGATAACTTCCCTTAACTATCATATATTTGGCCAAATATGTGGTCTGTGTCACTTGGCAATAATCAAAACCATTATGATCTTTTTGGAATTATATCGCAGAGCATAAATTTCGAATAAAATCGAGACGCTCGTTTTCAAGAGGATGAATACATATATATTATATATATATATATATGTATATATATATAATTCCAAAGTACTTCATTAAATTTCCATATGAAATTATAATACTTGAAACAAATAAATGAAACTGATTGTCCATGCAAGGACTAAAAGAAACAAAATGTCCACGCAGGGACTAAAAGAAACAAAATGTCCAACAGGACTAAAGAATAATATGTCCACACAGAGACTACATATAATAGAAAAGACTTCATTCGTCTTTCTTTCCCTTGACTAGCTTGGACAGTTTCTTGAAGAACTTATTTGTCTTCTTCTCCACTTTCTCTGCCTGCTGCTGCTGCATCTCTTTCATTCTTTCTAAGGCCTCATTGATGGCCTCAAGTGGTGGAGGAGGTTGTGGTTGGGGTTGTGGCATAACCAGATAATGGTACCCATAAGTTGGATATCCAGTCGGTGGATAAGTAGGTGGGAAGGAGACGGGTAAAGTGCGTTGTGCATAACCGCCTGCATGTATGGGTCCTGCGACCATGCTTGATAGTCTACCGGTGTAGGCGAGTTAAAAGGATCATATCCAGACGTGTCTGGATATGTAGGGATTGGGTTAGTATAACCCGATGGTGGTGGTTGAACTGTAGGTGTTGGTGTTGGTTCCACTATAGGTGGAACATTAGAGGGTCCACCCATTTGTGGATCCTCTTGTATGGTGGGTAAGAATTGGGAAAAGGTGGCAGCGATCCCGACCTTTGTCGGCACGTACTGACATACGTGCTCCACGCTTCCTCCTTGGTGGTTCAGGTGGTGGTTGAGGTTGGTCCCTGGTTCCATGTGGACATCTTCTAGAACCGGAGGTGGTTGAGAGTGGTGAGAAGAAGTGTGGGTGAAAGTGAATTGGTTCAGTATTGGTCCCACTCATTAGGACCTTGGTAGCGCGACCCGGCATACGAGTTTGAATCGCTCGAAATTTCAATGGGATGCACATTTGATCCCGACGGTGGCATCTCTGGGTCGGAGTCCTCGTCCATAGGATGTGGC
This sequence comes from Scalesia atractyloides, assembly GCA_947069175.1. NCBI lineage: Eukaryota > Viridiplantae > Streptophyta > Magnoliopsida > Asterales > Asteraceae > Scalesia > Scalesia atractyloides. The sequence goes on from CAMTDV010000002.1 coordinate 72,963,381, forward strand.
GGCATTTTCCTGTTAAAATCAATTCAAAAACATACTATAACTTAATAATGAAAGAGTAATCCTAGGTTAATGCCTAGACTCGAAAGTGTAAGGAATGTGCTCGTGTAAGTTTGAGACTAAAGACAAAAGGCTAGTGTTTAATTCTCTCAAACGTTGGCTCTGATACCAACCCTGTCACACCCCGAATTTCCAACCCGAAATCCAAACACTGGTGGGCCGGGTGGGGAGTATCATAACGTAAGTTGATAACATCATTGTCAATTAAACATAGCACAACGGAAGTCTTGGAGTAAAATTACTATTACAAACCGAAATATTCGAAATCTAAAATAATATACAGGCTCGTAATAGAAGATCCACAGGCGGATCGTAAAATGTACAAGAAAGAATACAAAACAGACTTTAGGCAGATCTAAGGATTTACAAGATCCTCTTATTCTCTACCGAGCAGCTTCCGGCCTATTTCGTATTATACCTGCAGATTAGCCTTTGAAATGTCAGCTTACGCTGGTAAATACACCCAACTGACTCATTTTGAAAACATTAAAAATGATTTTAAGTGCAAACAACACAAAATTTTTTATTAACTTAGGAAGGTTAACCTTGCAATGGACCATGCAATAATAATTTACCATATCCTAAGCCCTTATAGGGGAAATAAGTCGAGAGTATTTACCTGAGCTAGTCTTCTTCTTTTATTTCTAAATAACTCAGCCGTATACAAAAGTACCAAGTGCAGATAGCATTTACCGAGAAGGCTCTAGTCTGGATTATGGCATAAGGTAGCCAATTAAATACTAACGGTCTTATAAACCGAATAGTGTACATGATCATTAAGTATAACGCTTGATTAAACGATGATCGGATAGAATGTAGTTTAAACCCGGCAAGTACTTGACTTGTATAATATGGGCAAACTATAAACATTCTGGATTTTGAAACATGAATGACAAGGTTAAACCCGTTTCGATTAAATTCCGTAAAATAGTTACATATACGTAACTGTGCGTATAATAGCGATATCGGATAACTGAATAAGTCATGGACAATTTCTATATGCCATTATACTTTAAATAAGTTAAGATATCAGTAGGATATCAACGTATATGCCCGTTAAGGTTTTAAAACGAAATTATGTCTCTTAAGGTCAATTTGGTAATTTTACACATAGTTTATAAATTATTTGAGATTCTGAGTTTATAACATGTACCTACTGTAAATATGTTTAAAATAAGTTTTAAAATCAGTAGGTAACAAGTCTTGGTCCATTAATATGGTTTAAAGCCATACTATGCGCCGAAACGGCGCTTATGTCGTAATATGACGTCTTTAAGCGATGTTTATGAAAACTGATATTTGGATCAGATTAAAATGTTTAAAATATGTTATTTAATATAACATATCAGTAGGTAAGTGATTTATCTTGAAAGATTTGATTAAAAATATTTTATAAGCCATAGGGCTAAAAACGTCATTTATCGACATAATTTAAGGACTTGTTTAAAAACTCAGTTTAAACTTGGTTTAATATCCCAAATAATCCTACTTATAATATTACATCAGTAGAAACTCATTTTTAAGTTCATTACCATTTAAAACCTTGTTATATTCAAAAATGGCATTTTGGTCAAAGATGACATAATTATGGAACTTGCGCATAAACTTGGATTCTGATTATGATCATGTAATATAACATCAGAGGGTTATGCTACATTATATTATGATCATAATGCAACTTTAGACCAGTAGGTAACTAATCTAAATCGGGTCAGAATCGAAAGTCAAAGCAGAAGTCAAACTTCGTGACTTTCGGTTGCGAACCGACCCTAGAACTGAAATTGACGAGCCGAACATGTTCATACATGTTCTAATAATTATTACCAACTTGTTTAAGTGTTAAAACAGGTTTCATAACATATATAAGATCAATTTATGATTTTTCCGAAAAATGGCCTGTTTGACTTTTAATATCGTAACTTTGACCCGTCAATTGGTCTAGCAAACGTGATCTTCAGGAGGTGCCCTTTATAGGGACTAACACCTACCTTACTATGATCACTTAGCCATGTTCATTTCGAACAATGGCTGGACCATAATGGTCTTAACCGAAAGTCAAAGCGTTTGCCGTAAAACGCTTGACTTTTGGCTATAAAAGCCTATAAACGAAAATGCACAAAGAAGGAACACTTACCATTGATTCCTGGATGCAAAAGAACTATGTTGGATTGCTCCTTTTAGTTAGGAACTTCTAGAGGAGGGAGTAGAGATGAAATGAGAAGGTGCAAGTTGGAATGGTGAACTAATGCACCTATTTAGAGTTGGAGAGCTCAAAGGAGGTGAAGCCAGGTGTTTAGGGGTGTAAGAATAAGCTTACAAGTGTCCCAAAACATGGCATAGCAGATTACAAGTCCTTGGTTTCGAATTTAAATGGTTTTGGAGTTTGGCTTGGAGACAAAACGAACTTCTGTAGCAGAGCCTGTCTCACGGGGCGAGAGACACAGGCCGGGTCTCTCGCGGCCCGCGACCGCCCCTAGTTCAGTTTTAAAATTTGACACTTTTCCCCTGAACTATATAAAGATTATAAAAACCTATTTAAAACCTTTTTGGCACTTTTGGCCCTCCGTAGCCAATACTTGGTATACCCGAGATTATGCTCGGACATTGTCGAGCTCTCAGTTCGTTAAAAGGTCACTCAGAGGTATAAATTAACATGTTGACACTTTTAATCCCTCCATTATCCAACTTTCAAAATTTACAAAATTGAACCCTCTCGTCCAACAAATGGCACATATGAGAGTTAGGACTTCACATAGGATCACTCAGAGGCTTATTACAAGCATGTTGATTCCGATGTCACTCAAAGGTTGGACATGTTGACATATCAGTCACTCAGAGGCCAAGTTTCAAGTATGTTGACATATCAGTCACTCAGAGCTAATGATTTAAGCATGTTGACATATCAGTCACTCAGAGGCTATTATTTATGCATGTTGACATCGGTTCGTCACTCAAAGGTTCAACTTGAGCATGTTGACGCCTTTAGTCCTTATTGGTCTTTAATAGACTATATAAAAATATAACATGTGTCACTATACTATTGGACACGATTTTAAAGGGTGTTACACAAAGTATGGTTTTAAACCATATTTACCAACCAAGACTTGTTACCTACTGATCTTAAAAATTATTTTAAATATTTTTACAGTAGGTACGAGTTATAAACTCAGAATCCTAAATAATTTATAAACTATGTGTAAAATGACCAAAATGCCCATGCGATGCATAGTTTGGTCATAAAAGATAAATTACACATATGATTAATATCCTACTCATATTATATCATAAGTAAGTTATTTTTCCAGAATACTTATAGTTATAACATTAAATTATACTCAAGTTCCTTTTATACGGTATGAAATTACCGAAACGCCCTTATGAGGCATAGTTTCATTTAAAAACCTTAACGGGCATATAAGTGATATCCTACTGATATTACAACTTATTTAAAATATAATGGTATATAGAACTTGTCCATGACTTGTCCGGTTACCCCATATCGCTGATATGCGTACGGTTAAGTATATGTAACTAGTTTAAGGAAATTAACCGAAACGGGTCTAACCTTGTCATTTAAGTCTCAAAATCCATAATGTTTATAGTTTATCCATATTACACAAGTCAAAGTACTTGTTGGGATTAAACTACATTCTATCAAGCCATCGTTTAATCTAGCGTTATGCGTGTTGATGATGTACGCTAGTCGGTCTAAGTCGATGACTTAAGAAAGACTGTTAGTATTTAATTGGTTAGCTTATATCATAATCCAGACTAGATACATTCCGGTAAATGCTATCTGCACTTATTGCTTTTGTGTACGACTGAGTTATTAAAATATTGCGTTTAAACGAAGACTAGCTCAGGTAAATAATCTCGACTTATTTTCCCTATACGGGCTTGGGATACGGTAAATTATTACTGCTTGGTCGGAAATGGGATCAATCGAATGCCGGATTGTGGCTAGTAAATCCGCATTTTCTGTTTTAATCAGTTTTGTTTGATAACTTAAACATGAGAGGTTAACTACCGTGTCCTGGATATTTTCGGCTCATTATATTAGATAATGACCACGACCTTAGCGTGGGGTGTAGGCATACACCTGACAGATGCTCAAATGCATTTACCCACACTTGTTGGGGATAACTCCTTCGTGAGTTCATAAGTGGTCTGTACGTTAATCATGTCTCGGTTTTTGTATTGGGCTCTGTATATATGGACAAACATGTGAATCTGTTAACAAGGTTGCAACGTCAACTTTCGCAAGTTATAAAAGATTTTGGTGCTGATACGCACTTAAAACATTTTATTTAAATGTTTTCAAAATGAGTCAGTTGGGTGTATTTACCAGAGAAAGCTGGCGTATTTACAAAAGACTAAGCTTGTAGGTACAATACGAAAATAGGCTGGAAGTGCTCGGTAGTGATAGAGGATCTTGCAAATCCTAGATCTGCCCAAAGTCTGTTTTACATTCTTTCTTTGTACAATTTATGATCCGCCTGTGGATCTTCTATTACGAGCCTGTATATTATTTTGTATTTCGAACATTTGGTTTGTAATAGTAATTTAAATCCAAGACTTCCGCTGTGCTGTGTTTAGTTGACTATGATGATATCAACTTACGTCACGATATTACCCACCCGAGCCCACCGGTGTTTGGTTGAAAATACGGGGTGTGACACCTCTCCCCAAATCACTCCTCTTATCACTTTTGTTATTATGATATTTTTAAGAGTAATCTCTCCCTTTCTAGTATAAATAGAAGCTTACATGATTATTTCTTCTCTTTTCTCTCTAATTCATAAACCCCCATACCAAAACACAACAAAACTCCATCATTCTTCAAGTCTCCAGCATCATTCTAGGTGTCCAGATTGTTTGTATCGAGCTAACATCAATAACAACTCAATCTCATCCAAAATCATCTTTAGTGTGAATTGTTCTTACTTTTTTTTGATTTGTATTCTTGAACTAATCAACACCCTATTTTATATAAACTACTGTTATGAACACTCTAACAAGTGTTTCTCATGTTAATAAGTTAGGTTAATAAGTAAAGACGCGAAATTAAATGATATAAATTTGTTAAACAATCAAACCGTACACACCAGAAAGTTACTGCAGAATTTAACAACTATTTGATTATAAATTGATCATACGAACACCAATTAAAGTGATTCTTAAGCGTAAATTGATCTCGGTTATGTGTAGTTTATGCACAAAAAATTTCAGAATTTTTGGATGAGCCTAAATTGGTGTTTATGATTTTAATGTGAACGAGGTCAAACAATCTAAGATATAAGGATTTGAAATTTTGACAGAAGGTAATAATATGAGTTACAAAGTTTTTCCAAATGGAATGACATGATTTGAATAAACTTAGAATTCTTAATATTTTTTGTCGTAAACTGTCGCCGGAAAAACACTATATTGACCTTTCAGTGTTCCACTATTTTTCATGATTAATTCAACATACTGGATTAATATAAAAAATACTTTTAAAGAAAAAACACATAATAGCATGTCATAAAAACCGTTTAGTTAGTCAATAAAATCAAAAACTTAGCCATTAAACTGATCCGAATGTAACTTGGTGAATTGTTTTAATTGCACATTAACTTGTTTCTAAACAATTTTATTAAACATATAATTGATCTTAAAACTTAATACAGAACTTAATATAAAGCTTACAATTTATCAGATAGATCATTAATTTTAAGCACAATGTTTATCGATTCATCCAACTTAATCCTTATACGCGTTATACACTTTGTAGCTTTCATGTAAGACGACCTCTCATCAATCTTAGAAATTTATTGTCTGGAATGAAGCAACGCAACCAGTGAGTAAATATTGCCCTTTTACTTTTAAACTTTTGGGACGAGACATGCGTGCAACTTATTCATGCAACCTAGACAATTCACTACATGTCCTTGCTTGGTTATCACTACATGTCCTTGCTTGTTTCTCACTACATGTCCTTGACATTCATACGTATTTGATTATTTGTATTAGTTATCATATATTAGCTTTAGATATGCTTTGACATGTGAATTGTACAAAATAATTTTATTACTATAATTTGCAAACTTATATGTGCTTACCAAGTATTTTTATTTGACACCGATTTTACACATGTTTCAAGGGAAAGTTTGATGACTTCAAGATTTGTGTCACCTAGGATTCTCTAGCCTTTTGCCTTAGCTTTAAATCTAAACAAATTTATTGTATTTTTGTTGATTTGTCTTGTTCCAATATTGAAATATATGTTGTTTGAAACAATGTAATTTGGCTTAATGGAATACTCAAACTATATTTAGTTCCATGTGTTATTGAACAGTCTTGTTACCTGACGCCCGACATTCTCCATCATCAATTGGAGTGTTACAAGGGGGTTATGGGTTCAAGTCCCACAAGGAGTAAAAAAAGTTGTTTTACCATTGGAAGTCCTACGTCTGATATGGGTGAAATAATCAATTTTGCAAATGGTTATTGAATTTGGGTGAGGGAAATGTTGGTGGTACCAGTCATGGGGTGGCAACATTCGAGATACCACAGGATTTTCTAACTAAAGATACGTCTAACCCCATTTCCAATTTGATTGATTTTGTTTATCCTTCAATTCTCCAAAACTTCAACAATGAAAATTACTCTAGTGAGAGGGATATACTTGCACCTAAGAACGAGGTTGTGCACGAGATTAATGACCGGTTGCTATCACTCTTTCAAGGTGAAGAAAGAGAGTATCTTAGCTCTGATAGTCTTTGTCAAACATAACATCTTAATAATTTGTTATAAACAAGTTTTATACTCACCGAATGTCCTCTACATGCTTAAAATATTAAGTTTGCCCTAACACACGTTAGTAATAAAAGTTGGTGTGCCAGTAATGCTATTACGTAACATTAGCCAACAAAATGGTTTGTGTAATGGAACAACGCTACATGTAAAAAATTATGTAACCATTTGATAGAAGCATTGGTAATATCACGAGGAAATATCAGTTCCGCACCTATATTCCTAGAATTAATTTGATACTTTCGGATAAAAAGATTGCTTTCAAGTTTCAAAGATGGCAATTTCCATTAGGTGTATATTTAACAGTGACAATCAACAAAAGCCTAAGACAATCACTATCAAGCGTTGGTTTGTACTCGAAACAATCGGCTTTCACCCATGGGCAGTTCTATGTATCTTTACCAAAAGTAAAAACCAGAGATAGAGTCAAATAACTAATATTAACAAAGACGACAATCCTACAAATAATATAAAAAATGTGGTTTCGTACAAAGGTTTCAAAAGTACAAATAATGGTACTAACGTTCAGTTGAAATCGACGTAGTACTGATGTTGTTCGAACGGTATCGGTTTTGTTCGTCACTAACACTCGTTGTAGCTTATGGTCTTATAATATAAAAAAGATACTCTATACCATTACCAACGTTGTTCGAACAAAAAAATCAATTATAACTGACTCATTCAATTTTTAACAAAGCTTTTATTGTAATGCAGATAAAGTAAGCATGTTGCAACGATACATTCAAAGTTTTATAGAGCATTACACTATATATTAGAATAACGAAAAATGAGCATTATTTATAAAACATTGTATCTTAAAAAAGTTAAGAAAAAATAAAATATATTTGAAAATAACTAAAATGATAAAATCTTCAAAATTAACAAAAAATATGATCATCATTTATGTCCTCTTAAGTTACTTATTAAACTCTTATATATAGTATGACATTATAAAATATTAAAAAAAGCAAAAATAATATTTAAATATTATTTTACTATTCATGACCACTTAGATTTAATGTGTATAAATAAATGTATATAAAATAGTGAGAATTTTCCGCGCTTCGCGACGACAATTTGATCGGGATCTGTTCGATTTGTCAAGGTATTGTCACTCACTATTGTATTCAAAAGAGGAAACCTTACATCGATTAAAAAAATAAATACAAATATGGATACCAGTATGATGTTGTTCAGTTGATATTGGTTCGGAAAGTTCTATGTTTTTTTTCCAACGTTGCTTTAGAAATTTTATTTAAAATGAAAATTGTGCCACTATAATACGAAATCAAACTAAAACCGACTGAACAACAAATTCGATATTGGTATTTATTTTTATTTTTTGCTTTGGATAAAATGAACTGTATTGCTACCATACCGTACTGAAACGAATCAAACAACATCGGTACAAGTATATATTCATTTTTATGGATATTGTGTTGGTATCATACCAGATCAAATTGAAACAATTGAACAACATCTGTATCAGTACCGATATTTATATATTGTTTTTGCTTTCAATAAGATAAATTGACACTGTATCACTATCTTACTGTAACTTAACCAAACGACATTGATATCGATATGCATTATTTTTTATATTTTCTTGTTTGGTAACATATCTTTAGCCATATCATAAAAGTTATATTAGAAAAAATATATGTTTAAAATCAATTAAAGTAATAAAACAATAAAATAATAAATACTTAGAAATATTGAAAGAGCTCTTAAACTACTGTTCATCCACACTTTCTATTAATATGTATAACTAGTGGTTTTGTCTCGTGCTATGCGGCATCAGCTCAATTGGTATCGATTCATTTCTTTTCGTACCGGCACTTGTGATAACAGCTAACAGAGAAAACTAAAAAGATAAAGTTGTGATATGTCAAAAGTATATCAACACGTGTTTTATATCGATCGAAATATATAAAAGAAGAATACCCGTTTAGATAATACCGATATTGGTATCGATATTATGTTAAAATTTGCTTGATTCGTCACGTATCGATACTCGTATAATTCACGATTAAAAATATGTGTTTTTATATTGTGATCGGCACTCCTACCGTTTAGAAGATAAAATAAATTACTATTCGTTTTCAATTTTGATTTCATACAATAACAGTATATACATACATTTTCAATAAAAATCAAATTACAAAATTAAATTAAAAATATAATATTAAAAGTTTAGATTTACTATTTATCAAGACTTTCTATTAGTATATACGAAACAAAATAAAATAAAATATAACATGTTTAAGAAAAATTAAAATATACAGAATATTAAAAATTTAAATTTACTATTAATCATGAGTTTCTATTAATATATATATAATATATATATATATATACTTTATCATAGCTTATAGTTATTGGTATGATTTTAAGTTTCACTCTGCTTTGGTTCTTTTTTAAATTGTGTTATTGTTGGTATATTTGATCACTTGTTTATACAAAAACACTGAGGTTTTTACAGCCTTGTTCGGCTACTTTTTTATAAAAGTTTTCAAACGAACTACTAGTTATGGTTTGGAGAAACGATAAATGAAAATGATCTAAACTGGCTTAGTTAGGCCTCTTTTCTTAGACATGGTTATGAATCGGACGTGTTTTTTTTCGTTTTTGAAGGATGGTGTTGACTCTTAAACTAATCAATTGTTTTGAAAATAATAAAAATAAAACCTTATTTAAGAATAAGCATCATCATTTGATTTATTTATTTATCACATAGAATAAGTGACAACTTGTATATAAAATCATACAATACAGAATGAAAAAAAATTAGAAAGAAACAAAAATTCATGATCAATATTAAAAAAGTATAAATAATGTGTTGATGCTGAGTTGAAAACCAATCCGGTCGGAACCCTAATTTGTTTCATCGTCGTCGTCTGGCTGGTAAAGCTTCAACCAGCGATTATTCAAGTCTTGAACAGGTCTTGCGTTAGCTTTTAATTCCTGTTACACAACAAACTAAAATTAACAAAAAAAAGTTGCATATCAGAAGTGAAACTAATGGCAATAGAGCATATGTATGGAGCTCACATCGTGGATTGCTTCACGGATTATACGCAATTGTTCTGGTGAAACTGTTCTTACCTGATAAATAGTGAAGCAAAACGTCTTTTAGTTATTAAATTCCTTACATGTAGCATAGTTAGCTTGAATATTATAAGAAAATATAAATACATTTTACCTTTTGAACAAGGGTCCAAGTAACACTTTGATTACATGGTGGCGTAGTAAGTGAGCCAATATATCGATAATATTTTCTACTCCCAAATTTTATTTGTCGGGGGTCTGTTAATCCCACGCTTATGTTAACTTCTCTTGTAGACGACATTGCTTTTAAATATGGTTCCATCTGATCACTTATATTAAAAATACAGACTTATAGATTTTATGGAGAGAAAGTTATTGGTTACATTGCAGTATTAGTTAAGAAAATGATTACTTAACATACCGTGGCTAAAAAAGAATCGGGGCGACCAATTTTGTATAGGATTCCAACCACTGCAACCTTTGCGTCTATACTTTGGTGAACCAGGTGTAGCTCGAGATTAAATCTATGCATGTAAGAAATTATATTGTCGTTAGATATATGAATTTTTAGTTTCTTGGTAATTAAAATGAATTGTGGAGATGAATATTTTGTTTTTTTAAATAAAATTTCTATATGCACCTTCGGCCATTGATGGTGTGTTCAGTAGGGGTGTCTGTGTGAGCTTGATTAAGCTGATACTCGGTTCCATTTATACGAATATGCCCGGCTCCCTGGTTCCATGTCAACTGTGTTGCATGCTTTCCTACCGTCATATCATGGCCCCGATTAACAAGTGTCGTATCAGCGGGCTTATAATCTCTATCAAGTCTTCCGAGTTTGGATGTTGTCTCGACTCTTTTATGAGTGAGATCAATTGGTGACTGCATGTCTCCATTATTACACGTACTCCACAATGGATTGAGTTCTGCCCAGTGGTGCGGGCCATTCGGACTATTCACATCATATGAGAATTCATGTTCATCATCTGCACCACCATTAACAACATATTTCAAGAACAAAGAAAAATATACAACCAAACGTACAAAGAGGCAACTGCAATATTGAAAATAAATCTTAATTAATATGGACTAACCAACTTCTTGAGACAGAGCCAGAGGTATGCAAAAGATGATGAAAAGAGCAAAGAATAAAAGCTTTTGTTATCCATTATTCCGTGCATATAGCAAATCTTATTAGAATTTTGTGCAAGTTATCGATGTTGTTTATAGGGTCATGCATGTACATATATAGAGAGGGGGGGAGCCATGGTCAAAAAGCTGGTTATGTGAATGGTGAAATGGAAGTTTCATTTTGAGTTTTTGACCGTAGACTATTTTTTTTATTTAGAGCATCCTATCGTTTAATTACAGACTAGATCCAGAATCCGGATTTCACCACCACTACCCCCATCATCGCCTTCAGCCTTTGCTGTTGCACCATCATAAACCCCGAATCAAGTGTTGCCTTCGGCCGCCATCACTCACACCGTCTGCACCGAAACAATCCTCACAAAAAGCACCACCACCCGCACTGCCTATACCAACAAGTCAACCTCTAATAGATGTACTGCCGAATCAAATAAACACACCTTCAACGATAGATGAAGAACCTTACGAGTGGCGTCCACCATGGGCGTCACCAAAACTCGTTTGTATGGCGCGCGAAGAACCGAGTGGCAACCACCGTGGTTCTTATTTTCGTCCTTGAGGACAAGGACATTATCAACTGGGCGGGATTGATGTGTGCCTTTTTCAACAAACCTATGGTATCCATGCAAGACTCAACCACCTACACGATTTCCTTCTTTATTGCAATTACTATATTTTATAATAAAAATTATACAAATAAATATAAAAATTATAAAGATACTCTATTTACATAATTTTGGAAAATTGTAGTACCCGTACCGTATGCAAATCCATACAAAATTAAATATGAAATACAACATATTTAAATAAATCGATTCAAATCGTTGTCTTTGAGAAGAGCTTGAGAAGCGTCTTTTTGTACAATTTCCGCTACTAGAACTTGAACCCCGTCTCCTTGTGAGATTCTTCTTAGCTGCAAAAATGAACAAACTGATGTTGACGGTTGTGATTGAGGCACATGTTCAACATGCTTCCCTTAAAACAGATTTAGCGCATCTGCTAAAGATGACGCGTTTGTCTCCCAGGGTACAACATATGAAGCAGTCTGGACTGCCGGAGATAGCTCACGCACTCGAGGTTGCACCAGGTAAAATTGTAGTATTTAAATTGTGGAATGGATAAGCAGGCGATGGTGGTGGAATCGAGTAGAGAATACTCCTCTCTATATTAGTCTTCAAGTATCCCTCTTTTTCAAGTATTCTTCATGTATACATTATGTATATTTCTTCTAGTAACAAATAAGGCACATAGCCAACTAATTATTCAAGACTTGAGGGAGAGTTAAGAGTCTCAATTAATTAGAGACATAACACTCTAATAAAAACTAATCAAATAATATTCTTAGCCGGGTCATTCCCTCATAGCTGTGTCCAATAATTGTCGTGGAATACTTTACTGGTTATGCGAGTGCTCTAGGAATTGTGCCACCAATTCCATTCGAAGCGACCCTACTTCTCTTTAACATAGGTGATTCTCCTTCAATCATTAAAAGTATCATGGTTACCATGATTATACAAAATCATTTACCACATAATATACTTAGCCTCACAATTTGTCACTGAATTTCGTAGGAATGAACTAAGACATATTAAACACCCTTTTATCGTTTAGGGGGTAAAGATAACCATATATACTAAGTTATGCATATCAGTTATGCCCCCACAGTGACCACCCTTAGGCATATGAATTCGTTGTCCTATTGAACTTAGATCTTGGGATCTCTAGTCAACTAAGTTAGGTTTCCTTTTCCATGGGCTTTTAGTCTCAATCCACAACTTGATCTCTAGTAAACCTCAGGTTGTTGGATCCATAACATTATCTTTGTCTTTGACGAGTCACTGAAGATAACATTGCAGTTGAGATCAATTGTCATGACGTGTTCGTAACTCGAAATTTAACATTGCCTATTGTCAACTTCTAAGACTCTAACCTCAGTAGCCACCTGAATCTTGTTATAATATTTGGCTTAGAATGATACATTTATCATTTAAGGCAAACACATCTCCATTATGCACTACGACATTTGTGTCCTCCACTTAGTCGTCTATTTACAATGTTAAATTGGATTACAAAATCATTATTGTCAAAATATTATGGTACAAATACAAGACTCCCCCACATTTAAGTGTTATTGGATAATATAGAGATGGGGTAATGAAAACCATTTCTACATACCCTTATAGGGTTGTTTCTTAATTGGATCATCCACACCTTCTTGTCGTTTGATCAACATAAGATCAACCTCATTGTATTAGTGAATTCAACTCATATTGCATTAAGTTACATAAGCTTCCGAGCTGACCAAAGCAACACATGCTATTGTCATAATTTTGTAACCAACTTAGAACAATTCTAATTTACCATCTAGAATAAGCCTAGATGATGAGTTCTCCTCATTAGCTTTTCAAACAACTCTTCAAAAGTTACATATCTTTTTCTTATAATGAATGAAAATTCTCTCTCAACTTTGTCTCTACACAAATTCTTTTTGTGTTCATACACATTTGAATGTTTAGAGTTAATTAGTCTTGTCAAGAATCATATTAACCAAGTACTAGTCTAGCATGCTTTAAACTACAATACTTTAGCATGCGAACAGAAGATGCATCATTCTGATTCTTCACAACCCTAAGGATATCATAATATCACATTGCAGCGTTCATCCCTTGTCAAGACAAAATAATGGGACTTATTTATAATCCTAAAACATCAATATTTGGAAGGTCTCACAAATTATTGTAAATAACACATAGCTAAATTTTATCATTCAATTAAGGAACACAACTTGTTTACCTTTGATCTCCAACACTTTACCATTGACACATAAGGACTTAAACATAAGTCTTAATTAAGTCACTTGGCTAACACATTCATCACCAACAAAATGAATGTTCCTCGTCTACAATTACTATTATGTGTGAGATAGAGTCAACTAGATCGACACTCAACAACATGGCATTCATAATTTTCCATAAGTGATTTGCACACATCTATTGTTATTCATTAGGAGATATATATTTAGGATGCTCTCCCAAACGAATGTAAATCTCCATATAGTTCTAACAATAATCAAGTGATAGATGCATCTATGTATAGATAACTCGGAACAAATCTCGCAAGATTTATCAAAGGTATAAAATAACATATAGTACTTTTTCTTTCATATGTTTGAATTTTCAAATGACTTCAACGAAGTGTGTCGACATGGATCTCGTTTGTGTATTTCATCTCAATACGCTAAGTACGTTCTTTCATTATTCTCTCATGATGTGGTTATACATTTGATGTTTCGTCTTTGACTTTTAGTCAATACAGCAACTCTCAAGTTGTTTATGTCCACATATTTTCATATACTATCCGTTTAAAATCATATTCTTTTAAACTATGTATAGTTGATGTTGTAATACTTTCCACAAAAATTATTTATACGTCACAAACATTAGTGATTTATTTTTTTGTAAAAAAATGCATGTGTTATCCGAAGATATTGAACACAAAACAATAAAATACATTGGAAATTAAATCATAAGTGTCAAACACTTTTGAAATTTAAACGGAAGTATAGACGATATGTTGACATCAATATCAAAGTACTTTTGTCTTAAACACTTTATAATCTGACAGAAAGCTTCTCAACGATATCGTCCCATGGCATGTCTTGAGGTACTTCCTCAATAAGACTCCATACACTTGTAAGTACAAGTTTCTCATTTCATCTTGAAACTTTAAACTTGGACAATTTGCTCAAAACAACACCAAGTTATTATAAAGGCCACATATAAGTAGTAAACTTGAACAATTAAATTTGTTCACAACAACACCAAGTTGTTTTCCACCAAATAATATTCATGATATTGTTACTTTGTTCAACAAATGCTACTTCTATCAAGAGTAGCAAACCATTTGAATT